>REGO01000325.1:1352641-1363942 GCA_010120015.1 Rhombomys opimus | reverse complement strand
ACATACTGCTGTAATCCCACCACTGTTGAGGTTGAGGCAGGAGGATTCTGAGTTGGTAGACAGTCTGGCACACACAGTGACAGCCTATCTCAAAATAAAATAAGAAATTGTGGCACATTTACACAATGGAATACTACTCAGCAATTAAGAACAAGGAAATCATGAAATTCGCAGACAAATTGATGGAACTAGAAAAGATTATCCTGAGTGAGCTAAGAAAGAAACACATGTTACACACTCATGTATAAGTGGATATTAGCCATATAATATAGGATAAACAAACTAAGATCTATAGTCCTAAAGAAGCTAAACAACAAGGAGAAACCTAGGGAAGAGGCTTAGTCCTCATTCAGAAAGGCAAACAGGATAGATATTGGAAGTGGGAGAAGACAAGGAACAGGACAGGAGCCTACCACAGAGGGCCTCTGAAAGACTCTACCCAGCAGGGTATGGAAGCAGATGCTGAGACTCATAGCCAAACTTTGGGCAGAGTGCAGGAATCCTTACGGAAGAAGAGGAGAGATAAAAAGACCTAGAGAGGACAGGAGCTCCACAAGGAGAACAACAGAGCCTGGGCCCAGGAGGGCCTGCAAAGACTGATACCCCAACCAACCACCATGCATGGAGAAGACCTAGACCCCCAGCTCAGATGTAGCCCATGGAAGCTCAGCCTTACTAGGGAATCCACATAGATTCCTTAGTAAGGTGAGCAGGGGCTGTCTCTGACATGGACTCAGTGGCCACTTCTTTGATCACCTCCCCCTGGCAAGGTGGCCTTACCAGGCCACAGAGAAAGAGGATCCAGACAGTCCTGATGAGACCTGATAGGCTAGGGTCAGATAGAAGGGGAGGAGGACCTCCCCTATCATTGGATTAGGGAAGGGACATGGAGGGAGGGAGGGGGGACCAGGAGGAGATGAGAGGGGAGCTACAGCCAGGATACAAAGTGAATAAATTGTAATAAATAATAATAATAAAGAGACCTGATGAGACCTGATAGGCTAGGGTCAGATAGAAGGGGAGGAGGACCTCCCCTATCATTGGATTAGGGAAGGGACATGGAGGGAGGGAGGGGGGACCAGGAGGAGATGAGAGGGGAGCTACAGCCAGGATACAAAGTGAATAAATTGTAATAAATAATAATAATAAAGAGAAAAAAATTTAATTTGTTCTAATTTTAAAATTAAAATAAATGAAAATGGTCTAAATCTGGCACATGGGCACACCTATAATCCTGGCTGCTTAGGAGGTTGATGTAAAAGCTCACAAGTTCAAGGCCAGCCTGAGCTACATACTGTGTTAGAAGCCAGCGTGGGCCATTTAACAAGACCACATCTCAAAGAAAGAAAGGTTCTAAATTAAGGTTTTAAGGTTCTAAATTAAGAACTGGGAGCACATATTTGCTATATATTAAACTGGTGAGGAATTAATATCCCGGATTGTATTAGGAGCCTATGTGAATCAATTTCTATAAGCTATTTTTTTAATGAAAGGTTATGTCACAAAAAGGGCTCATAAATGGTGTATATCTGTACAAAATTCAGTCAGATAAAAGCAAATTAAAACCACAATAAAATTACTGTGCCAGACCAGCAAATTAGCAAAAGTTTAAACACTCAGCCAACAAAAAATAGATGTGGGGAACACAGTCCCTCCTCTACCGCTGGCAGGATTTAAAGTGAAATAATGTCAGAAAGTTAGAATGAGGCTGGGGATGTAGCTCAGAGCTAGAGCACCTACCTAGCAGTGAATGAGGCTCTGGGCTCTATACCCACGTGTGGGAAGTACCCTTTCTTGTTGGCATGACACAAGCCAGTAAGGTAGAAAATGTGCTTGCTGTACACCCAGGCTCTTCTATCCTTCCTGAAGAAATTATGTGCCATGGTACGTGTGCAAGATTGGACAGAGAAATGGAAATGAGGACCCGACCAGGCATGTGCTCACCTTTGATCCCTGCACTTGGAAGGCAGAGGCAGGCAGACCTCTGTGATCCCCATGCCAGCCATGACTCTACAGTGCGAAGCTGTCTAAAGACAAAAAGCACAGAAAAGGAAACAAATCAACGGGTATGTTGATTTGTTGATTCAAGTGAAATGGCAAAGTCAGAAAATGTCTGTCTCCATCTACATGGGCCCACAAGAGAGTGCTTAAAAACATGTACCTATGTGGTAATTAAGAGGAAAAGCAAGAAACCCAGCAGCACAGATTGGTGGTTTTGTCTGGGGGGAGGGAGGGCGTGCGTTCCAGGAGCTGTGAAGCTCTTTGGTAATGTTGTTGATTCTTATTCTTAGCCAAACTGAACACGTAACATAAAATCAGCCTGTGTGTCTGATATATTTTTTAATTAATGGAAGAATATCTTACAGAAAATGCTGTGATGTTATATATAATTTTTAACTATACTCTCAGAGAAGAAGAAGAAGAAGAAGAAGAAGGACCAGGGCATTGAGTGTCTAGGTAAGATGAGGAGTTAAGTAGCCAAGGCAAAGGTAGGAAGGCACCAAGAAACCTGATGCTAGCTAGCCCTGAATCCCTGTCATCAAAGGTATGAATCCCCACTTCTATCAGCGACCACCTGAGGGTCTCTAAGATCCATGAGGGCGCCTGTGTGTATAAAACTCCCAGACTAAATTAGGTTTACTCTCCACAAGCCCCCTTCAGGCACTCTACAGAAACAAGGGCGTCAACTGTACCCTGAAACAACAGGAAAGCAGAAGCACGCTTTTGGCCACACGGGACTCTGACTAACAACTGAGTTTTTCATGGGCCTTTAAAACATCGGACCCACACACTCACTCAAATGTGATTGAATTAACTGAAAAGCTGGTTTCTTCCACCTTTCAGAACTCCTCAAAAGATGCTGCTTCAGAGGAATTAGTACTGGATATCCAAGAAAACAGGGAGCTCCCCAAAGGCGGGCTACGATGGGGGCCCTGAGACTCCCTCCTTGGCCAGATTTCTGCCCAGGGCTTCTCCCCCTCTCGGGGAAGCCACAGCCACTGACCGCATCTCCCTGCTTTAGGTCATCATGTCTTGGGCCTCCTGTCACTAAGTACCACACACCTGAAATCTTTCCAGGTAACAACAGCTGACGATACCGAGCTGGCGAGCCGATGGGAAGCTGGCACTCGCCCACCTACTGTTTAACTTCAGGACTCCTGTGTAGACCAGGCCACAGCCACGGACCTATGTCACTCACTCTTTATTCATCGGAATGATTCCCTCCAACCTTAGGGGGAAACTCCAGTCCCTGGGCCTTTCCAGCACCTGCTTCTCTTTCTGCACCCCTCACCCAGAGCTCTGAAACCTTCATCTCCGCTTTTAGTTCCTTGACCCAACCTCACTCCCACAGCCAGAGACTGCACCTGACATCATCCGTAAGTGAAGCCTTCCAACAGCGCCATCTTGCACCCTCCCACCTTCCACCAGGACCGCTGTCCCTGCCACAGCACTTGACAGGCTCTTCACCATGTGGTTGCCTCCTGTTCTCTCTCAATAATTCCACACCTACAGCCCTTACAGCTGGCCCCGCTGCCTGTCAAGGGAGCCCTGGGGCTCTGGGCTGGGGCGTCTGTCCCACTGCCGCCCTGTGGACGGGTGTCTGGCCACCCAGGACCCAGCTGATGGTCACTGTGGAATGTCCCAGCATTCCTAGATGGAACCAGAGGCTAGATCAAGTCCACCAGCCGTAACGGGTGTGGCCCTGAGCTAGTTGAAGAATGGATGTTCAGTCACAGAACAAACCTAGCACAGGATGCGTGTGAATCAGAGTGAAGGCCGGCACCCAGAGACCTCCAAAATGAGGCATTCACTCCCGAGGGGGCTGAAGGAGAAAGAACCAGGACTCCTGCACTGCATTTTCAATCTCATCCTTTTCAACCGCAGTTTTCCTTTATGTTTTATAAAATACAAAATATGAATACAGTGATATTTGTGCAGAATTTCTAAGCTATGTAATTACGCAGGCTGGGTGTAACATGTTAATTTTTTAAATTACAGGAATGCAGCATGATAAACCCTGAAGAGTGGCCTAATGGAGCATCAATTAATTTTGAAAACCTTCAGCTGTCATTTCTTTGTTTCTAGAAATGTCTCACACAGCGCTGGTGGCAGAATCTGATTTTTAATTACTTTTTTGTTAAATAAATGTTGATAGACACTGGGGAATTTCACTATCCTTGAAGTTGTACTATGGATAAAAAAATACTGAGCAGGACTATGAGCAAGAGTGTGCCTTTGCAGCTTGGCGTCTGGCTGGGATTTTCTCTGCTGTTGCCTGTCACGTAGACTCAGAACATCTTACCCCAAGATAGGCCTTTGGGATCAATAATTTTCAAACTCCTGCTGTGGTCATGTTGGCTTCAGGCTGGGCTTGAGTAACATTAATTACACAGCAGCCTCCTCTCTGAACAAAGCCAACTTTTGTACAAGAGCAGAGAGGCCTGGGGCCGCATGCGCTGCAGCTGGATTCCTCACCTTGTCTCCACGCAGGAGCCGTTCTGTGTGCTTTCTACACATTAGTGGGCAACGGAAACCTGAGTTTATTATTGGCTAAATAGTTTTGATGACCTTGATGCAACCAAACTAATCGTATTGGACATTCATTGGATTGACCCAGGTATCTGGGTATTGTTTAGATAGGCAAAAAGGGAAAGGTAGGGAAGGCGCAGCCAAGCACGGTAAAGGTGGGCTGAGGACACGGCTGCTGGGAAGGCGGGTTTATCTAGCAAGCATGAGGACCCGAGTTCAATCCCAGAACACACACTGAAAATGTGCCAGTATGGTCATGAGCCCTTGCGATCCCAGCGCCGGGAGAGAAGCGCATCCCCAAGCTGGCCAGCCAGCCCAGCCTGCAGCGAGTCAGTGAGGCATGGCGTGAAACTGAGGCGACGGCTTCTGGGCTCATCCTCTGTCTTCCACAGGCACACGCACAAGCACACACGTAGAAGTCAATCAGAAACGTGTCAGTTGGTAAAACACCCGCTGAGCTTGGGGCCTCAGCACCAGCGGAAACATCCAAGCACGGCAGCACTGGGGGCACAGGCAGAGGGGCGGCGAGGAAGCCGGCCCACCCAGCGGAATCCACCAGGCCCAGGTCCACCGAAAACCCCTGCTGCCTCCCTCCCACACACACAAAGATGGAAAGACACCCACCATCAACCTCTGCCTCCACACACATGCGTAATCCCCGCACAAGCTCGTGCATCCACCATCACACACAAAGTAGAGAGCATGTTTAAAATAAAAACTGTGAAGAGCCAGGGACTTTCAACACCTTTTGTGAAACTGGCACAGTTGGCCAGCTGCCAGCAGGAGACACACACCGTGACTCAGAGGTGGCTTGTGCCACTGAGCTCTGGTTCCCACCGGGCAACGTGAGCCCCGGGGACAGCTGAGAGCCAAGGCCCGAGTTCCAGGCCAGGGCTGAGCTGGGGAACATGAACCCCTTTCTGGTCTCCGCTCTTAGGTTCTGAGGTTTTTACGGCCGGGCGTGTCTCCCTCCAGCGTACCCCAGGGGTCCCGGAAGAACGTGCACCCAGGGGTGCCACACAGATCACCCCGCAAATGCTGGTGACCTCAGCTGTGCGCTGTGCAGCCCAGCCGCGTCTTCACTGGTTTTCTGCTTGGGCCAGCTATAAAGTACCAGAAGATGAGCTTTCCAAGTCTCCAACCACAGTAGGAGATTTTCCCCTCGCGCACGGCAAATGCTGCGGCTGCGGCTGCCTCCCTTTAAAACACTCTTCCGAATGGCACTATTCTGTGCAGGAGGCACCTGTAACTGGTCACCCCAGTCCCTCCTCCTGCCCTCGCCCGGCTGCTGAGTTCATTCCTTACCTCATCTGCTACAGCCCCGGCCATTTCACTAAGCACTTACCCCTTAGCTAAATTAAGAATGGGAAAAAGAAAGTCTTTCAGTTTTTGTCTTCAGCGACTCCTTTCTCCTTCCCTTCCCTTCCTTCAGATAGATCTGAATGTCCAGTCTGCACCCTTTCTATGCCCCGAATCACTTATTCTAATACTGCTTGCAGGGCAAGTTTGCCGTCATGAATGCCTGCGGATCCTGCGTGTCCGAGGAAGTATCGACCCCGACTCTTGAAGGACGGTCTCCCTGGATATAGAATTCCACAGCGGTGGGCTTTTCTTTCAACACTGCAAATATTTCACCCTTCCTGCTTGCACAGTTTCTAACAAAATGTCTAAAGAATTCTTATTCTTGAATCCATATAAGGTGGGTTCCCCTCTTGACTTCTTTGCTTCATTGGTGACAGATTTTGATGTCTCTTAGGTATAATTTCCTGATGTTTATGGTGTTAATTTGTGAAAATTTTCAGCCACATTATTTCAAAGTTTTCTTCTGCTCTGTTCATTCTGTGCCTTCTGGTGTTCCAATTACACCTGTATTATACCTTTAAAAATTGTCCCATGGTTTTGGGGTATTTTGTTGCTTCATTTGGAAGGGTTTTTTTTTTCTTTCCTCTTTTGCATTTATTTTCAAAAGTTTCTATTGACTGTATCTTTACTTTTACGGACTCTTTCTTCTGGCCATGTCCAGTTCACTAAAGCACCCTTCAATGCTGTTACAGTCCTTCAGACTCCCAGATCTTCCTTTCAGATGTTTCTCTCTGCGCTGGAATGATGCTAAGAGCTGTTGGGCACAGCTCTCCGGCTGGGCTCCTTCCCAGCCCTTGTCATTCCTTACCTGCATCCCCACCTCTCCACTGCTTACATCACCCGTGTGGCTTTGCTCATTACTCTTCCCTTTAGAAGCCTTCAGCATATTGGTCGTTACTGCTTTTTAAAGGTGCCTTTTATTTTATTTATGTGTGTGTGTATGAATATGTACACCTGTGTGGGGGTAGCCTAGGCCAGAAATGGCTGCCAGAGGCCTTGAGGCAGAAGTTACAAACAGTTCTGAGGCACCCAGCGTCAGTGCTGGAGCTGAGCTCTGGCCCTCTGCAAGCACTGCAAATGCGCGTAAGCATGGAGCCATCCTCCTCGTCCATGGCCATTGTGATTTTTAATTCCTTGTATAATGTTTCCAGGATCTGCCTCTGGTCTCGATGCTTGGCTTGTCTCTTTACCCCACAGTGAGTAACAGGACCTGAAGTAAGGAGGCTTTTGGTGTGGTTGTTCGAATCAATCTCGCTATGGCCATCTGGGCTCTTTCCTGCTTGGCCTGGCACAATCCTAGTGCCTTTAGATTCCTCAAGTCTGTTCTGTTTTGTCTCTGCTCTTATCTTTGGGCCCCCTCGGCAGCACCCCTTGAGAAGGTCAGTCCTTTGTGGGTCCTTCAGCTCCAATTCACAGTGAGCCCCGTTGGTGTGGCAGTAAGGCATCAATGGGAGAAAATGCTCTGTTGTTTTAGGATCACGAGGAGTCTCGATGAGTCCCTGGGCTAGCTTTTCTCTTCCCCTTCTCTCCCTGAGGTGAGAGAGGAAGACAGAGAAGCCTGGATACAGCCTTGGAAGTCTCACGCAGCACTTAGTGGAGGCTGGTTTTAGGTTGGCTTGGGGTCACTGTGTGCTGCACACCATGGTGGCAAGGAATGGGATTTGACAGGTGATACACATAGAATGGCCAAACCAGAGTCACCAGTCCAGCGCCTATGTCTGTCCTCTTTTTGGTTTTAATGTTTTTTAAATGTGTATGAGTGTTTTGCTTGCATGTACATCTGTGAACCATTGTGTGCCTGGTGCCTGGCACCAGAAGAGGGTGTGGAATCTCTTAGGACTGGAGTTACAGACAGTTGGGAGCCACCATGTGGGTACTGGGAATCGAACCCAGGTCCTCTGGAAGAACTGCCAGTGCCCTTAACCACTGAGCCATCTCTCCAGCCTCACCTATCAGTTCTTTACGTGGAAACATTCTGCAGAGCGGGGCTTTGCTAGAGAGCATGCTGTTTCAAAACTGGTTGACTTCCTCCTCCCCTGTCCGAGAAAACAGGAAAAAGTTTCTTGGTTCATTACCAGGCGGCCCTAGTGAGATAAGACCCACAAAACAAAGCGGGACAACACAGAAAACACAAACAGGGAGACTGAGGTGGCGTGTCCCTGGGAATCTCTCACTCATGCAAGTGTATGCCCAGTCCCTGATCTCATCCAGACCCCTGTGCAGTTCACGTCTTCCTGCCCACCGTGGCTTCTGCGCTGGGAAAATCATGTCTGTGAGTCTGAGCGTGCTGTCCCTCCAGGCCCCAGGACATCAGTTTGCCCTCCGACCTTACTTCTCTGCTAAGGCCTAGGAAAGTCACTGCTTTCCAGTTTATTCAGCCTTTTGCTTGTTGATAAAGCAGTGGAGGCAAATTTCTAAGCTCGTCGCATGTCAGAGCTGAAACCCGGAGACCCTGAACTTATTATTGATAGGCGGTGAGCCCAACCATCCTGTGCTTTAGAAACAGACATTATTTTTATTATGCCGGGCAGCAAATAATCTGCCCTTCACCACACAGGGAAACCTTATCTCGGTTTCCAGGGCTGTTCATTGCTCTAGCGCCCTTGAGGAGACAGCGTGGATATTCAGAAATGTAAAGGACCCACCGAAAAGCGTCTCCATAGATTTCTCAACCCTTGAGAAACGGCCTGGAAACTGGTTTGAAAACGGTGGTGCTCGCCTTTGGCCACGTAGTGCGACCGGCTATGTACAAAGCTGGGGTGCAAGGGCTCCGTTTCCACTGAGGAGTGCAGAGCTCCAAGTGTCAGTAGTTTGCTGAAATCCACCAACATGACTCTAATACAAAGCCTGAGTCTTGTAAAGATAATCTGTCACACTGACAGGTATAATTAGCACGTGTGGGTGTGTGGGGGGGGTGTGGGTGTGGGTCCCAAACTTTGCTACTTATTTAAGTCGTCTGGGAACTGTGGGCCATGCAGACGCAGACTGAGTGTGTGGCAGGGCCTGGGGTTCTGCTGTGAGGCTCCCTGGCACCGCCAGTTTTTATCAATCGATTTGGAGCAGAAAGTTTTCCCTCACTGGGCTTCTCATTAGCACTGTGTCTACAGGCTTGATTTTTATCCTCTCTGTGGCTGTATCTGCACAGGTTGTGAAAGGGGAAGCTAGCCTTGCTGGATGCTGGCTCTTACAGTGAGACACACACACACATGCACACACAGATCCCCACACAGAGCAAAATTAAAAAAGGAAAAAGATGCAGTGTTTCAGGCATTGAATCTTGAGGGAAAGCTTTCCTCTGGGCCTCGTGCTGCTAAAGTGTTGATGGCACTATCTCAGGATGCACGTAAACGTTTGTATTCAAGAATCAGAAAAATTCAAAATAAAATCTTGGTATTGTTGAGGAAAAAGCTTCACCGGGCATGCCCATAAGAAAAATGTCTACCTCTGCCAACTGACAACGTTGCTGTGTTGCCCTCTTCGGAATGGAGCGCTCATTTCTGCACGCTTCCCAGCAGGAGCCCCCAAGGTCATGGCTGGTCCCTGGGAAAACTGGCAGCAGGCCTTTCTTCCTATCTGCAGCCTTTCCCAGGCCGGTGCTGTCCCCTCACGCGCCTTGCCCTGCCTGGCCTCTGTGCCCTTTCCAGTATGAGCCAGTGTCTTTCCGCTCGTGGAAGGCCTTCCTTCACTGTCCAGAGTAACCAAAGGCTCCTCTGCAGAGGCTGTGTGCCAGAAAACCCCAGCAAGAGACATGCTCCAGAGACAGTCATCTTGTTGACGGCCCTGCGACAGGCGAGAGAAAGCTGGTGTCTTCTCTGACAAGCCTCCTTAACCAAGTTAATACCTGTCTACTCGAAGCTGCCTCGGGAGCGTTTCAGAAGATGCGCTTCACAGTGAGGAGACAGCCGAGGAGACAGCCATCCTCCCCTCGGGGTCTGGCTTCTTGTTCACAGTGGCAAGGAGACAGCCATCCTCCCCTCGGGGCCTGGCTTCTTGTTCACGGTGGCGAGGAGACAACCATCCTCCCCTTGGGGCCTGGCTTCTTGTTCACAGTGTCGAGGAGACAACCATCCTCCCCTCTGGGCCTAGCTCCTCCGGTCCTCTAATACCCTTGTCCCCTGAGATTGCAGCAGAGTCTTTGCTTCCCTGACCACTGTGTTTCCCATTCATCAAAAAAGGATGAAGATGGCTCAGCAGGCAAAGGCTCAGCCACAGGCCTGTGGATAACTGCACGCAGTGACGGAGGGGCCTTCCGTAAACTGTCCTCTGATTTCCACACATGCAGACATGCAGTCATGCCGACCCCCAAGTAAATAAATAATGCCATTAAAAGGGTTTTACGTTCGAAGTCACGCCGAGGGTTCATGGCTGAGTGAAGATGGACACGTCCAGTCAGCTAAGCAGAAAGAGGGTGCTGGATGGGCGGTTGACACAGCTGTGCACGCTCAGCTCCATTTTCCCTCTTCAATGGTGTGCTGAGGATCCCGACCATGCAAACCGTGGCTTTGCCTTGACGCTCTAGACCTAAGTTAATGGGCTTTTTAAGTCTAGGCCAAATTGTTTAAATGTTGAACAGAATGTGTCTATTTGCTTATTGACAGGAGGGGACAATTTATCATCCAAGGGTGAGAGAGGCTGATGGTCAAAATGAGGCAGGTGCTTCCACAGGCTGTGCACGCCACGTGAAAGCTCACAAGGCCCCTGAGCGTGGACACAGCAGTCAGCCAGTTCTAGAGGGCCCACGTGAAAGCATCGCTCACGGTTTTCCCGGAAGAAAATCTTGGGCACAGGCACACGATCGGGGAGGCTTCCGGGAGCTGCCACCAGCAGGCTTTCCTCAGCTGGCATGGCAGCCAGTCAGAGAGACCAGACTCCAGCTTCCTCACAGATCTCCCTCTTGACTGGGAACCTGAGGAGACAAAGGTGTGCCAGGCAGGCAGATAATGCAAAACTTCAAAGTGGGACTACACACATGCGTTAGACTCGTCCTGCTGGACTCGGAATACAGACTCCAAGCATAGATGCTCACCCCACACACACACACACACACCGGCCCTCCTCATCTCCTACAGAGGGGAGAGGTCACAGCACTCAGCCGGCGCACACCACCAGGTGGTTGCAATAATTTAATTATCCAGTATCTATAAAGCATTTGACAACTATAAATCACTGGGAAACTGCAAACAACTTAAACAATATTGAGCCTTCCTATGGCCTCATGTTTAATTTATGCTCTGTTTCCTTCAGAACTCAGGGACACGCATTCCAATCCATTTTCCGGAATCCCACTTGTGTTTTTGCTGGGGGATGCAAACTCCTTCCCTGCTGTCCTAACTTGCTGAGACTGTGGCTTACGTGGTTGTTGACTGGCGGCCCACAGATATTTGCTAGTTGCTGACCGTGGCCTTGCTG
>REGO01000325.1:1327850-1351696 GCA_010120015.1 Rhombomys opimus | reverse complement strand
AAAAAAAAAAAAAAAAGAAAAGAAAAGAAAAGAAAAAAGTAAAAAAAGAAAAAAACAAACTGAAACAAAATGGGCAGAGCTTTGCGGAGCTCAGGAGTAGGGCGCTTAGCTACCAGACAGGCCCCAGATTATCTCAGTGCTGCACCCCTAAAGCTACGAACAAGAAACCGAGGCTCCAAGCTGATGAGAGGCTCCGTGTCAAAAAACATGGTCTAAACACAGCTCAGCAGGAAAGGACATTTACTCCCAGCCTGGCAGCCCGAGTTCAATCCCCAGGAACCCATTCCTGCAAACTGTCCTGACCTACACACACATACACACAGAGAGACTCAAACACACAAACAAATAAAAAGCAAATCTTAAGCTAGGTGAAGACACCCCAGGTTGTCAGGAGCCACGTTGGAGAGGAAGGAAAAGGGATAAACAGCCTCCTAACTGAGGCAGACCTTACTTGGCCACTGCCACGTCTCTAGAAATCAAGAACGACTTGGGCCAGCCAGATGGCTCTGTGAGTCAAGACACTTGCTCCCAAGCCTGAGACCCAGAACTCAGATGACGGGAGAAGGAGGGGCCGACTACGGAAAGCCGTGCTCTGTCCTGAGTGTGCACGGGGGAGGGGTGGCTAAACACGGTGTTCCATTTTGTTTTTTAAGAAGGAAGGAAGGGAGGGAGATTTGACTTGTTGGAAGTGGACGCTCACAGCATCAAGGGCGTCAGGATCAGCATGTCTTCCTTCTCTTAAATCATTTTATCAAAATTTACGCTATCTTCCTTATCTGTGCACATAGGTGTGGGTGTGCAGTCTCAACTCTCTGAAAAAGAAATCACAGTGAATTTTGATTGACGTGCAAGACTTCAGGAGGGACCACACCACCTTTACTTACTGGCATTCGCGCTGACGGTCCTTCACGTTGCGTCTAGGTCTTTGCTAGACGTTTCTATGGCCGATCTTGCGCAAAGCCGCCATTGCTCTCTCAGGCCTGCTCCTGGAGTGGGGCAGCTGGTCACGAGCTATGAGCTTCAGGAGATGGTGAGGTAATGCTTTCCACACCAGGCTCTGCTAATTCATCTGCCCAGTAGGAATGGAGAGAGGCCCTTCCGTTCAGGCCCATTCCCGAGTTTACCGTTTGTTGTCAACTGAATGAGCACCAAGAGGCATCCTGGTTCTGAAGGCCCCAATCACTCGCCATCCCGTCCTAAGGTGTCACACGCACTTCCCTCACACTCTAGCTTACTCAGATGACCTGCCCTCCCCACCCAGCGGGCTACCTGTGTTCCCGCTGATCCGCACACGCTCTGTTGTGTGGGTCACAGATGTCGTGAGTCTCCTTACAACGTGCTTTGCCGTGTCTTTTAAACAACTGGTGTCCTTGGTTTTACTCTAGTCACATGTGTCATTCTTTTTCCTATATGGCTCTTTGTGTCCTGCTTATGAAACCCCTGAAGGAAATTCGAAATCTGAGGACCGAGGCCAGAAGTGGAGCCAGGTTACAGGTGAGTCACGGCACTTGGTACCTGCAAACATGTCTCGTTGGTGGCAGCCCTTACTACCCAACACAAGTGAGCGGCTGGCAGCCATGTGCCTGTCACAGCAGTAGACAGAGCCTTCTTCAGAGCTGGGCGCCATTAAAAATTCTAATCAGAGACTGTAATTAACTTGCCGTGCTCTGACGCTGCTCACTAAGCAAGCTTCTGATTATAACTTGGCTGCCCATCTATCTTGCCTGCAGGGAGAGGATGGACTGAGAGTATACCGTTCAGCCTGACGTGAGGCTCCAATCCATTAAACACTTACACACTATGATGTAAATTAATAAATTCGTATTCTGATTTTATCATCGGCCTCATCTGGTCTCCGAAGGCGTGAGTCAGCGTGCCCGGGTCTGATCAACACGGAAGCTGTGAGTGTCAAGCTTCTGGGCTGAAAACCAAGGAACTAGAACCAGCCAGAGTGAAATCACCAAGGTAACATTGCCCCAGAGGCCTGGGGAAACAGGCTGTTGTACATGCCACACGATAGGGACAGTGATTAAAATTTACTTTTGACATTATAAAAAGCTACATATTCAAGACTGTGGCTCAGTTCCATTCAGGTGAAAGCAAAGACTACAGGGTGATCATGAGGCCCATACTGAATATTTATTGGCTGATGAGGATACACCAGATGCTGCCCAACTCCTAGGCAGAGGTTTATGGACATGATTGAAAACAGAAAAAACAAAAAACAACAAAACCACAAGACAAACAAGGCAGACGCCGTTCGCAAGGGAGAGAACGGGGGCCTGATACATGAGGGAGTCTTTTTCCAGGCAGGTACTCGGGGTCCCAGATGCAGAAGAAAAGGTGACTTTAAACACCAGAGGAAAGAATTAGGAGACTGGCCAGCGAGCACCAGAGCCCAGGCTGGAGGGCTCCGAGGTCTGAGATTAGCCAGGGCATCAGGATGATTTAGGACCCGGTGAGAACAAGATCTTTGAAGTGAGTTCAAAAGGCATCGTGGAGATGGCGGGACAGATGGTGCTAATCGAGGAACGGTGCCCCATTTCATCCTCGGTCCCTGAGAGCGTCATCTTCGGTATAACTGACCCCGTCGAGAATGCCAGGAACACCGAATGTAGAGGAAGGAGGAAACAAACCACAGGCATCTTCTGAACACTGAGCCTGTGGTGGACACCGGCTTGTCTGTGTGCTCAAGCCAACAGAAAATAATTAAGATGAGCAGCTATGGTGATGTACATCTTCAGTCCTTTTAATGCTCTCGGGAGCCAGAGCCAGCTGGATCTCTGTAGGCTGAGGCCAGCTTGGTCCATATAGCAAGTTCCAGGATAGCCATGGCTACACAAAGAGACCCTGCCTCAATAAATAAATAGTAATAATAGGAAGACTAAAGGGAATGGGAAGACCTGTGCTGGTGGTCCAACGGGATTTGTTCCTCAAAGAAAAGTGGGGGATACTACTGCGGACTACGGCAGGAGCAGTCTGACCCCGGGTGTCAGGCTAGTATGAGTGACCCCGGGTGTCAGGCTAGTATGGGCAACATCGTGAGACCCTGTCTAAAAGAGAAGGAAAGAGCCATGTCGGAAAGAGAGGACTCAGGGGGAGTTCCACAGACAGCGCTGTCTCCCAGCATGCACCGCGGCTTCACAGCAGGGCCAGGCCCCTGGCTTCACGTGGAGAAAGGAATGACCATGGCTGCGGCCTGCCCAGCAAGGGCTCAGCAGAACGGCAGGCCCGCGCGCTGCAGTAATGGACACACTCCTCCCGGGCCGCCAGGAAACAGGGCTGAAGAGGAGCCAGATAGGTGCTCTGCCAAACCGGAAGGCTCGGCCCACTGTGAAGACGCGGTCTGGGTAAAGAACGAGCACTCCTGGACTAGTAGAGGTTGTCCCTCACGTGCTCCATGATGGCCCTCAGCCCTAGCCAGGTCTCCTCCGCGGTGGGGATGATCTGACTGGCTGGCAGGAGGAAGCCGTACTTCCCGGTGTCCCTCAGCTCAAACGTGAACGCGTACTTGATGCCATTGTCATACGCCCAGTCGATGCTGCTCCCGCTAGCTGGATCTGCAAGTCAGAGGGAGACACCATTGGAGCCTGCTTCAGTCCCTTCAGGTTTCTGGGGAAGGGGCTGGCGCTCTGCCTGCCCGACCCCCGGAACCCGGAGTCCCTTCTGAAAGTCGTCAGCCTTAGACATGCACGTTCTAAAGAGCACTGGTTCATCCGCAGCCTTAGGTCATCCTGAACCATGAGGTCTGCATGTTCTAGCCTCGAACGGAGAGACTTTACGCCCTCATCCCCAAGGCTGTGGAGATGGCTCAGTGGGCAAACTGCCTGCCACGCAAGCCTGAGTGGCAGAGTTTACACTCCTAGAACCCACAAAATGTCGCCTAGCTGTGCGGCCCACTCGTTATTGCAGTATTCAGGCGGCGGGAACGGGGAATCTCTGGAGCAAGCCGGCTAGCGAGGCTAGCCGAAGCAACAAGCTCAGGCGCAGTAAGTGGAAAGTGTTAGGAAAAGACACTAAACTCCTCTACATGTATGCTCACACACATGGACACACTCGAATGTGCATGAACACAAACATACAGCACATATGTGAAACCCTCACTCCCATGTTGTCACTAAATCAGAGCAATCCTTCAGGAAACCCAAGCCTATCTGGTTAGGGACAGTGAGGCATGCATTCCCCTCTAGCACCAGTGACCTCTGTCCCCTTGAAATGGTGCCCTAGGCCGTCCTCCTTCAGGTAGAATAAGGCTGGCCTCCCGCCCAGAGGACTGTGCAGAAAGAAGTCCTCCCGAGAGCCAGTGTGCTCTGCCTGATGGAAGGGCGCCCGGGAAGCCCGGTGGGGAGGCTCGGTGAGGAAACCAACCTGTCAAAAATCAGCACTCATTCCCCAGGCGCCGGGGTGACCCACCCTACAGTCAAATCACCCAGTCTGCTTGTGCAACCTTGTGTGAGATGCTGCCCAGGCCCGTCCATTCAAGACCATCTTATCTCCAACCCACAGAAACAGGGCAAGAAAGAAATGTTTGCCATGTTAAGCGGAGAGGTTTTAGCTTAGTTTTGTTTTTTCACACAGCAAGAGCTGACAGACAGAGGAAAGGAAGTGCATTCCTGGGGACTTCCCTTCGCCAGAAGACTGGCAAGAGATAGGAGGTCTATTTTTTCTGTTTTATCCCCAAACAACTAAAGCAGGAACTGTCCTGTAAACATCGCTAATAAAATGATGACAGCAGATTTCCTTTTCAGCATCTGGCATGGGCTAGTCATTCTATCACTTTACAGTCATGATCTCATAGCCCGTAAAATCCAGTGACGGCCATCAGTGCCCTTAGTTTACAGATGGGAAAAGTCCAGCTCGGACTAGGTAGAGCAGCTAAGGAAATATAAACAAAAGGGCAGAGCTGGAAGTTAGGCCCACATCCTTTTAAGTGGTTCGTCCAGCCCAGTCAACGTCCATCTGGTGGATTAACCATCTGATAAGTGTAAAGCCAGGCCCTTCCTTTCCCTGGTTCCTGAGGACCATTTCTCACGGACGTCTGTGTGACTCTTACAGAGACACAGCTTCCATGGAGACTGCCTATTCCCAGGGGAGGAGGGTGGCACTGCTACATTCTCAGAACTCCAAGTGATCCCTTCAGTCTTTCTACCCTGAGAAAGTGCTCCAGGAAAAGAACCGGACGACACCTGGCAGTTCCGGTGGCTATTTCCATGACGGCCAAGCACTTCATAACATACTTAAGATATTGGAAAGATTGGTCAAGTTCATTAACTTCATTTTGTTTAATTCCTTGCTCAGTGTGCACATACTCTTGCTTGTACATACGGGTGTGTGGGTGCACACATGCAGTATACATGTGGAGCCCTCAGGCCTTGTTCCTCAGTGCTGGCTCCTGCTGGCCTGGAACTCAGCAGCTGCACTAAGTTGCCTCTGTCTCCGTAGCACCGGCTTACGTGTGCACATCACCACACCTGGCTTAGTATGTGGGTCTGAGGGATCAAGCTTAGCGCTCATGTTGCACAGCAAGCCTTTACCAGCCAAGCCATCTCCCCTAATCGTCTAAAACAGGCACGCACGCACACGTGTACTATCAGCACCATTCTGCACATGCTATTTTTCAATTAACACTTGAAGGTCACTCCCCATTGGCACGCACTGATCCACCTTGCTCACTTCAGGGCAGCTCAGTGCTTCCCTGTCTGAATGCACCAACTGCGGTTTTGGCTAGCCCTCTCCTGATGGGAACTTTAGATGCTTAACAGACTTTTGTGGTGATAAATAAAGCTGTCACAAACATCCTTAAAGCTCATGATTTATCCTAGTTGGACGAGCCCAAGAACTCACTAACCAGAAGCCTGCAGTAAATCAGAAGCAGTAAAGAGAGAAGGGACGAGTGCCTCAAAGGGAACACAAGCAGCCATGACAGTCTGACAGGAGGAAGGAGACACAAGACTACAAAGAGCAGGCACAGACCCGTGAGGAGGTGAGGGTCGGAAGAGGGACACGTGTGAGCATGACGCACACGCATGAGAGCACTATCACGATGCTTATTATTTCCTATACTAACTTCTAAAAGCATTAATTAAAAATAAAAAAGATACAACACTTAGAGCATCAAAACGGGGCGGGGCAGTTAGCCTAAGGACCTCAAAGTCCTACGAGATGCATCCGGTTCTCAGGCTTAACAACGAATCTCCAGAAAACCACTCAGTCGTGAGGAAGGCACTGAACTCTCTGCCCTATGCTGTTTAAGGAGGCAAAAAGAGTGACTCGCTCTCATCTAAAATGAGGCCAGCACTTACAGGGACAGGTGTCATCGAGGATACAGAACCCTCAAGGCCCTGGGTTAGACTTTAGTATACAAAGCTCAGCTTTTAGGAAATGATGAAGGCAGAGAAGACCTATGGAGGATACAGAACGATCTCAAAAGAGGAGAGTTTCATGGCTCGGGGACACCCTGGGAGAGCCTTCCTCCTGAGATAGGCATCTGGTGAGTAGCCTTTGACTGGACACCGCTCACGCTGGGGAAAAGAATGTGTTTGATGTGGGAGTGCAGGCCCGTAATTTAAACTGATGTCTGACCCAAAAGCAGGCCCCAGCGACCCACAGAGATCTTTAGGAAGAGTCTGCCTGCGGCTCCTAGCAAGTCTCCATTAGCTCTGTCAGGCCGAGGTTCATTCCTAGCTGACTAGGCAGAGGGAGGAGGTCTCCAGGTGTGCCCTCTGAAGACTCTGCATTTACAACACTAACAGCAATAAACTCTGAATAATTAATGGATTGTTGCTGCAATTAGCAAGACAAACACAGGCATTGCCTAACTGCTCTACGCTGCTCTGTAGCTACACACACAAAATGAGAGAGCTGTGCTGTGAGGCAAAGCCGGGAAGGTGGCACCGGAAGGCACGGGGAAGGAGGGGCACGCCCCCTGACAGAGGGGCAGAGCTGTACATGCTGACAGTCACTTTTCCCTTCCAGCCAGAGCTGGATACGGACTTCCGAAATGAGATAATCAGAAGATGTCTGCAGAAATCCAGGAAAATGCTCAGGTGAGCCAAACAAGCATGGCCTCCACATGAGGCTGTGGGTGACAAGTGTCCAGGCCAGGTCTGAGTTGCGGACTTGGCAGATTCTTTCTTTCTTTCTTTCCTTCTTCCTTTCTATCTTTCTTTCTTTCTTTTTCTTTCTTTCTCTCTCTCTCTCTCTCTCTCTCTCTCTCTCTCTCTCTCTTTTCTAGATAACAGTCATAGTTAGAGGATTCCCTATCACTTGTTTACTTTAAAAACACATTTTATTTTTTAAAAAATATAATTTTTCATTTATAACACTTTATTCACTTTGTATCCCAGCTGTAGCCCCCTCCCTGTTCCTTCCCAACCCCATTCTCCCTCATCTCCTATGCCCCTTCCCCAGGCCACTGATAGGGGAGGTCCTCCTCCCCTTCCCTCTGACCCTAGCCTATCAGGTCTCCTCCAGACTGACTTTCATAGTCTTCCTCTATGGCCTGGTAAGGATGCTCCCCCCTCAGGGGGAGGTGATCAAAGAGCAGGCCAATCAGTTCAGAGACAGCCCCTGTTCCCCTTACTAGGGAACCCACTTGGACACTGAGCTGCCATGGGCTACATCTGTGTAGAGGTTCTAGGTTATCGCCATGCATGGTCCTTGGTTGGAGAAACAGTCTCACAAAAGACCGCTGGGCCCAGATTTTTTGGTTCTATTGCTCTCCTTGTGGAGCTCCTGTCCTCTCCAGGTCTTACTAACTCCCTCTTCTTTCATAAGATTCCCTGCACTTTGCCCAAAGTTTGGTTGAGTCTCAGCACCTGCTTTGATACCCTGATGGGTAGAGTCTTTCAGAGGCCCTCTGTGGTAGGCTCCTGACCTGTTCCCTGTTTTCTCCTACTTCCAATGTCCATTCTATTTGTCTTTCTGAGTAAGGATTGATCGTCTTACCCAGGGTCCTCCTTAATTAGCTTCTTTAGGTGTGCAGATTTCAGTATGAATAACCTATATAATATGTCTAATATCCACTTATAGGTGTGTATATACCGAGTGTGTCTTTCTGCTCCTGGGATATTCACTCAGGATGATCTTTTCTCTGCCGTCCACCTCCCAACACAGAGCTGGGGAGTGTTCCTTTGAAAGTGCTTAGGGACCTGGGGTAACAACTCAAGTATGAGAGCCTGAATCTGAATCCCTGGAGCTCACACAGGTCAAAGCAGCCAGTGGCATGGGTCTGCGGCCCTGACAGCATAGGTCTTTGTACACACAGCGGCATGGGTCTGCGGCCTTGCACATGGAACCTGCTGGCCAGCCAGTCTAGCCAATCAGCGAAAGACACAGTCTCAAAAAGTAAAGAGGAAAATAGAGATTAGACAGCCAACATTGACCTTTGGCCTCTATTTGCACATACACATATGTGTACACATGTGTACACACACATGCACACTTGCACATACACATGTGTGCATACATGCACAGTCATACATGCACATACACATGTGTACATACAT
Organism: Rhombomys opimus; assembly: GCA_010120015.1. NCBI lineage: Eukaryota > Metazoa > Chordata > Mammalia > Rodentia > Muridae > Rhombomys > Rhombomys opimus. The sequence continues at coordinate 1,343,189 of REGO01000325.1, read as the reverse complement.
GCAGTCATACATGCACATACACATGTGTGCATACATGCACACTCATACATGCACATACACATGTGTACATACATGCAGTCATACATGCACATACGCATGTGTGCACACATGCACAGTCATACATGCACATACGCATGTGTGCACACATGCACACTCGCACACGCACATACGCATGTGTACACACACATGCACACTCACACATGCACATACACGTGTGCACACATGCACACTCACACTTACACATCTGTGTACACACGTGCACACTCGCAGACAAACACACTCACAAAAGGGGAGGCCAGGCTTTCATAACTTCCTGATAAACTGTGTCAGGACCCTCACTACACATGAGGAATGCAGTCTACCAGGTCCTAACTGGCAAGGGTGCAGGATAAGCACGCAACAGCAGCTGTCTCGAAGCCTGTTACTAACCACTGAGACAGACAGACACACGGAATCAAAACTTGCACCCTCCCGCCCAAACTTCCTCCCCAGGCATTCTCTAAGCCGCTTCTCCCCAGGACTCACAGACGGTGGTGCACGTGGGTCCGACCTGATACTTGGTGCCCGAGAGGGAAGCCAGTGCTTTGGCCGCGCTCCTCGCCACGTCGTCCTGGAGGGGGGGGGGGACAGAAGGAGGTGATGGGGGACCAGCCAGCACCCTGACTGGAGGGCGCCACCCAGCTTCCCTTAAAGCCCGGAGAGCTGCCTGCCGAGTTGACTCTCTAAGATAGGTGGCCGAGGGACCGTGAGGAAGGGGAGGCTGCGCTGAGGAAGATGGCAAGAGGCCAAGTGTGTTCAAGAGAAAAGCCGAAGATAGACAGCCACAGGCTGGGCCACTTCTGCCTGTGAGTCTGGGTGGAGCTGCTTCGTGGCACAGACGTGGCCTGGGAACTCGGTGGCACCCCAGCAGACCAGCGTGGGGGCATTGGCCTACAGAGGGCCTAAAAATGTCAGCCCTATTCCAATAGTCCATCTACAGGGCCCTTCCTGCTCCAGGGGTGAGTCGGGCAGAGGCACCGGCTACGCCTTCCTTCATCCCTCCCTAACCAAAGAGAAGGCGCCTCCCCTTCCCACTGTGGTGCCAACCATCAGTGAGCCGCGAGCCTGTGGCCTGTTCTAAACTTAGTTAGAAAATGAGATACGCAGGCTGGACAGTCTCAGAGCTCAGAAGCAGGAGAGGCTGCCTTATTTCTCTCCCTGGCAGGTCTGATGGCACAACGAAAGGGCAGAGGCTCTGGTCAGTGCTCGTCACAGCGCCACTCAGGCTCGCATACTTGTTCTCTAAAGCTATAGTCAGCCTCCTTGGCCAAAGTCCAGCAGGGTGGGCCAGGCAGGAGCGGCCCACGCTTACCAGCTCCTCGGCGTCTCGGGCCTTCTTGACGGAGTAGCCGTAGGGATACATCAGAAGCTGCGAGTAGCTGTGCAGGTCGATGAAGCCCTTGAAACCCCCGTGCTTCTGAATGAAATCCACCACTGATTTCACCTCCACTTCGGAGTTGGGGTAAGCTCCATGGTACACTTCGGAGCAAGGGTTGTCGCTAGCCCCCTCTCCTGTGGGGAATCCATCAATAGCGAGTCACTCGTGGCCAAGAGGACGTAGCCCCCCCTCCCCCGCCGCCCCAAGCTTGGCTGGAGCAAAAACCAGGCATTTGCCAGGTGCCCCAAGAGTGTACTCAGTGCAGGTGCAGGTTCCGAGGAGGGGACAGGGAGGGGATTGGGGTGGTAGGGCTCACTGCAAATGAGGGAAAGTATTGGGACTTTTTTAAGCGGGTAGAGTTGACCTCATATTGTGCTAATAGCAGTTGTCATAAATAATTAATGTCACACTCAAGAACAAGTTGTAATTAATAAGTGTTCTTGATAATTAATATGAATACCAATAAATAATGAAAATGACTCCATTTATCCTGGTGTCAACTTAGTTTCTTAGTTCAGGTCTTAATGGCCGGCTGCTGCCAAAATAATCTATTGTTGTGGTTTTTTTAAAAAAAATCTCTTGATTACTTAACAGGTATTTAGATGGATTGCTTTCTTCACAGTAAAGCATGCCTCGTGTGAGTTCCTGCATGTGTGTGTGCACTCGCTCATGTATGTGCATGTGTGAGTGAGTGTGAGAGAGACCAACCAACTGGTTACTATCCTACAATCACTATATGTCCTGTAATTTTTATGATAGTTCTATATAATTACAGTAAGTTCATTCAAAACACAACACTGGAGGCCGGGCATAGCACAATGGTGGAGATCTTGGCACACACAAGCCCTGGACTGGGCGTCCAGCACAGCAGAAAGTAAAGTAAAGTTACATCGAACTTGTCTGTTTTGTTTTTGTTTTCAAGACACACTACACAGCCCACATTAGCCGTGAGCACTTGTGTGAGTGTGTGTTAACAGGAAAGAACTGCTATAGATTTAAAACTGGACGGTGAGTTTATTTTTACCACCCTTGAAGTCTTAAGATTATATCTGAGTTTCAAAAGCAAACATCCATTCAACAGACAAAAGAACAAGAGACATTGGTTGGTCCTTTTGTGGGGTGCCTGTTGAACAGTGGAGCTCAGAACCCAGGTTCCCCCTTCTCACTCGCCCTCCATGACTGCTAGCTCCGAATCACACTAAGAGAACGCAGTGCGGGAATTTAAGTTTTGCTGTAGGCTCTCGCCTGTTAGAGTAGCAGCGCTACCTGCTATTTTTGACTTGCCACTGGGACCCTTCTCCCCAGCTACAACTTGACCAGGCAGAGCTGGAATGGCCAAGGAGGGGCCTTGGATTAATGCTTCTAAGATGGGAGTGATTTTTTAACTTTATTTTCTTGTAGGTGCTGAGAGGACAGCTCACCAGTGGAGTGCTTGCCTAGAATGCATAAGGTCTCACCACAATAAATAAACCAAATAATCACAATTACAATTCGAAGACCATTGGCTCACTGCTTCCTCAGGAGGACGGAGATTACTGACTCATTCCCTTTCAAAGCTACAATTCGTCTTAAAAACAAAACAGAACTCGTAGACACAGAGAGCCTGAGGCATGTCTCCGAGTCCTTCGGTAACTGGAAAAACACCAGAAGGGAAACTGGTTCCCTGTGCCATGCATCTGCCAGGCATGGACAGGTTTGTCCGATGCTGGTGGGATTTGAAACCATCGCCCCACCTACCTGCAAAACTTGCATTCCAGTTTCTGTTTGGATCGGCACCAATGCAGCGGCTTCCTGGGTTCCGGGACCGTGTCTTTCTCCACAGTCGGTTCTGGAAAAGCCACCAGCCACCCAAGGAAATTGCGTCAAGACATGTCAAAGGGTGTCCCTGGGAGCTGAGACCACAATAGGGGGGGCCTGATGGGGGCTGCATCTAGACTCGAGTGTCACTGCCTGGGCAGTATGCTTTTAACCCCCACAGAGAGCCGGTGTATACTTCCGGCTTTAAAGGGGGATTCTGAGTGAGGCACACACCTTTAATCGCAGCACTGGAGAGGCAGATCTCTGTGTATTTGAAGCCAACCTGCTCTACATAGTTCCAAGCCAGTAGTCAGGAATATATGTCAAAAGAAAAGAAAGAGAGGAAGGAAGGAATAAATAAAGAACAAAAGAAAAAAGGAGGAAATGAAGGAAGGAAGGAAGGAAGGAAGGAAGGAAGGAAGGAAGGAAGGAAGGAAGGAAGGACAGTGACTTCCCCAAAGTGCCCTGACGAGAACTTCCCATACAAGGACCAAGCCGATGCCATCTGAATGCCCTGAACTCAGAAGTTGAAGCAATGGCCACCCAAGATCACCATGCCACAAACACGTAGGCTGCCTATTGTAGCCTAAGACAGTCACCTGAATTCAATCACGCTCTCAGCCAGGGACCATGGGAACAAATTAAATCATACAACAAAGAAGCCGCCAGCCAGACACAGAATGTGAGCCATTATACAGGAAATTGCGTAGTTTCTCCAGCAAATGACTGACACTTTAAAAGGATGTGTTCGGGTGCTGTTGAAGGAAAGGTGACCGCAGACAGCCACGGGTGCAGTGCACAGGCCTTATTGGAGCCCGGCTTAGACAGATCGACCCCTGAGAGACGGCTTTAAAATGACGGCGGTGTTAGAGGATATTAAAGACCTTCCATTCATTTTTCAGAGGTGACAGTGGTGCAGCGGCTTTGGTTTATTGTTATCATCATCAGCTGGAGACACATACTAAGGTCGTTGTAGATGAAATAACATGATGTCTGGGGTTTGCTCTAAAATATGCCAAGAAAATAAATTGTGGAGGAGAGAAAAAGATGAACAGAAGATAGGTAAAGTGTTGAAAATTGTTCAAGACCCACAACAGAGAGGTCCTTAGACAATTCTCTCTAAAAATAATAATATATCCCCTGGTGATTCTCAGCTCGGGGTGACTAGAAAAGAAAACTCACAAGGGCCGTCAGCGCACACGCTGGGGGAAATGGTCTCTATTTGCACGAAGGGCCCGAGCAAACCCGAATCCGCCTGGGGAGTTCAGGCCAGGCCCTGGCCATTTAGAATTACCCACTTGCGTTTGTGTGTAGACATATCCATCAGGATTGGCCACCGGCAGCAAGAAAATGTCCACTTTCTCCAAGATGGAGGTGACAGCGGGGTCCTTTTGGTAGTCGGTCACAATCTAAGCAGAGACAGCCTGTCAGGGCAGCTGAGGTTCGCAGTCGAGCCAGGTGTCTTCCTGAGATGCCCAGCATGCCCTAAGATGGCCCCCAGTCTCTCGAGCCTCCCGGAAGCCCCACAGGCTCTCTGAAAAGCCCTCTGAGCCCTCAAAGCCTGCGTGACCATATCAAGTGCCAGATGTGCAGCGAGGGGTGGTGGCTTTGCTCACACTTTCCACACTCATCACCCTTCCCTCCCAGCACCGGCTCAAAGCAGTTTCCTCAAGAGACCTGGAGGCAGCCTGAGAACCCAGAAGCCGTGCAGGCTTGGAAGGGGATGATGGCAGAAAGAGGGTGAGCCTGGCGCTGAGGCGAGGTTCCCTCTGCAGGGCCCACAGTGAATCAGTGTGTCAGCCTGCTCACCGTCACCTAACCACATGGTGACCTTCCCCTGGTCACTTCTCCCGTCTGAAAAGGTCCCGGCCTACCACGTCTGTGCCAGGCACCTCCTGAATCTCATCCCTTGGACCCAGCTCCGTGAAAGGCCACAGCAGTTCCCCACCCAGGCCCACCAGAATCCTTGACTAATTCCGGGCGACATGACCTTCCTCGCCGTCCAGATGGCAGTGGCCTGTGAGATCCACTCACGGGAATGGATGCCCGCATTCAGCCAAATGGCCGGCCGCTTCTTGCCGGCTCCCGTGCTGAACTGCAGAAGGGAAGAGAGGCCAGAAAATGACCTGCCAGCCGTGTCTCCTCACCTCTCCTCCCAGCCTGCTCCTTTTCATTTAATTCATTTAAGGTAATTCAGGGACCAAATGTTCCTGCGGGCACCATCTATTTATCGGCTTCTCCATGACCAGGGAGCTTAATTGGCTGAAGCCCTGGGCAGGCCAAACTTCGCCAGCCTTGGGAGGAAATGGAAAGGAGAAACAATTGGGGTTGTGGGTCAGGATGCTCACATGATTACAAATACTAGTGTGTCTCTTCAAAGATCTCAAACGATTTCCCAACAGAGAGGGATGTGAGGGTGGAAGAACCAGCCAGCTCCGCTCATAGAATCAGTGAACCGGGCTTTAAATTACGAAGGAGAGGCCTTCGCTAAGCTCTCTGTGACCTCTGCCTCCTGCCTTCACCACAGCGCTGGGGTCTATGGGAAGCCAGCATGTCTATCAGATGGGCAAATAAGCTAAATGTAATTACTTTAAAGAAACCAGCTCAGCGGCGAGTCTCCCCAGCCCCCAGCAGTTATCTGCTATAAACCTGGCTTCCGTAAAGCTAAGGGTTCGGCAGATTCTCAGCACTGCTGGCTGTTCCATGGTTTTTATGCCCAAATTCCTTTCTGTGTGTTCAGCTGCATTATTTCTGTAATTTATGTCATTGCTGTAGCTCTCTACCTCCTTTGCCAATGCAGAGCTGAATCTGTTAGAAATATCTGGAAATTGGGCTCCATGAGGCCAACAACCCAAGGCTGGCCTTAAAATTACATCTGCCTTAATGCAAGCATTCCAGACTCTTCTCCAGACCCTGCTAGGTGACAGCGAAGGCAGACTGGAGTCTCCGACAGTCTTGAGGAATACTGTGACCCCTTCAGCCAGAACCTAGCATGGAATAAGCTCTTTCTAACAGCACTACAGTAGATAAAAGCAGGGCATTCCATCAGATCAAAATATCCGACTCAGCAAAGATGAATCGAAGCTAGCATCTCTCCCTTGGAACCGAGGGGTCTAAGAGGCTGCCTTTGTTAGCAGAGCAAGGCCTGAGTCCTGAGAAATCAGATCCAGAAACTTCTGTCCACTCCGGAGCCTTGGAAGGGCCGTGGCCTCACCTTCAGAACATACATGGGCCGCTTCTCAAATGTCTCTCCGATCTTCACCCTGCTTGCCAGGTCAGGGAAATCGGTGGCAATACTGTCCATCTCGTGGTAAATCTGAAGTATAGAAAAGTGAATCAACAACACTTAAAAACTTTTTAATTTTTGCGATAGGGTTTTCCTATATAGTGCACATGGGTCTTGGGCCTGGAGTTTTCCAACACCACTCTTCCAAAAGCTATGACAACAGGCATGTCTGCTGTACCCAGCCCAACTATGTTTTAGAATTCTAGTATGGGTTGGGTGTGAATTTTATCTTGCCAAGGTTAAGTTTCTTCTGAAACCCTGGTCGTGAGCTTGACCACAGTGTCACATGGGATAGTCATTACAAGGGACCCTGGACAGCTCCACTCGGGGTTTTCTGGAGGACAACACATTCCAATTGTGTGCAAAATTATAGTCCAGTCAAGTAAAGCAGAGAGATTAAACAAATAGTGCTCCAAAGTGTAATTCTTTGGTTTGCTTTGGGGCTTGGGTTTGTGGTTCTCAAGACAGGGTCTCTCTGTGTAGCCTTGCCTATCCTGGAACTCGCTCTGTAGACCAGGCTGGCCTCGAATTCAGAGATCTACCTGCCTCTGCCTCCCAAGCGCCAGCTCTAAAGGTGTGTGCCACCATTGCCTGATATCTTTGCATTATTCTGGACTGTATTGTCAGAATAAGCCCACTCACCAAGCCTCTGGACAGCCGGGTTTGCCAAATTGTTCTCCACCAGCAAAACAAAACAAAACAGCATTCACAGTGTGGGTGTGTGTCTGTCTGTCTGTACAGATAATAGGTTATGTATAATATAAAATAAGGAAAAAAGCCAAATGTGGTGGCGCACGCCTGTAATCTCAGCGCTTGGGAGGCAGAGGCAAGAGGATCTCTGTGAGTTCAAGGCCAGCCTGGTCTACAAAGTGAGTCCAGGACAGCCAAGGCTACACAGAGAAACCCTGTCTCAAAAAACAAACCAACAAACAAAAACCCCAGGGTGGGGCTATGGAGATGACTTGGCAGATGAATGCACTTGCTGCCAAGCCTGACAGCATGAGTTCTGAGTTTGCTTCCTTGCACGCATATGGTGGAAGAAGAGACGTGATTGCCCGCTTGCCCTCCACATTATCACCACAGGCACATGCACGCCTGTACACAGAGGGGTGACAGGCAGACAGAGAGGACAGCTGTTCTTAAAAATCTCCAACCTGTGCCCAGATGTGGGGTGCAGATTCACATGCCAACCACCCCCACACTGAGGACCTGAAACCAGACGCCCTGGCACACACAAATGTCGAATTCCCATGAAGATGCAGAAAAGCTGGAGTGTTCAGAGATTGGAGGTTTTAGGAAGAGCTCCAGATGAGTAGCCAGGAGAGAGACGGCACAGCGGCAGGCCCTGGGGGCAAGAGCTAGCTACAGATCCCTCTGCAAGGAGCACCCAAGTGGTGAGAACAGAAGCAAGCGGAGAGTGGCAGGGTAAGCAGATGGCCTCTCTTGGTCCCTGGGTGACGCCTGTAACTGGTCACCTGGGGGGCGGGGAGGCGGTAGACATTAATGAGGCTAATGTTCTGGGCTTGGTCCCCGTGTGGGCCCTTAGCTCTGCTCTCGTCCACGGCCTCCTAACTTTCTGCAGCTGTTTGGCAGATGTGTGTCACTGGTCACGAGAGGGATCAGGGAGCAGTGTGGCTGGAGGTGTGCACGATAAACAAAGCTACCGACAGTCACGGGGAAGAGGGGGACTTGGCAGCCTCCTGGTCCCTCCTCCAGAAGAACAACTTGACGTATGCGCCTCATGAAAAGCTTGCCAGGAAACCAGTGTTTGCCCGTAAAGTACAGCGTGTATTAAGGTAGAGGAGGGAGGTGGCAATTTAGATTTGGGAGGGGGCCCAAGCTTGGAGAGTGTGAAAGCTAACGAGAGGACCGCTTGGGACACGCGAGACTGCACTACAGGGCTGCCGGGCTGCTCTGTGGTCCCTTTTGATTTCTCAAGTTCCAGGATCGGATGAAATTATTCAGCTCCAAGCTTTTCGTCTGAAAGTTTGGCTTACTTTGAAAGCCATCTATATAAAGTGGTTTCTAACTACACATAGCACCAAATTGCATTGTGGAACAAATCCACGTTATAAGGAGTCATGACAAATGAGTGGAAATATTTGGTTAACCTTGGAAATAACGGCTTGTCTGCTTGCTGGGAGTAAATGGCATCTTAGTCTAGAGATTCCGGTGGGGGAGAAGGTTGAATTGCAAGGACTGGAAGTGCTGCCATTACATCATGGTTTTCTTGCAAAGGCTCCTAAGAAAGGCTTCTGCCCGGGACACTGCAGCTGTGTTTCCCAGGCACTTGGGCACTGGTGGGAGTTGAATAACTAACAGGAAAGGAATTAAAGGGTGCACGTTTCAGGCCCTCGGGGAAGTGATACCATGCTGAAGTCAGACGTCAGGAGACAGGTTCCAAAACCCAGGAAGCAGAAACCTTGGCCTTAGCCCTGCCTGGAACACTTACGGCCTCTAGGGAGTGGTAGGAGCCGTAGCTGAAGTCGCCGCTCCGCTCTCGCCCTTCACTGTGCTGCATTTCTTCATCTTCGTTGTCTAAAAGGGCCTAAAACACACAGCAACACGTGAAGGAATCCCTGGAGAGCAGGCTCATCTGGGGAGGTGGGCTGGCCAAGATGGCGGCACCCTCAGAGGAACAAGCAAAACAAATGCTCAAGGTCTATGGGGCCAGATCACGTAAATTACACAAGCAAAGATTACAGATGAAGAGAATGTAAGTTCATGCTGCTGCACCTAACGTGTCTTTAACCTTAACTACTTGACATCCTAAATGCTACTAATTTCCAAGGGCTTTACATTAGTTCTGTGGGGCAGAATAAGGGAATTATCTGTACTCCTTTTTGCTTAAGGTTTTGGTTTGGTTTGGTTTGGTTTTTTGGGACAGGGTTTCTCTGTGTAGCCCTGGCTGTCCTGGAATCACTTTGTAGACCAGGCTGGCCTCATCTGCCTGCCTCTGCCTCCCTGAGCACTGGGATTTAAAGGCGTGTGCCACCATGCCTGGCTTCTGCTTAAATTCTTTATTCTCTAACATTTTTGGTTCTATTGAAACTTTTCAGCACATAAAACCAGCTCAGTGTTCTTACCCAGGAGAAGAGCTATCTATAGTCATGTGTTTTGACCATCATAGCAGTATGACACAACTAAAAATAATAATAAGCCATCTTGGCTTGCATAGAAAAAAAAAAAAAAAGAGGAGGCTCAGATTTTTTTTTCCATATACCTATAAAACTTTACTTTTTAATATCTGATTTATATTATTCCGTTCAAAACCCCTGCTCCCTGGAAGGAACATATGCACAATTCGGTTTTTCTATAGCATGAAATCTCTAGACATCAGCTTGCATCTGGAATCCAATGCCTCAGAAACACACAGCTTGGGAAACCATTGGGAAACAAAGACATTCTTATAAGCACTCATACTTTGAAGGTTCCTGGCAGATGTCTGTGACATGTGAGGATGATTAATAAGCTCACAGCTGCTCACACCATCAGGAAAATCTTGGGCCAAATCATCAATTAGTCCATTACCCACCTCTGTGAAGGAGAGTGTGGGCCAGAGACCCCATCCTGCTGTTCAGGACAGGTTGTGGGGCTGGATGGCAATGTTCCCTGAGAGCACTGAGCTGCTGGCGACATTCCCTCTTTCTAAAAAGACACCTCTTCCAGCTGGTCCCCACGCACTCTTGCCTTCTAACATCAAGCACAAGGAAAAGGCACGAATGATCACCCACTGAGCACCTCTGAGGTGCCAGCCACCGTTAGAGCCACTGTTAGCTAATGGAAGCATTGTCTCAGAAAATGGTCAAAGTAGAAGTCATTACCACCGTTTTATCAACGATGACATGGAGGCTCCTGGGAGCAAACGCATGTGCAAGGAGAGTGGTGGCTCGCGGTGGAGACCCTGCCGAAGCCCTACGTACCTGCCTATCTCCAGAGCACACTCTTCCTGAGACAGGCTATTACACTCCGCTTGCGTCTGTCCCACCTCGGGGTGAAAAAGATGACACCAGACATCTTAAATCTCCTAGGTCGTCTGGTTAGTAGCTCTGTCTTGGGAAAGACCGGAAAGAGTGCCTGGCCTACCCACCTGTAGGTCCTCAATTGTCACTGAGTAGTCTAAGCCCTGTGACTTCAGGAAGGACTTGACAGGCAGCAGGCTGACAGAGGGCACTAGAATATCCACGGGCCGGTCGACAGTAGAAGGAGATCTCCAGACATTGAGCTGAGGAGAAGAGAGGCAGCATGAGGCGAGAAGATGGTTCAGGTAGGAGCCGCTGTCCAAAGCCGGGTGCTCCCAGAGGCCTGCACAAGGACGCCCACCTCACAGCCGTCTCTGGTCAGGCCTGCCCAGCAATCCGTGCCCGGCAAGGCCCGAGAACCAGCGAGAAGCAGTCAGGCCCCCGGCTGGTGAAGCCCGAAATCACAACCGGGCCTTCTCCCTGCATTCCCTCCAGCTCCAGTGGCCAGCACGCGGACTCATGCTCCATTACGAACAGAAAACTTGCAGGGATAAAAACAAGCACGATGCCCTCTTCCCCCTCAGACTCGGGACACTGCACGGGACAGAGAGACACATACCTTAAAGTGCTCCGAATTCACTAGCTGAGTCAGTTTTCTGATCTCGTCTCCATTTCTGACGTTAATCCTAAAAACTTGGTCTCTGGGGAAGGAGAGGTGGAGGGAGAAGATGATGGTCTTTCAGCTGGCAAGGAGACCCCGAAGCCACCCTCCCAGACAGAGCTGGGCTGGGTGGCAGGAAACGGTCTAGTCTTTGGTTATAATGTATAGCCATTAAAAACAAGACTATGTGGCAAAGATGAAAAAGTGCTTATGTGTAGCTTTGAGGGGATATTAAGTGAAAGAGCAGGACACAGAATTGTACGTATGCCATGATTACCAGTATGGAAAAAGCAGATGGGCTGGAAGCAAAACAGACAACGGAAATAAAGCGAGTGCTGCCAGTGCTCGTTCGGACCGTGGGATTATGGATGGCTTTACTTTTTCCCTGTTGTCTCTGTCTTCTGTAATGTGGTCATATTACTTTATAATGAAAAACATATATATTTTTACAGAAAGGAATGTCCCTGGGTTAGGCTCCAGGCTAACTCAAGACATAAAGAAACACTTCTTCACTGTCAAAGGCAAGGGCCGAATGAAGCCCTCACGGACTTCACGCTGGGAAGAGCTGGGAAGCTCTGGGAAGGCCCAGCGCCACGTGTGTGTGGCAATGAAACGAACAGGGACTAGTGGAGTGAGGCTTGAGGCTGCCCGCCAGGACCCAGCAGAAGAGGCTCAGTGGCTGCCCCCCGCCCCCATGCATCCCTCGGTTTCTGCAGCACTGGCAGGGAAAGAGGCCCCTAGCCCGTGTGAGTGGGAGAAGGGCAGGTCTGAAAAGCTTTCTTTGAGCTCTGTCTCCCTCAGAGAGCCAGCAGAGCCATTAGGCGTTGCTAGGTGACAGCCCAAATGAATCTGCACTCTGTGGCATGCGTCATCCCTTTGACATGAGTGAATGCCGGAGGAGCTGTGGAGTGGGATGTGGGCTGAAGGACCTGTTGACACACTAAATGGCTCTGTCACAGGGAGCTAAATGTGAGGCTCACGAGGAGGCCCCTCTCCGGAAAACCGGTTCAATCTGGATGGACTGTCAGAGTTACACTTGGTTCTGGAAAGTTCTCAGGAGGCCAGGCCCGAAAAGACCAGGTCCGCTGGAGAGCCGTTCTCAAGTAGCTGGACTGCATGAGGTGCAGGTGCCCATGCCTCACACCCTCCCACACTAGCCCTCCCGCCTCTGCCCCTCCAGGCAAGCAGCTCACAGCACCCCATGAAGGCTGCAGAGGACCCGAGAGAAGGCCTGGTTTCCACTGAACCTGTTATGGTCTAGGTGTGGCTTGAACGTGCCCTAAGGGTTCAGGTCCTGGAAGTCTGACCTCCAGTTGAAAGGCAGCATCAGAGGCAGCCGGCTGGGGCAGGGCCCGTGGAAGTGGGCTTTGTGGTTTTATAGTTTTACAGTTCCTGTGAAAGCAGATTTAAAAGACTGGGCAGGGCCCTCGAGTCTCTCTGGCATCCTGTCTTCATCTCCCTTCTCACACATGCTCCGTCCACAAGGCCATACACAGAAGCCCTCACCAAGGGCAAAACAGACAGGGCTACTCAACCTTGGACCTTCAGCTTCCAAAGCTATGAGTGAGATAAATCTCTTTTTCTTCTTTGTGTGTTAGCCAGTGTGGGGGTTGATGATTATTAACCTGACAGGACTTAACATTACCTAGGAGACAGGCCTCTAGACCCAGCTGTGAGCAGCTGTGTGGCTTAGCGGGGGCCAACCTAACGGAGGGGGCTGCACTCCGGGGCTTGGGGCCTGGAGTGAAGAAACGCCAGAATGTCACTGAGCACAACTAAGCACACTGAGCCCTTCTGCGGATCAACGCGACCAGCTGCCTCAAGCCCCTTCCGCCATGACTCTCCACTGCGACAGACTCCATCCTCAATCTATGAGCCGAGGTAAGCCCTTTCTCCCTTAACGTGCTTTTATCAGAGCATTTTACCACAGCAACAGAAAAAAGTAACGTCCCAACTTCAAGCATTTTGTTATAGCGACAGAAGATTGACTAATACACGACCCACGGGGCACGCAGAGAGTTGGATCACAGCCCGGGGAAGAGCGAGTGTCCGACTACCATCTCTCTGTCACAGACAGCCTTGAAGACAGTTTGTTGGTGGAGGGCAGAGCCTTCTGACTGAAGACAAAGGCCAGTTTGACAAACCCATGCTCTGCAGCCACTTGTCCCTAACACTCCGGGAAAGAGGTGTCTTTAAGACGAGCGTGGGGGGCCTGCAAGGCAGTTTGGCAGTTAAGAGCATACACGGCACTTAGAAAGGACCCAAGTCAGGCCCTCAGCACCCACGCTAGGCAGCTCACAACCGCCTGTAACTCCAGCTCCAGAGAGACAATGTCTCCGGCCTCCTTGGGTGCCTAGATTCACGCGCACATACACACAAATTAAAAATATTAAAAACAAATTATTTTTTCAATGAGCACCTAGGAAGGATCGACATCTTGGGCGAAAATAATTGGGCAAAATAACCCTGGCTAGAGCAGTCAGGGAGAGCAAGAGGGGATGGAGAAGGGGAGGAAGGAAAGGAGGCAGACGAAGCCTCTGGAGATGAAGGTGTGCCGACACGGTCCCCTCGCTATAAACTGTGTGGCTTCCCTTCTCCACGGAACCTGAGCGTTCCCGAGCAAGTCCATGACGACGGCACACAGTGACGTTACTGGTCCCTGGAAAGGATTAAGTTCACGGTCCATTCTGTCACGTTCTAATCAGCCAAGGTCAAAGACACAAACATCTGTTATGGGCAAGAAGAAGCCAGGCAATAGGTGTAGGGTGGAGACCTTCCCCTCCCTCCCCCCTGCACGCCTGAAATGTCGTGTTTGTTCTGTGCTGGCGCCTTTGGGTGCCTTCCCCGAGGTGCTCCCTCAGCCCCAGTCCTCACCTGCCTGTCAGTCTCCTACCTGAGCTTCAAGCCCGTCACTCACGAGGCGTTCCCTAACCAAAGCTAGATACGATAGCGCTAAAACTCGGCAATGGTGGAGAAGGGTCTGCACTAAATACCCTTATGAACATCAGTGCAGTGGCATCTGAGAGCAGCGCGGGTGGCAGGCCGAGGACGGGTCATCTTCGTCTTGCCTTCATGAACCTTATCTCTATTGGAACACTCATTCTCCACCCCATGCGACTGCAGAAGGCTGAGCAGGCCCGTCTGCACCAGCTGGAACTCCGCTCAAAGACGCTGACCTTGAGCTCTTTCTGGAAACAGGAGATCAGCCTGGGGCGAGGGGTGCTGTCCACCCTTCCTGCTCCGGATGGTTGTTTCGAAGCTCCTCTAGCTCTCTTCAATTCCCGGCTCACCAAGATGCCTTTAGGATCGTGACTGATGACTGCCCACTCACCCTCAGAACACACACTCAGAACAGACCTGCTCGACAGCCAGGCTTCCAGCCCTCCTCTGCCAGGCAGGGAGCCAAGTGCTTGGTTCTCTGTGGCTCTCTCACTGACATTCCCGCCTAGGCTCAGCAGGGAGGATGGAGAGCATTAAGGGACAGCTCAAGGAAGCTTGGTTGCCTGCCAGCTACCTCTGACACTTCCCCAGCTCTGCAACGGCTTCCTGTTCTCCGCAGGCCCAGCGCCTGGCCACTGCCTCAGCCTTGAGACATCTGGAGACAGATGACACCAGCGGAGAGTTGGTGGCTCTGGGGGAGTTGGTAGCGCTGCTGGGAGCTAAGAGAACCAATTACAAAGGCAGGAGGCAAAGTGGCGGGGAGAGACCAACATCTGTGTCTGTTAGCCAGCCTGGCTCCCAGGCCACTGAGCCACCCAGCCTGGCTCCCCGAACACTCAGCCACCCAGCCTGGCTCCCCGGCCACTCAGACGCCGCCCAACCTGGCTCCCCAGCCACTCGGATGCCACCCAGCCTGGCTCCCCGACCACTCAGACACCACCCAGCCTGGCTCCCCAGCCACTCGGATGCCACCCAGCCTGGCTCCCCGACCACTCAGACGCCACCCAGCCTGGCTCCCCGAACACTCAGATGCCACCCAGCCTGGCTCCCCGACCACTCAGCCACCCAGCCTGGCTCCCCGAACACTCAGCCACCCAGCCTGGCTCCCGAACACTCAGATGCCACCCAGCCTGGCTCCCCGGCCACTCGGATGCCACCCAGCCTGGCTCCCCGAACACTCAGCCACCCAGCCTGGCTCCCCGAACACTCAGACGCCGCCCAGCCTGGCTCCCCGACCACTCAGCCACCCAGCCTGGCTCCCTGAACACTCAGCCAC
>REGO01000325.1:1312870-1327685 GCA_010120015.1 Rhombomys opimus | reverse complement strand
ACTCAGCCACCCAGCCTGGCTCCCTGAACACTCAGCCACCCAGCCTGGCTCCCGAACACTCAGATGCCACCCAGCCTGGCTCCCCGAACACTCAGCCACCCAGCCTGGCTCCCCGAACACTCAGATGCCACCCTTTACATTCTCTGAACTGGTGACCAGGACATGCCAGTGGGTCCCAGCAAAAAGATTCTTCTCCCTTTCCTGAGGTGCCCACTGTGAAGTAAGAACGGACTTGGAGGTGACATGGCACTATTGATTAAAACCACCGGAACCAGCCCTTCGTCTGCACAGCTCCCATAGTGAATTCCCCGGGGCCCAGCCCCACTGTCCCAGAGAAGGTAACCCTGTACCACAGGAAAGGCCTGTATGCAGAGAAGCAGAGGTCTTTCAGCCTCACGCATAGCTGCAGTGGGGGCCTGACAGGTCCATGCGTCAGCCCGCACGGCAGCGAGGAATTATGACACCTCCACCGCTGAGCTGCCGCGGAAAAATCTTCCTCCCTGGCCACCTGCTACGCCAACCCCTCCGAGCTATTTGGCAGCGGAGACAGGTATGAAACATCATCCCCATAAAAATTACTCAATCTCATGTAAGTAATTGCTTCAATAAACAACCCTGGAGTCCCTTTAGCCAGACAATACAATAGAGAATAAACTCGCATCCGCAGGTAGACCGGTGAGATAGAGGGTTCCATTTGATTGACTTGTGCTACAAAAAAGGAATCTGAGCTTTGCACTCAGCGGTCCTGCTTCCAGCTAAGTAGCTCTGGGCGGGTTCCTTAACCTTTTTAAGGCTGGGCTTTTTCATGCTGAAATTGAGGAAAATCACGCCTCGCCTGGAGGAGCTGTTACACAATCCACAAAACAAGGCAAACAAAAGCTCTTTGCAAAAGGCAAAATGTTGTGCAGTGGTGATTACTCTAGTGAGGTCTTCTACTGTGGTGGCAAAGCATCTCTTTCATGTCCCGGCCTCTCCCACTTCCGGTCCTTCGCCCACTCCACAGTGTTCTGCTTGGAGCGGTGGCGCCTGCGCACACACTCACGCAGGGCCCGGGGTGCACTTCCATAGCTGCGGCTAGGCAAGGGCTATTGGGCCTCCTTCCTCCAAAAGCCTGTGAGAAAGCACCAGCTATCCCCAGGCTTCACCGCTGACAGAGACTCTCTGTCCCCTAATCCTGGGAGCCAGCTTTTCCCTCTAAGCCTGGCAGAAATTGACAACGGCTTTCTGACCATTCTTCCCAATGAATGGTGTGGGAAATACCTGGAACCGACCTTAGGAAGAAGAAGGAAATAGCAGGAGGCTAAGGAGCCGGGAAGTTTCTGTGGAGACCTCTAGCTTTGATTTGACCGATCAAACTGGGTTTGCAAGAGAAGTGGCTGGTCTAGGGTGGCACTGGAGCAGAGGCGACAGAGAAGGCCAGCCCTGACCCCAAGCCCCACCACCGAAAGTACGATCACTCCACTTGGCTCCCAGGTTGCTAAATAATGATAATAAAGTTCAAAAGGAACTCACCCAAAGAATTTGTCTCGGCCGCAGATGCCTGACCCAAGAAGGGCCCCAAAGAACAGCAACCACCTCATGTCTCAAGGGCGCCAGTCACACAGGCACTGAGTCAAGCCATATTTATAAGGAGCCCGAGGCAGACTCACATCCTCAGAAATGCTAATATGGTTCTCAGCAGCCTTCCGGCTCTGACAAGCAGGCCCCAGCCAAGCCTCCTCCATTCCTTTCTAGTGATGAAGGCCCAACCCCTCCACTTGCAGGGCAGGAACTCGCTCCACAGGCCAGGAACGTCTTACCCAGGGTGCCACATTGCTCATCACCTGGCATCTAAATGGCGCTTTTTGAGTAAATGGAAAGATCCCACATTGCTGGATGGAATTCAGGCTGATAGGAGAGGCCAGACTGTGAACCGGGGGTGAAGTTACCTCCGGAGTAATAGAGCCTTTTTTGAAAGGGAAGACTATCAAGCGACCTTGAGCCAACTCCAAGGCTACACACGTCAGAAGCCTGTCCAGAGAACTCAGCAGAGCAGATCATAAAGGGGAGAGTTTACGCCTCCTTTATGGGTCGAAGGCCTAATTCTTAGGATTCCACGAAGAAAAGAGAAGTTCGGTGGTGAGGGGGATAGGGGAACGTGTTATTCTGAACAAATTCCCTTTTCCCTGGAGTCCGAATGACAGACAGGCTTACTGCTATTTGGGTTGTATTTGTTTTTTACTGCTTATTTATGTGTATATCTGTGTACCTGTGTGAGTTGACACACACCTCATGCATGCAGCTACCTTTGAAAGTCAGAACTGAGCATCAGGTCCCACAGTCCCCAAAAGCTGGAGCTACTGGCAGCTCTGGGCCGCCATGTGGTCCAGGAAGTCAGACCTGGGGTCTCTGCAGCAGCTTGTGGCCTTGACCTCTCAGCCATCTTTGCAGTCCCTCGTTTCCTACATGAGCTCACTTTGTATTGCTGGTTAGCGTCAGTTCACAGTCTTCCTGCTTCAACCCCCTGGGGCTGGGATGACAGGCCCCAGTCTCGAAGCCAAGCGCTTGGTTTTTCTTAGCTTTTTTCTTTCTTGCCTCTTTCCTTTTTTTTTTTCTTCCTTTCTTTCTTCCTTCCTTCCTTCCTTCCTTCCTTCCTTCCTTCCTTCCTTTCTTTCTTTCTTTTTTTTTAAGTAGTACTGGCTATTCTGGGACTTACTTTGTACACTAGGCTGGTCTCAAACTCAGAGATCCTTCCGCCTCTCCCTCTCAATTGCTGGGCCTAAAGGTGTGCACCATCATGCCCCTACTCAAGCCTGGCTCTGATAGAACTAATAAGGCTTTCTGAGGTTTTGCTACGCTCTGAGTCTGGAGTCAGGAGAGTAAGCGGAAGCTGCTCATGACAGCCACCGTTTATTTTCAGGCTTTGTCCCGGGACCCCCAAGTCACCCTCTCCCAGGGTCCCCATGGGCTCATTCTTCCCACACCTGCTGAAGCGAGGATCGTGACCGGAAGCACTTCAATGTATCCTGACCCTTGCTAACCCTGAGAAAGACTTCCCCAGAGACAGCCACCCCAAGATCACGACCATAGCAGGAAGAGGGGCGAGTTTAGCTCCCAGACAGCCAGATGAAAGATCAGGACCTGGGAAGTGCTAAGAGGAAGCAACTGTCCTAGCAGGGCTCTTGCTGGCAGGTGGAGGGCTCACTATCACCAACAGTGAGGGATGAGGAATTAATCACACCTTGGTAGATGGGGGTGATGACTGGCCATGTCTTTGCTAATACTGCTTCTGGCCGGGCACTGAGTCCCGAGAGGCAGCCTCCTTCAGATGTGGCAGGACTGGGGTCTCTGGCATCTCTTCCTGTCTCGGAGCTCTGTGTCTTCCCAGCACTTCAACTGCACCTACGCCTGCTCTGTCCACCAGAGGCAGGGCTCTGGTTCACACCAAGATCAGCCTCATCCTTGATGTTAACAGTAAGAAAAACAGTCTGGAACCAGCTAGAAGCGTGATAGAAAGAAGTACTCAGAATGCTAGATGCTGAAACCCATTTTCCACTCTCTCCCAAGGAACAAAGGAACACTATCTATAAATAGATAAACAAACTAATATATAATCTAAATCACTAATTGCAGTGAATATCTGAAGAGAATCTGTATGCAAGCGGAGAGACACACTCTGCGGGACAAGAGGCAGCAAGACCAAAGGATGCACAGCAGCCGACGACGCAGTGTCGGAGGAAGACACTGAAGCCCATCGCTAACTCCGAAATGCTGCACTGTCCAGATCACGGGCCACGCTGGGCATGGCGGGCCACGTCTCACATCCCAGCATTGGACATACTGAGACAGGAGGATCACCTGGGCTAGTTAGTGAGACCCTAGCTCAGAGGGGGGGGGGGGGTGCGGATGGACAAAGGAAGGCAGGGAGGGAGAGGATTAAGACTCGCTACAAAATTGATAAACCTTGGAGATATTATGCTATGTGAAATCAGACCCACACAGAATGAAGAATGCTATGGGATTTTGGCCCTATGATGGGCCTGGCACAGCAAAATTCCTAGGGCGAGAATACAATAATGGTTCTAAGAGGCTGGACTGAGAGGGAAATGGCTAGTAAGTATTTCAGCCTGAGATGCTAGGAAGATGCTCTGGAGACGGGTACTGGGGATGACGGCACAGCAGAGTGAACCCCCTGGTGCTGTTGACTCGTACCCTTAAGAATAACCAAGGGAGCTGGGTGGTTTGGGCGTGTGCCTCTTATCCCAGGGAGGCAGAGGCAGGAGGATCTCTACGAATTCAAGGCCAGCCCGGTCTACAGAGTGAGTTCCAGCACAGCCAGTGCTACACAGAGAGACCCCGTCTTAAAAAAGCAAACAAAAAGAATGATCAAGAGCAGCTCCGCCTTGAGGAGCCCACATCACACTTTGCTCTTTTCTTTGAGAAGCCTACATCCTGAGCCCCTCGTTCTCTCTCTTTAAAGATGTATTTTCTTTATTTGATGTGTTGAGTGTTTGCCTACACATAGGTCTGTGCATCTTGTGCCTGCCTGGTTCCACTGGAGGTTAAAAAAGGACTCAGATCCCCTGGAGCTGGACTTTCACATGGGGATGGGAGTAAAACTGGGGTCCTCTGCAAGAGCAGACAGTGCTCTTAACTGCTGAGCCATCTCTAGCTACCCTCTCTTTCACTTAACCCTCATGCTTAATCCAAATATTAAAATATCCTGTTAGCCACTCCCGCCCAAAATAATCAAGAGCTGGGTGTGGCAGCATGTGCCTGTGATGCTAGCACGTAAGAGTCGTAGAGACAGGTGGTTCAGGAGTTCTAGTCCAACCTGACCTACATAATAATACCCTGTCTGGAGAAAAAATAACAGCAAATTTTATGTCATGTATAAATCACATTTTTAAAAATTAAAGGATGTTGGGAATAGTTCACTTAGAACAGGTTAAAAAAATGTACAAGTACAGCACAGGGAGTTGTGGCTTTGGGACAAGAGAAACTGCAGAAACAGGAGCTTGGGATTAAGCTCACTGGGGAAGTGCTCACCTAGCAAGTGCAAGTCCCTGGGTTCAAATCCCAGGTCCTCAAAAAACAAAACAAAACAAAAACCTTAAATACTGTTTTCAGATTAGGAATAAAAAGAGGAATAATCCGAAATCGGTTTTGCTTTACATCACAGAGCTTTTAATGGCATTTGTCTGTTCTGCAGGGCCTAATAGGGATGGTCTCGGACGTGCTCCATGATGGTCTTCAGGCCGAGCCAGGTCTCTTCTGCTGTGGGCAGGATCTGCTTGGCCGGCAGGAGGAAGCCATAGAAGCCTGTGTCTCTCAGTTCAAAGGCGAATGAGTATTTGATGCCAAAATCATAAGCCCAGTCGATGCTCCCACCACTGGCTTGGTCTGAGGGGCAAATGGAAATGAAACCTGAGAACATTGTTTCCATTGACCTCTCATGTGATCAAGGATAAATCTGGCCTTCTAATCATGCACGAGCTTCAGGAACAGGCACCAGGGGTCCATGCTTAGAACAAGAACCAGGAATAAAAGCACAAAAATAATTTAAAATGAAGAAGGTGTTCAAATGGACTCTCTCAGGAGCCTCCTGACTTTATTTACACATTTGGAACTGTGCTCGGAGCCCTAATTGGCACCGTCCCCAGTTGAGGGAGGCCTTCTTTAGAAGGCCCACACATTTTCTCTAGTGGGACAGAACAGATTACAACCTGAGCGAGTGAGTCTCTGGCCTCAGGGGATTCTCAGCGCAAGGGTAGAGCAAGCTCCCATCTGATGTCAAATCACATGCCCACAGCTGGGGATCACGGGGAAGCCAGCACAGCAATGTGCACCTGGGGATAAGTGTGGCCACTGACATGGCACACGATGACGTGGCGTGTGATGAAGAAAGATGGCATTAGGCTCTAAGTATTGAGGCATTCGTGACTTGGAAAGGCTAAGCAAAGGACTGGCCCTGAGGCCCCTCCCAGGAAGCACAGGTTGGGGCAGAGCTGGAGGAAGCCACCAGGTCCCTAAGAACAGAGACCAGGGGGCTGTCACAAGAAGGACTAGGTTAGCATCGCAAATTTTAAGTTACCTGTCCCTCATCCAAAGCCTTGGGAACAGAATTGTTTTGGATTACATTTTTTTTATATATTTTGAAATAACGGTCTATAAATAATGGATATCCTGGGGTGGACCCTAATCTGCATACAAATTAAGTTGTGTTTTCTAGAGCCCTTGCATAGTTACAGCCTGGAGATCACTTTAGCGCTACTGTCAGTGTCCCTGTGCTTCGGCTCAAACCTGTCACGTAAGGTTAGATATGGAAGTTTCCGCTTGTGGCCTTCCATCGGTAGGGAAGTTTTAGAGTTGGAAATACTTTGGGTTTGAGCTTTTTGGGTTTGGGATGCTCCACCTATAAGCCCCAGGTTTCCCGTACTGGTCACCGTCTTTCCTGAAAGCAGCACCTCGCCAACAGAACACCCTCGCTGGTCACTGGCTTCAGCTGGTCACTGACTGACTGGGTCTGTGGGCTGTAAAGTCCCACCGGTACCTTGGCAGAGCTGATCCCCTGAGAGGTGAAGACAGCGGGGCTGCAGACAGAACCTTGACCTGCCCACCACTGGCTAGTGAGGAAAGCAGGCCAGCTTATCTACGTTCTGGAAGATCTTGTGTCTGTGGGTACAACTGACATGGGGCAGCGAGAGCGAGACAGAAGCCAGTGAGCATGGTCACAAGCCTGTGCTCACTCTGCATCTTAACTGGCTCCTTCCACGCCCACTTCATCTGAGGAGGCACTGGCCTGGTCCTCATCATACGGAAGAAGAAACGTGTAGAATGAGCATTCAGTAAATGTCAGTTAC
Organism: Rhombomys opimus; assembly: GCA_010120015.1. Classification (NCBI taxonomy): domain Eukaryota; kingdom Metazoa; phylum Chordata; class Mammalia; order Rodentia; family Muridae; genus Rhombomys; species Rhombomys opimus. The sequence continues at coordinate 1,320,843 of REGO01000325.1, read as the reverse complement.
GGGCTAGCACCTGCCTGACATGCACTGGGTCCCAGGTTCAATCCCCAGTACTGTGAAAAGAGAATCAGTTGAGTGTCAGTTATGATTACAAGCGTTCTAAAAATACACACATTTGTTAATAGCAAACAAGAAGGCCCTGGCCAGGTAGACCAGAGAGGGCTCACAGTGGGAACAGCCACAGCCAATGTTCCTACAGACTTGAGAGTTAGTGAGGACTTTCACTCCACATGTTATCTGTGAGTCTCTCAAACCACTTCACAGATGGACAAAGAAAGAATACAGTAACTGGCCCAAGGGGACTTGGTTCCAAAGTGGCAGAACTAGGTCTAGTTCGGATCCAGGTTTCTGGCCCCAAGGGTTGCTCCTTCCTCCTAATTCCCTTCTACCTCTCGTGACTACACAATGCTCTTCAAAGCCCTTTGCAGGTAAGACGTTGCCAGGAAATGTCTCACCAACAACGATGTGCAGCTGGCCACCGCCTGGCAAGCAGGTGCCTAGCCCAGAGCTGCATGCCAGTCTGCGTCATGAGGCAAGACACACTCATCTGGTTCTCAGAGGACTAGTGTCCTCCAGCTGGGGTGAGGCAGCAGCCCGCAGCCCGCCCTGGGCAGACCTGCAGCTAAGAGTCATGTGTGAAGGGCCAGGTTCTGAGGGACCAGAGAACAAGCCTCAGCGTGTCGGATACCTGTTTATTGGGGTACCTTTGATACCTGGGCCCTCAGCGTGTCGGATACCTGTTTATTGGGGCACCTTTGATACCTGGGACCTCAGCGTGTCGGATACCTGTCTATTGGGCTACCTTTGATACCTGGGTCCTCAGCGTGTCGGATACCTGTCTATTGGGGCTACCTTTGATACCTGGGCCCTCAGCGTGTCGGATACCTGTCTATTGGGCTACCTTTGATACCTGGGCCCTCAGCGTGTCGGATACCTGTCTATTGGGGCTACCTTTGATACCTGGGCCCTCAGCGTGTCGGATACCTGTTTATTGGGGCTACCTTTGATACCTGGGTCCTCAGCAGGAAAAACACAGCAACCCTCAGCCTCCCAAGGTCTACACAGCAAGGTAAAAGAAAGACCCAAACCCTTTAATGAAATGGATGAGACGCACGTGGGGCCTTGGGGGATTCAGCATGCACTGTTGATGCCGCAACTGCCACCCCAGGGCTGCTGAACAAAGGCACGCATGGCTCAAACCGACATTGAAGCCAGGGTCCTAGGCTAGGTCCACTTCTCTGGTCCACTTCTCTGTGGCCACCGCCAGTCCTCAGGGGCTCTGGAGATTAGCCCAAGGGCTGGGGATATGGCTCATCTGGCAGAGTACTTTCCTATCATATCTGAAATCCTGAGCTCAACCCCCAGAACCACACAAACCCCCAGAACCACACCTACAATCTCAACACTCATGAAGCTGGGGCAGGAGGACTGGATGTTTGAGATCATCCATGGCTACATAGGAAGGCCAAGGCCAGCATGAACTAATTGAGACCCTGTCTAAAAGAACAAACAAAGAGGATAAGGCAAGTCCATGTGGAACGTGGCTCTAAGTCTCAGCAACTGTTTGCAGGTCTTCCTAAAATGCAGATAACCGAAACTCAGAGCCAGTCATTCCGTTTGGGTGGTTAGTCTTGCCATGGGACTATATCCCTAAAAAAAAATCTAACCAAAAAAGGAGCTTATAAAACATAAATAGTAGCATTATCTTACATAAAATTGGATGAACCCAAAGACCCAATAACTGAAATTTATCGATAAAATAGCAAATAATTAGCAATTATATGTAAATACAAAATACACCAGAGGAAAAGATGTTAACTTTAAACGAATGAATACAAGATATATACAGGCATTGACCCAGGCCAGTTAAATATGTGTGTGCTCTTGACGCCAAAAAAGTCATTAATGAAATTGAACATTATAAGAAATACAATTTTATAAGAAATTTACAATAATTTAAATATTAAATTTTAAACTTTTCTTGTAAAGTTCCTTAGTGTATCATAGGTAGCAGAAAGAAACATAAAGTAAAACAGACGCCCAGAATCTAAGAAGAGAAACTCCCATAACTGATTATACTAGCCGAAGGACTTTTTGCATGTTCACAAGTGTTTCGGATTTAATAAGTAGATCTCATACCTCTGCTTTCTAAGACTCCCACTAAGCAAACCACAAATAGCCGGGTAGGGCAGCCCACACCTTTAATCCCAGGGGCAAAAGCAGGCGGATCTCTGTGGAGCTGAGGCCAGCCTGGCCCACATAGTCAAAAAAAAAAAAAAAAAGAAAAGCAAACAAACCAAGAAGAAAACCGCAACTCACAAGTGGGCATTCCCACAAACTAGCCCAGCCCCCAGCATGGCTGCAGGTGCTTCTGTGCGCACAGCAAGTCAGAGCACGGGTCCCTGTGTGCTCCTCTCCCTTCCGGGCGGCTTCACTGCTCCAGTCATCACACACAGATATATCCATATGGTACACACGTATGATACATGTATGTATCTTAAAAACAGACAGAACAAAAACCAGCCTTCCATTCTGAATCTCCCCACAATCCTCTTCTCTATCTGCTCTTATCAAGGCTGCTAGTGAGTGAGTTAAGCTTCAGGGGAGAACGTTCTCCCCTGTGTGTTGACCTTTGCATGGCCTTTATCATCTCAACTACTGCCCCCTTTTTAGTAACTGCTCTCCTGGGTTTTGAAAGCCAAGGTCCTCCACATCTCTGCACAGCCGTCCGCACCCTTTCTCCTCCCACGGCTCGTCCCACTCCACATAGCTCCTGGCTTTCCTCTTACAACCATAGCAGCGCCCCTCAATCAGTCTCTCTCCCTTTCTGCTCCTCCCTCCCTTCCCTCTGCAGAATCTCAGGGCTGTGCCATCTAAAGCTGCAAACCCAGGCCAGTGTGGTGGCCTTTAATCCCAGCTCTTTGGGAAGCAGAGGCAGGTGAAGCTCTGTGAGTTTGAGACCAGCTTGCTCCAGATAGATAGACAGACAGATAGATAGATACATACATACATACATACATACATACATACATACATACATTCATACATACATAGACAGAAAGATTGATAGATTGCTAGGTAGATTGATTGATTGATTGATTGATAAATTGATTGAGTGATTAGTAGATTGATTGATTGATTGATTGATTGGCCGATGACAGACAGACAGACAACTAGATAGAGCCTGCAAACCCTTCCAGTACCTCAAGCTCAATCAATATTTCTCCAGTCAAACCCATGCTGTTTCCAACAACCCCGTCATGCTCCAGAATGCCCCAACCCAACGAGCTTCAGCAGAAAACTGTCTACCCCCAGTAAAGGCCAGAGCCACTGCTTTGTGTCCCAGAACCTGCCCAATCATGCCCTGCCACAGCTTGGGCATTATCTCCACCCCTAACTCCTCCCCTCCTGCGGGGATTTTCCTACTTCCAGCCCATGACCACTGTAGCCTCCACTAAATACTTCAGCTGCTTCACTGAAACGCCAAATCTCCACATGGCACACAAACCCACATCCCCCAGACTCCCTTGCTCACATCTTCTGTTCCCCTAAACCTGCTTGTGGCTCTCAGAGCCCCTCGCGCTCTTTCAGAAACCTTGGGTCTGACTTGTCAGACTGTCTAGTCCTTTGCTCCTTCTCCAGCTGCCCGAAGGCTAGCCCTAACCCCGGCCTTCTTCCTGAAGGAAGCTCTTCCACAGCAGTGATTCCCCAGTCCGGCTCTCTAACACTTCTGAATCATGCATAACCTGCTGTGGCGCATGGTGCTATACTGACAGAGTATTACCAATTAATGCACTTTATATACACAAATACTGCATTATATACCTACATACAGAATATGCTATATACCACATGCCCTAATATATACTGTATAAACTAATATTCCTTTGAATTCCTGCTCATCACTCTTAAAAGTGACCTCTGAGCTGGCAAGATGGTTCAGCAGGTAAAGGCATTTGTTGCAAGCCAGATTATCTGAATTTGATCCCAGGAGCACAGACGGTGGAGAGAGAGAACTGACTGCCACAAGTTATCTTCTGACCTCCATATAGGCATGTAGAAACACACACACACACGTATAAACATGCTATGCAAAAAAAAAAAAAAAAAAACAAGTGAGTTCTTGGTAGGTTTCTTGTATCTGCAGTACTTGGCATCATGCTTAGCACATAGCAGATGCTTGCTGAAAGCCTGTTGGATATGGAATGGGTGTCTGTTTGAGGCACTAGTTTCCAAAGGACCTTTGGGCACAGGAACACTGAGGACTGAGCACTGTAGCTTTGAGTTCCTAGCTTTGTCCATAACAAGGACACAAACAATTCAGAACCCAGGGTTCGCTAAGGTCTCCCACAGTTCCTACCGGAAGACAGAAGGTGTCCGACAGTCTAACAACAAACTTCGATATTTCTCCCTGCCTCATCTTCCCTCTTCTCCCCACTCAGTGCACAGCCAGCTGCCTGCAGTAGCGGTTTTCACTGAATAACCCAGGAGTTTCCTGTTGCTTTCTGGTTTGGTTTAGAGTTTTTGTTACCGGAGACTGAGCCCAGGGCTTTTGAACTCAGGACTGCCTGGATGCTAAGGACATACTCTACCTCTCAACTCCACCCCAGCCCCTAACCAGGTCCTCTTAAAGGAGCCAAGTCTGCTCTTTCCCACCCACAGTTCCTCAAGAAATGAGCACCTCTTAGCCAGGAAATGGGAGGTTAGTAAGAGAGCGTGAATTTTAGAGTAGTTTGACGGAACCACTCCTTGCCCTCACCGAAATTCTATATGTATATTTTGTTTGTTTGTTTTTCGAGATAGGGTTTCTCTGCGTAGCCCTGGCTATCCTGGACTCACAAGTAGAACAGGCTGGTCTCAAACTAACAAAGATCTGCCTGCCTCTGCCTCCTGAGTACTGGGATTATGGGTGTGCCACCATGCCCAGCAATAAAGGTTCATTTTTAGGCAGAGAGTATGTACATAACAGCGTGGAGACAGTAAGGCTCTGGACAAGGTTAGGAGAGAGCATAAAACTCGTGAATCCAGGGCTCCTTTGTCAACACCTCAGGAGTACTTCATGGGAACGCAGGCCTTCTGAGGAAATGCAGGTGCAGTTGGAAAAACAGGTGTCACTTGTACAAACTTTGAGCACGCTCGTACTTACAAATGACTGAACAGATTGGTCCCACTTTATAGCTGGTGCCGTGCAGTCTTTTCAAAGACTGAGCAGCCTTTTGGGCCACTTCATCCTAGAAGAAAAAGAGAATGGATGAAAGGGGACTCTTGGGAAAACAGCTGCCCAATAGAAGAACACAGACGGGGAGGCCTGGGTGAGCTAGAACACTGACGGGGAGGCCTGGGCGAGCTAGAACACAGATGGGGAGGCCTGGGTGAGTGAGAACACAGACGGGGAGGCCTGGGTGAGCTAGAACACAGACGGGGAGGCCTGGGTGAGTGAGAACACAGACAGGGAGGCCTGGGTGAGCTAGAACACAGATGGGGAGGCCTGGGCGAGCAGACTCCTTCGTGAACTGACAGGGGAGCACACCGTTTCTTCTTCTCTCCACTGTCTCACTAGAAAGTAAGCACGTGTTCTCCTGCCTGTGAACACACACTGTGACACAGTCATGCCTTCATTGCACAGGTGTTTTCACTGCTCCGGAGTCCATTATTTTGCCACTAGCTCAACTTGTCCAGAAACATAATGAAAATATTCAGAGGGTAAAGGCGACTGTTGCCAAGCCTGACAACCTGAGCTCAGTCCCTGTGACTCTCGTGGTAGAAAGAAGAGAGCCCACTCGTGTGAGCTGTCCCAACTTACACACACACAAAGTAAACAAATGTGTTTTTAGTTGTTTAGAAAGTGGGCTGCAGAGACGCTCAGCTTCAGAGCACCTAAGTTCTGGCCCCACGTGGCGTGCGCAGACATACACAGGCAAAACACCCACCCACATAAAATAAAATAATAATTTAAAAAACCGTGTCAGGCTGTGGTGGTGCACACCTTTAATCCCAGCACTCCGGGAGGCAGAGGCAGGCAGATCTGTAAGTTCGAGGCCAGCCTCATCTACAGAACAAGTTCCAGGACAGCCAGGGCTACACAAAGAAACCCTGTCTCAAAACAACGTTTTTAGAAAGTTGAGCTTAAGAGAACTAAAGAGTGCGTGCACGCACTGACCTCAGGATGTACGCTGGCAGTTTGCTGCGTCCCCCACCCCCAATTGATCCCTTCTGGCTTATTTCCCTGTGATTCTCTCTTTTTCCAAGAAGCAGAGCTCAGCAAAATATTTTCCATTACTCAAGGGTTCCAGTTTTGAGTGATTGAGGCTTTACTGTCCTTGCTAAGGATAAATGTAAGGTCTTGAACTTAGGTCCAGGAAAACAACTGTACAAATACCAGATGGGAAAACCTGGCTCAGCCAAAGCCTCGGAGAGCCTGGGGGTTTCAGCTGTCAATGAGCCCAGCATGAGTCAACAGCACGGTGCAACTGCCAAACCGCTAAGGTGACCCTCAACGGAGGACATCAGCGGGAGGACAGGGGAGGCGGGAGAGCAGACACAGGTGCCCTCTGCTCGGAGCTGGCTAACCGCGACACAGGCCTTCGTTCACCTTGGGGGCTCTCTTTCAAGAGTACAGACAACCAGAGTTGGCACCAACAGCATGGGGAGGGGCGGGAGTTTGGCCCGCGGTAAAGGAATCGGTAGTTTGGAGGCCGGGGTGGGGGCTGCAGTAGGAAGAGACCCAGAAGAAGCGGGGTCTAGCCTTTAAGAGTCATCTGCCAAAAAGAATAAACCTTGCAATGCGGCAGATGACAAGGCAGGGCTGCAAGGCACACAGGAGGGAACCCTCCTAGGGTGGGCGAACCCCACAGGGGGCCTGAAGGCACACACGCCCTGTCCCCGGCCGCCAGCTCCACACCACCTCCCAGCTCCACACCACCTCCCAGCTCCACACCACCTCCCAGCTTCTTGAGCATCTAGGTGAACATTAAGACGGTGAAAGGAGAAGAGAGACCCTGGGAGGAAAAGAAGAGTTTCGAAAGGTATGAGGAGGTGGAGGAAAGACAGTTATCTGGAAGGGGAAAGGACAGTGGGGAAGAGAGTATGCTGGAGCAGAGGGAGAGCGAAGAGAAACAAGTTGTTACGGCATAATGAAACCTAATACTTTGTATGTTAATTTTTAATGAAAAATGAATTTTATCTAATTAAAAAAAAGAAAGAAACGGGAGCAGGGAGTTTATTTAGTTCCTACCAGCCTTGACATTTTCCCCAGACGTAACTTTGGTAAGCCATGCCTTCCACCCTGAACACTGTCCTGACAAGTCTAAAATCCAACTGATAAGATGAAAGACACATTTGAACTGGAATTATCTCTTCTATATTGGCCTGGGGCTGCTGGCTAAAATCTATTTGAAGGTAAACTGTCCAAAAGGTCTCCATTCCAGGCTTATCCCTAACAGATGGGTTTCAAAATCAAGCCTAAAAGCCAAATTGGAAATATTTGCGCATTCTCTTCGTCTGGGAGTAGCTGTTGCTCAACTGGGAGGCCTCCCTAAGCTGTCGCCTTCTGGCCCAAGGCTGCAGCCAGGCTCTTACTTCTGCAACGGGAAACATGGCAGAAGGAACCGAGTTGAGGAAGACAGCTTTAGGCACGCCTCATATACCAGTGTGCTGTCCCGTGAGGCCACAGAGTCGAAGGCCCCAAGGAAGTCCGAGGTGAGTTCCAGGGAGCTGACCGTCTGCTCGAGGTCCTAGAACCTCAGGCCTATCCAAGTGGTGGGCCCTTCCTCCTCCGGCATCACAGGCCCTAGGAGTTAATGGTGACAGGCTCCTTCAGCCAGTCATGGTGCTACATGCCTGTACCCCAAGCACTCAAGAGCCTGAGGCTGAAAGGAAGGTCAGAACTTTACAATGTTACAGGGAGCCTGGACTAGGCTACCTGTGGTGAGACCCTGTCTCAGAGAGAGGAGAGGAGAGGAGGGGAGGGGAGGGGA
>REGO01000325.1:1242064-1312704 GCA_010120015.1 Rhombomys opimus | reverse complement strand
GAGGGGAGGGGAGGGGAGGAAAGCAGATTCTGGGGTCATCCAGAATCTGTTAAGGTAGCATTAATCTTTATGGATTCTATTCACCAGAGAAATTTAGTCCACATGGGTGTCTATCTGACCTTCAGAACATGTCACTAGCACACCTCTGCCTCAGGACTCACCTTTATGAATGACACTTAAACTTGTCCACATGGCAGATGTGGCCACTGAACTCAAAATAAAAATGCAGAAACTCACCAGCTCGGCAAAGTTATCTGGCTTGGCACACTTATAGCCGTAGGGGAACATGAGCAGTTGGGAGTAGCTGTGCAGGGTAATGAAAGCTTTGACTTTCCCATGGCTCTTGATGAAGTCCACGATGGCTTTTACCTCAACTTCAGAGTTAGGCTTGGGCCCATGGTATGAATCAGAGCAAGGGTTGCTACTGGCTCCAGGTCCTGGCAGGATTAAGAAAAAGAAACCTAGTTAAGACAGTAGCTTTACAAGGACACTGCAGCTGGCTGGTGGTGGCACACACCTTTAATCCCAGCACTCAGGAGGCAGAGGCAGGCAGATCTCCAGCCTGGTCTAGACAGCCTGTTTCAAGACAGCCAGGTTGTGCAGAGAAACCTTATCTAGGAAAAAGGAAGAGGAGGAGGAGGAGGAGGGAGAGGAGGAGGAAGCAGAGGAGGAAGAGAAGACAAAAACGAAGATTATGACACTTCAGGTCGGAGGTTACCACAATAAGCTCCTCCTGTGTAAACAAGAGTGAGCCATGCTTGTGTCAGGCCCAGTGCCCTGCTCTGAGGGCACAGCCGGGAAGCCCAACTGAACCCATCTGGGCACAGCTCTTCTTTTAAGTTACGGTTCCCCTATGCAGGGGCCACATGTTAGACCATTTCCCTCTGTGGGAGGTCCTGCGGAGAGGGGGGCATGAGTTCATTTTCTGAGACCACACTTGTAAGGAATTCCTGCTGTCCTCTCTGCCCTGAAGAAATCACAACATCTGACAAGGCCGCCTTGGCAACTGCAGTTACTCAAGACGACTGAAATGGGCGTCACTGTAGGCCTAGCGGGGACGGCTGAGAATGTCTTGGGGCAGCCGGGCTGAGATTTCGCAGACTCACTAAGCAAACTGGGCAGGATCCATGCAAATGTGACTGCCATCTTATGTTAAAATCATTTAAGAATACGTGTCAGAGAGGGAAGTGGCATCTCATCACTGGATAGAGTTCAATGTTTGGGGTCTGGTGCTTTGATTATTTTTTCCTATGCAAAAAAGAAAAATAATAAGAATAACAAATTGTTAAAGCAATGAATGAAGTTATCACTCATGCATATCCCATCTCATTTCCCGAGTGGCTGCTGTCTCACTTCTGTAACTCTCCATAATTCATTTGGTTTACAAATATTTGATGACTGCTCTCTGTGTCGCAGACTCTGTGCCAGGTATTGGGGAAAACACAGCGCCCAGCTGCAGTGTTTGCAGTTCTTAATCTTCACTGTCAACCTAACTGGACTGGGAAAGCCGAGGAAACACCTTTGCCACCATCTGAGGCCTCTCTCCAGAGACAGTTTCCAGAAGAGCCATCCTAAATCCTGAGCCTGTAAACCCACCGTCCGGGTGCCTGCCGGAATAGGAATAGGGAAAGCCGGGACCCAGCTGAGCGCCAGCACCCATCTGTCTCCACTTGTTGACAGGGACAAAACACAACCACCTTCTGCACGCTCAGACGTGGAGCCCAAACAGAGCCCTCTCCCCTCGAGCGCCAGCCTGTCCCGTGTTCAGTCACATCGCTGAAGAAGGTAACTGAGGGACTGTTTTGGCAGCTAGTAGGAAGGAGTTCAACCCTGTGATTAGTCAATCAGGTTTAACTAGTGCCTAAAAGCATGAAAGGCCCCCACCTGGACTGCCAGTGGACCCCCAAACAGAAAAGCTGCAGTCAACAAAACCAGATGAAAACGCTAGCTTTAGCGTTTTCCCTTTGACTGCAGTTCGAAAATCCATTTTTTAAATAATTCATTTCTTTTTATGCGCGTTGGTGTTTTGCCTGCCTGTGTGTCTGTGTGAGGGCATCAGGTCCCCTGGAACTGGAGCTACAGAGTCGCCAGGCGGGTGCTGGGGACTGAACCTGGGTCCTCTGAGAGAGCCGGCAGGCAGTCTCTTAATCGCTGAGCCGTGTCTCCGGCCCCGCAAATCCACTTCTTAATTCCATTTGTACTCTTTCCCTAAGCTTTCCTTCTCGGAGCATCTAGCGATGATGGACTGCTGCTTGGCGCACAGATCCTAACCCCCTCTAGCGGTGCGGCCCGCGCTTCCTGCGCCCCCGCTTGGTGCAAAGCCTGGTTGGCCGCGGCCCGCCGAGAGCCGCCGAGAGCCGCCGAGCGCGAGCCGGCCACAGCAGACGCCGCCTGCGGCCGTCCCCCTGCCGCGCCCCCGTGAGGACACCGGGGCTGGGCAGGGGTCTCGGAGAGGCTTGGAATGGCTCGAATCCCGAGTGGCCTAAGCGGGCTGCCGGCACCGCAGAGCGCTGACACCGCGCGTGGCCGTCCGCGGGGCTCACCTCCGAAATTTGCATCCCAGTTCCGGTTAGGATCCACACCCGGGCAGACGCTCCCCGACACTCTAGATCGCGTCTTTCGCCACATCCGATTCTTTCAACATCCAGCCCAACACGAATATGGAAAAGAAAAGGTGGTCGGCCCTTCCGGCCAGCGGGTCCTCGCCCCAGCGTTCCCTCCCCGGCTCCCTCCCCTCAGAACCGCACAGGGTTCCTCTTGTCCAGAGCTGCCAAACGGTCCCCACACCGGCTCACTTTATGTCTTTCCTCTCAAATAAATGCCTGCCAGACCGTGTCCCACAAAGCACGGTTCTGGTAAACGCTAGCCACTACCACAACAAAGAGGGAGAGAGAGACATGTGCGAGAATAGCTTGGGAAACAGGGGCTAAGGTGATGTGTGCCTCGTGCTTCCTAGAGCCGAGAGCCAGCAGCGCAGCCTTCCTCCGGCCGCTGCACCCGGCCCGTGCACCCTACCTCCACTCACGCAGGGGCTCGGGCTGTGGGTAGAGAATGTAAGTCTCTTTGAAAATGCTACCATCATTGTCATCGTTCTCCGCTCTCTACAGGAATAAGCCGAAACTCTGACTCATTTTGAGTATATGTGAGGCCGCAATGCAGCAGCGGGGTTTTTGTGACGGTATCTTAGGGAGAGGGACCCTTCAGAACACCTTTTCCTGCTATTGCAGAGGATTTCTTTGACAAATTGTAAGTTAAAACGCTAGGATGCCTTGTGCCAACCTCCTTAAATCGTGTAGCAATCTAACTGTCAGCAGGTAATAGCTGCCTCCTCTCTTCTATCAGTCACACGCACACACGCACACACACACACACACACACACTCAGAGATAATTGGAACAAATCTCCCAGGTGGCTTGCTTTCGAACCCAGCACTCGAATAGTCCAGCATAACAGCTGAAATAGTCTCTGGCTGAGTCACAGGTAAAGGCACTGCACGTCAGAATAAGAAGTGATTATAAACATTTCCCAGTGCCTCGGCCTTGCCACTACTGAGAGATTAGGCATTCTGCTTAGAATAAATCAAGAACAGAAAGATTACTTTCGGTTGTTTTCCACATTCCTATGTGTCTTCTTAAGTCCTGTGTGCGTAAAAAGAACACAGAACAACAAATTAAAAAAAAGAAAATGAAGCTGCTTACAGTGGTTTGGGAGAACACGTACCCATCAGGGTTTGTGACAGGCAGCAGGAAGATATCCATGGTCCCCAGAAGGGATGTGATGGCGGGATCCGTTCCGTAATCAGAAGCGATCTGAGGAGAGACACAGACTTCTATATCTGACCACCCTTTCCCCAGAAAGCACACTGTCAAACACTACGGCATATGCAGTTCGTTATGTTTGGTGTTTGGGTTGTTGTTGCTCTTTCCAAACAAGAACTGGGACCACTGTTGATCCCTGGGAAACTCCCCAGGCCCCTTTCAGGGACCCCAGTCTCCGGTGTCTGTAACTTCCTTTCTGCTGACAGCCATTTTCTTTCATGAAGTAAACGCCAGTTACCACCTGTCTGTTGTCTGAGAGGCGGCAGCACCTTCTCCCGGTGATTAACAGTGAAGCTTTTTGCCGTGGTGGGCAATGGTGTGTGTGGCTTATTTGGATCTATGAACCAAATTTTTAAAACTTAATATTCATTAATCCTCCCGTGGGGTGACTTTCCAAAAGAACTCGGGTCCAACATCAGATTACTTAAATATGTGGGGCTTGGCTAAAGATACGGAGAGCCGGTTAAATTCCATGTGGAGAATTACATTTGACTGCAATCAATTGCAGGAGAGTTGAAGTTTCTGCTGGATTAAAATTTATTCATTTCCTGTGCTCAGCCATCCTGAGGCATTATTATTCAACTGTTAAATATCCATTTCATAATACCCTAAAGGTAACCGCATTTTAATTGAAGGGAAAAATGTATCAGCCGGCATGCACGTGGCTGTACATGCTTGAATGGTCTGCTGTGGATTGATTTCCTTTGCTTGTGAATTAACATTCTGATTTATAGCATGTCATTTTGGAATCACTTAAGAAATACCAGCGTAGGTCACACCCAGCATCGTGTCCTAGCTCTTGTGCCAAGGACCAAGTGGAAGAAAGAGATTGCTACATCCAGACCTCAGAATTCAGAAAGACGCAGTCGCCCTCAGCCCATTTCACTTTAGAGCTGTAGGCTAACGCGAACCTTCCTGCGCCTGTTCCCATTTGCTCTCGGAAGCCCTTCTGAGGTTTGTAATTGGGGGTGGGGGCACCTCCCTCAGAGGACCAGGCTTCCCCCTGCTCCTACACTGAAACCGGACACCCACACCCAGAGGCCGAGCCGGCCACCCTGTCCTTTGCTGGTTTGCTGGGTTGTTTAACAGGGGCCCAGGGGCACAGCGCCATGATCCTAGGTAATACCAAGGAAAAGCAGGCTTGGCCGAGTCTGTTTCTTGCGGGAGTGCTAAGAGTTGGATTTGGCTGAGAGTATTTGCAGTCAGGCCCACCAGGGCAGTATGTGTTTACTTAGCGAGCCCAACTCCCCAAAGACAAACTATGTGAGAAATTTTAAGCAAAATGACCTTATTTGCTGTCCACAGCGCAGTGGCTTGCGTGACCCACTCTCTAGCGTGGATGCCCCCGTCAAGCCAGATGGCTGGCTTGTCTCCGCCCGTGCTGAACTGCAAAACAAACACAGCAATGGGGACCGCTACCCCGACGCTGTGCCTCTTCCCCGACGCTGCGCCTCCTCCCCGCCGTCTTTCTCTGTCCCCTCTCTGTCCTCAAAAGGATTAAGAGAACAAGAGGACAGGTGACGCTCGCTCGATTCTTCTGACAGTCTGTTTGGCCCCTTTCTAAAAAAGAAAAAGAGAGAGAAAAGAAGGAAGGAAGAAAGACAAGAAAAAAAGAAAAAGCTTAAATGCAAAAAGCGAAGCAAAATTTTCCTCCCTTAATGTATGCAAAAATTATTACAGATGAAAATATGCTCACAGGTTGTAAATTATGGAGAAATGGGGTTCAGGTAGCACGTCGTTCTTATTTTTTAAAAAACTAGTTCACGTGGGAGTGAGAATGTGAGCAAATGTATGGGGGGTAAGGATCGGGGAACACAGAAAAAAGAAAAGATATTTACAGCTACCATCCTGTAGTTGTGAAGTTAGACTTGCCAAAGCCATTCCTTGCCTTTTTTTTTTTTTTTTTGTCTGTTTGTTCCTCTGTTTTCCAAGGTTTCTGCATGGGTATTACTTTAGTTCTAAGAATCTCATCAGAACCTTCCGGGTTCCTCACCAAAACGGCGCCAGCTCCCGCCCTGCTTCCCAGAGTTCGGTTTTTATGACCTAAGTGACTCGGTTATTTGGAACAGTGGCCTTGCCAATTGGACCAGTAAATAGGGAGGAAAAGATTATTTTTGCACCATCAGCTTCTACCTCTGTGCATCATCCTAAGCACAACAGAGAAATGCAAATTCTCGCTAAAATTTTTACATTTCACAGGTTTGGGAAAGTTGTGTTGGAAACGTGTTTGAGCCTTTTCCTTCAAAGGACTCAGATGCCAAAAGCCGGGGAACTTTAAAAAACAAAAACAAAAAAAAAGGTCTCAACCAGCAAACCGCTTGGAGAAAGCGAAGGCCAGGAAAAGCCCAGGCAGGCAGAGGGGAAGCAGGTCCCCCGACCCAGCGGCAGGCCGGGCGGTCAGTCGGCAGCCGCCGCCGGGCCAGCTCGGGGGAGCGCCGAGGACGCGGGCCCGGCTGGGCCGCCGGGTCCCGCCACACGCGTCCAAATTCAGCAGGGCGTCGGGACACACCCCACAGCCCCCCTTAACAAACTCTTTCTAGGAAGTCTGGGGAGACGGTTTTCTGAACAAAGTGCAAACGCTTGAGCCCGAGGGCTGTCGGCGGCGCCGAGGGAAAGCGGCCTCCAGCCGGCTTTCAGGGCCACCTAGACCCAGCGTCCCCTCCGCGCGCGGACACCCTGCTTCTTGGGTGGTTTGTTTTGTCTCTTGTTTTCAATGCGGTTCGGGCAATTGCCAGGTGCTTTTTTGTTTTGTTCTGTTTTTGTTCTGGCTCTTAACAAGAGAAGAGAGGGAAAGAGAAATCCGCAGCGCTCCCACCCGGGTGGCTTGTCGGCGCCCGCCCCTCCTCCACCGTCCCCTCCTCCACCGTCCCCTCCTCCACCGTCCCCTCCTCCACCGCCCCCGCTCCCTCCTACCCGCTCGCTTTCCCTCCTCCCCTCCCCCGCTCCCGCTCGGCTCCGATTGGCGCGCTCGGCCGGCTCCCGGCGAGCGCATCTCGGGCCGCGAGCATCAATTCTCCGCTGCAGACCTGCGTCGGCGTGCGCCGGAGAGGAGAAAAAAAGAAAGAGGGACGGGGGCGGGCGGGCGGGGGCGGGGAGGCTCAAACCAGCAAAGACCGGTTAGGAGGAAAGAGGACCCGGGAGCGGGAGGAGGAAAGGGCGGAGGAGCGGGGAAGCCTCCACGCGAACAAAGGTCGCTGCCCCTCTACCTTGAGCACGCTCATGGGCCGGTTTTCAAAGGAGGAGCCGATATTCACTTTGCTCACGAGGCCAGGGTTCTCGGCCACGAGGTTGTCCATTTCTCGGTAAATCTGAAAGGTGCCAACGGCGGCTGAGCGAAGCCCGGCCCGGCAGCCGGCGCTGCGGCAGCCGGGGAGGAGAAGCCATCTTGCCCTCCGCTCCCCGCGCAGGGCAGGCCTGTGCTCCCCAGCGGCCGCGGTGAGGCCGGCTGGGCCGCAGGCCGCTCCATCCCAAGTGTGAAGCTTCATGAAAGCTTCAATGAGTGTGAAGCTCACTGAAAGTGTGTGCTCCCCACACATCCAGGCCGCCTCAGAGGCAGAAACCTGGGAGCAGCACCCACCGTTTGCTAGCATGTGCTGTCTGTCGCAAACACCTATTTGTTAGCTCGGCAAGTGGCAGAGAGCCCGCTTTTTATCTTTTCACACCTTTTTCTTGGGGGGGGAGGGTTAGGAAGGTGTAAGACACACATATATATTACACAGGTAACACTGGCGCATGTTCAATCGCCTGGTATTTCTGGAAATGAAACATGAACAAATTTGTTCAAGTCATTTTCCCACAAATCTTTTTTGTTTTGTTTATTTTGTTTTGCTTTCTCAAGACAGTTTTTCTCTGTGTAGCCTTGGCTGTGTTGGACTCAATCTGTAGACCAGGCTCAAACTCAAAGAGATCACCTGCCCCTACCTCCCGAGTGCTGGGATCAAAGTCATGTGCCACCACCGCCCGGCTTCCCCCTAATCATTTTAAATAGCTTTTACACCTAAATAAATTATGGGAAGAAAAAAACATCAGAAAGTGTTGTGTACACATATATATTTTTATGTGTATATATGCATACACACTAAACGGCCTTGTTTGGAGGTATAGTGCCCCCTTACTCCTTCTAGCCTGCACTTCTCCCCTTAGCGCTCAGGTTGTCACAGCCAGTCAGTGCAGACAGACTTCCCAAAGGCTCTGTGGCTCATTAGTAAGTGCAGGCCAGTGGCTGTGCCTTCATAGCAGCACATGGCTGCCGTGGAGAAAGGAAGGGGTGAGCACAGGAAGGCAGAGACTGACTTTAGTCACCGTGTGACTTTGTTCGATTTGATTTGGGAGCCCCCACACACACACACCCTTGTGTGGGTGTCAGCTGGCTCAGAGTGGCCCCGACACATCCCAGACCACACAGCTAATCACCGCTCTTGAGTGACTCTTAGCCTCTGCAGCTTCAAAATCAGCAAAGGGGTGTTGTGGGGAGCGTGAAAGAGCTGTTTGTGGACTCACTTAAAACATTCCAGATACCTCCAAAATAACTGTGTGGCTGTTAATGGACAAGCCCACTTCAGCTCCTGCACTAAGCAGGGGCTGCCTCTGGAATCTGAGGGAAACCTTAGGACGCTAGGAAACAAAAGGAAACTAATCATCCCTCGGGGGTAGCCTAAGAGCGGTTTCTCTTACCTACCTCTTCCAGAGTATGGTAGGCCCCAAAGTTGAAGCTCCTGCCACGCTCTCTTTGCTGATTGGATAGCATTTCTTCACGCTCTTGATCCAGCAGAACCTAAGATAAGACAGTGCTCTAATTAGTTGCCAGCACTGTGTTCGGCATGGCGGTGTAAGCAAAGTGTTGACACTGGGTCCGTGCCAAGCGTTCCTAACTGTGCTCAGATCTTGTCCATGGGCCCGGGGTCAGACACCTCTCTGATTCCGGTAGCACTCTGAAAAGGTTGGGCACATATGGCTGGGGGCCAGGCAGCAGCTCCAGGCACAGGGTGACAGTACAGAAGGCCTTCAGGCCACCTTGCTGCTCAGCGTGCCTTTCTGAGTTAACCCCTGATTAAAAACTACCCGAATCACCGATGGCCTTCCTTCCATTTGCTTGAAATACAAAAGGAAGAGGAGGTGTTCCTCCCCACGACCTGAGGTCGGAGCTCCTCGCACTGACAGGAGGCCCACAGGAAACCCACAGTCCCTGCAGAGTGGGAAAGGACCAGCAGGCCTGGGAGGCTGCTCTTTGGCCTACGTACTTGAACGTCTTCAATCATGATGGAGTATGCTATCCGCTGGGTCTCCAGGAAAACTTTGACTGCCTGGATGCTGGCAAAAGGAACTCGGACATGGACTGACTGTTTGGGGGTGGTGGGTGATTTCCAAAAGTCAAGCTGAAAGAATAAAGAGCCAAATGAGTGAATCATTCTGGGAGGAACAGATAGTTGCACCCTGAGGATTTCAATAATGCAATTTGTTACCTAGTTTCTTTTGAGTCTATAAAAGCAGAATCATTCTGGAATCACTATGATACACAGCAAGAGTTTCTCCGTATCCAAGCACCAGCAAGCATGCTAACTTTCCAGCACGCACACACCCCACAGCTAGATATTAAAATTGGCAAAGGAACAGATGATTTTAAATTATGGAAGGTCTTAAAAAATAAAACCAATCTGGCTCTCAAGTGCTCCAATTTATTTCATCATGGGATATTAATGCCATAAATTATTTTTAAAGGGAAATAATGAATTAAAGGTGTTCAGCAGTGTTTCAAAGTAGTGTTCATGTTTTCCATCCCTTTTTCCTTCTTGCCATAGCCCTGGGAGATAGCCAGAAGAATGGTATATTTTTCCTCAATTTTCTGATTGTGAAAATGAAGTCACAGAGAAAAAAGGTGTTTGCTCAGGGCTGTAGTTGGGACTAAAGTCCAGGTTTTTGGAACCCGAACTCTGAGAGCCGGCACCCCATATGACCTCAAAGGAGTCAAAATACATGCCAAAATGTACATCAGTCATGCTAACTCTATTTACCGGAGGGAGTGACAGTTGATGTTCTGACAAATACCTGAAGATGCTCTTGAGCCTCCAATTGGGTCAGAGTTTTAATTTGATCTTCATCATTTGGGATGACCTCAAGAACTTGATCTCTAAAAGATATTAACCACAGACATGACCTTAAAAGCAAAACCTATTCGCCATTTCCTGTTGCTTTCTGCACCCATAAGCCTCCGTATGGAGGAGCTGAATGCAGCAGTCAATAATCTCTTTCACAAGCCAGAAACTAATAAATTGTATACTGACCCACATCCCAGAATGAGGAGGTGATCAAACGGCTTGATTTCCTCCAAGGAAATGTTATCTAGATAATAATTAAGACGCGTGCCTGCTCCTGGCAGGAAGCCATTAAAGTTTTCTTTCCTTGAGCTAATGAGTATTTTCAAATAACACCTGCTGCTCATAAAGCAGCTTTTAAACTTGTCTGTCCCTGCTTCTCAGGGAGGAACAAAAAGAAAGACAGACGGAAAGGAGAATAATTAATACGGTGCCCGAGAGAGGAATTAGATCCACATCAGAGGAGACACAGTTTCCTGGTTGCTTTTTGTCTGTTTTATTTTGTGACTGAAAATACTGCAGAGTACCATCTCCAGGTCCCAGACTCGGGGCACAGCCAGGGAAAACTGAGGCCCAGGCAAATCAGATGGCATGTCACACCCAAACGCTTGTGCACCTGTGTATCCTGAGGAGAGACAGACATCATGGCACGGAAGAGATGCTCCCAAACTGTCAAGCACAGTGTTGGAGAACTCTGGGTAGAGGCACCTGTGGCTTAGTAACAGCCTTTTCTTTCTCTGTTCCTGTCCAAGTAGCCGACTTCCTGTCCATGGGTGCGTCGGGAAGGGCTGCTGCCACATGACTCAGCGGAACACGTGAGGATCTAAAGCCAGACCTTCAGGTACCGGCCCCACACACGCACTCCAGGGGCCCACACACGTGTGGCAGAAAGCAGTCTAACAGACCCGTCCCCGTGCAAGGACCTGCCTGCCACAGAAGTCTGAGAAGCCCTCCATTTGGGTCTCCTTACCTTGAGCTAACGCCTGGACCCCCAGGAGCCCATCTTTAGAATGAGGCCCCGGGAGAAGGAACACATTAGACCAATATTTCCTGGTGTGTGTTCTAAGGAACAGCAGCCCCCCTGAAGTTGGTCAGCAACAAGGGAGCCGTGTGACTTAAAAAAAAAAAAAAAAAAAAAAAGCCCCTCCTAGGTTTCTAATGAATACTTAGTCAACATTCTAGAAATCCTACAGTTCATTTAACTCTCTGATTCCCAAATGGAATTGGCTAGCTGTTTTCATGACCCACATTTACTAGAGTGCTTCATTAATTTCCTTGGAATACTCTCCAAAAATACCCCCAGCCCCCATTACAGAATTTTGGAACCAGGACTGGTGCAGGCAGCTCACACCTAGAAGCCTGGAACTTGGGAGGCAAAAGCGGAAAGAATCCTACAAGCCGTGGGGAGGCGCAAGGGCGGCCTGAGTGATATGGGAGTTCTGGGGCTACCGGGGCTACAGAGTGAGAACCTGTCTCAAAAACAGACGAACAGTAGAACCAAAGCCTTTCAGAGCAAGGACAGATGTGTCCTGAAGCGGCGACCCATGGCCCTGGCCTTCCTACTCTGGGAGGCCACACTACCCAGGTAAGAAGCCTGAGGATGGAAAACAGTGCCGGCAGGAAGGCCAAAGCCCTCAGAGGAGGGAAGCGGGTGGGAAAGAGAGGAGTGTAGACGCAAAAGCTCTTCCCTGCTGTCTGTCAGCCCCACATTCTGACCACTGAAGGGAAAACGGTGAGAGGTCAGTTTTGTGAAAAATCCATTTTTATAAAATGGAGTCAGTCCTGTCACACCCCAGTAAAATATTGACTAGGGTCATGGGAAAGAAAGAGGCACAGGTCTTGAGCTCATGCTCCAGGATGTATCTCAAAGAACCAGCACCCCTAAAGACAGCCTGCCTTATCTTAAAGGCTATTCTTACTTAGCAAATGATGAAGAAGCTCCCAGCCATGATCTTAAGGCTAGCTTCACACACTGATTGTCCCTGGTCTCCCTTTAGAGCCTACCAGCTCCCCTGGGCATCACCATTCAAAGTGCATTTCTCTGTCCTACAAAATTCCTTGCCTTTTCTCCATCTTCTGTACATGGTAGAGGCCGCCACAACCTGTGAACGCCCCAAACTCTAATCCCACTCTTTATTACCAAATGAAAGGTCTCTATTTGGGGCTTTTGACAGTTTCATTTCCTCCTTCCATAGTCATTCATCTCTTCTTTGATCAACTCTTATTTTTCCCACTACCTCCCCCTAACCCAAGAGAATTCTGAAAACACTGAACATGCATGCCTTATTCTATGATCAAGTTATGAGCAAATGAGAGGCTTCACGGACCAAGTAAGTAGAATTCAAATAAACACTAGGAAGTGTCACCCCACAAATGTTTCTCGACAGTAGACATAAGAAGTGTCACTCACCCCACAAATGTTTCTCGACAGTAGACATACCCAAACAGGGCAACCAATAACAGAGTCAACCTCATGGTCATGGTTTTTCCCAGAGTCCAGAGTTCAGAGTCCTTCCTGGGCTTTATAGGGAGCAGAGTGGGGGCCATCAGTTCACCCTCTGAGAATTCAAGGGGATTCCCATGTGAGAAAATTCTCACCTGCATGTGAAATTCTCAAGGTCCCAGGTGCTAGGGTGTGCTATCTGTCGCTGGTCTGTATATTTTTCCTTTTTCGAGGTGAGATAACACACTTCAGTGGAAAGAAAGCAAATCGCTAAAGCATTCCAAGGGCGGATCAGACACTGAGGATTTAGGACAGGAAGTGCCACTAGCCCTGCTTGGTGATAGAAGCCAGATTAAGAGACCCAGAGGTTAAAGTCCTTTCTGGGTCTCTGACAAAAAAGAAGAAAGGGGGAGTGGGCAAAGCATTTACAGCAATTACCCGGCATCCTGTCCATCACATTCTATTAGTTCGCTCATTCGTTTATTTTCAGGGTTTACCCTGAAGCAGCGTAGTCGCTCCGTCCACATCTGCTCAGGTCCCTGGAGATGTGGCCGGTCCGGCCCTCACTCTATATTAAATAAACAACACAGAATGCCTTGTAATATTTAATTCCACAGTGTCTCTAAAGCGATCCATCTGCATTTGTACCAAATTAATGCCTCGACTGCCGTCCTTTTTCCCACAATGAAAGTCTTTCCGATGAGAGCAATGGAGATGCTTGCTGAGAAAGTTTGCGTTTAAAGGGAGTGTTCTCGGAATCACTGATGCCTCCACCCAGGAAAGCCAGTTGGTATCCGGTTCTCTAAATTACTTTGGATAATTTACAGTTCTCTCTCTCTGTCGGTCTGTCTGTCTCTCTGTCTTTCTTTCTCTCCCACACACACAGATTGTCCTCAAACTGGCTTTGACCTCCCAATTCCCCTGCCTCGAGCTCCCAAGTGCTGAGATTACAGGCATGTGCTTTCATACCTGGCTTGATTTTTTGTTGTTGTTGTTTGTTTGTTTTCTGAAGCATAGACTGTACTAACAAAAATTGTTTTTAGATGAAAGTAATTTTTCTTGGTCTATACATAGATCCTCAATAATTTAACTTTGTTCACTGTCCACAGGAAAATGGGTGGATCTTTCCCTGTTAGGGATCCTATTTCTTGGATCCACGTGAATAGGAATCCTGTTTGTCATCCACACTTTACATTCAGCCTGGCAAGAACCAACCACAAACAGCTGGAGAGAATGTTTCTACTTTCCATTGTGTAGCAAAAATTTTATCTGCACACACTTTTAATTCCTGGATCTGAATTCTTGAAGGAGAAAGGGACACACACCATGTTTCTAGTTGAAGAAATTACTGACTTGGTTTGGGTTTTATTTCTCTTTTTGTTTCATGTTTTTGTTTCATTCTGGGTTTTTTGTTTGTTTGGTTGATTGGTTTTGGTTTATATTCTTTTATTTTGTGTTCCTTTTGTTTGGTTCTCTTTCGTTTGTTTTTGAGCCCAGATTGGTCTCAAGCTACCTACATAACTGAGGATGACCTTGAACTCTTTGACCTTCCTGAGCCCTAGGACTGCAGACTGCATGCTGAGGCAGATGAAGGCAGGGCTCTGCACATGCCAGGAGAGCACCAGCTGAGTTGCCCAGCTAACCCTGGGTTTTCTATCTCTTCAGACCCAGAAAGAGCTGCAGAGATGGCTTAGCAGTTAAGAACACCGGCATCTCTTCCAGAGGATCTGTGTTCAGTTCCCAGCACCCACGTGGTAGCTCACAACCATCTGCAAATCCGGTCCCAGGGGACCAGACAACCTTCTCTGGCCTCCATGTATAGCAGGCTCATACAGCACACAGATAGACAGGCCAAACCCTGTGTGCAAAAAATAAATACAGTGGAAAAATAGCAAAAAGTCAGGAAGAAGAGAAACCCAAGAAGCAGAGACTGTAATACATCCTGTCTTAAGTTACTGATAAGTAAAACAAGTGTGCTGGAACATCACCAAACCTACCTCAAAGAGATGCCCTCAAGCTTAGTCTCACGGCAGGGAGTGTGCGGTGACCGTGAGAGGCTCTGCACTAGTGATGAGCAAACACAAGATGGGAGAGGCTAAGACATGCACGCCTTTGATCCAGTTCTCAGGAGGCAGAGGCAGGCAGATCTCTGTGAGTTCGAGGCCAGCCTGGTCTTCAGAGTGAGTTCCAGGACAGCTAGAGCTCCGTACTAGAGAGACCCTGTCCTGGAAAATAATTTAATTATCTTTCCTTTCAGAGGGGAATTTTTGTACTACCAATGAATTCAACCTATGGTCCGTGTTCGCGGCACCTGGGAAGATTGGCGGGAAAAGCCTGGAGCTGAAAACTCAAAGGAGAGAGAGCGCTGGAGGATAACGCCTGGCTGAGGAAATGAAAGTAATAAAAAAACGAAAAGCATGGCTGGATCACTGTCAAACAGGCCTGACCAAGCACCCAAGGTTCATTTCTGGACCCCATAAAGGAGGAAGGAGAGAACCAACTCCACAAAGCTGTCTTGTGACACACACCGTGACACAAACCGTCTCCCAGGAAGTTAATAAAAATTTTAAAAATAAACAACTGGAGCCAGGTGTCTAATCTTTAAACATCTTTGATCCCAGCACTCCAGAAGCAGAGGCACGTGGATCTCTGAGATTGAAGGTGGCTCTGTCTACATAGAGCTCCAGGACAGCCAGGACTACACAGAGAAGCCCTGTCTTGAAAAAAAAAAAAAAAAAAAAAGATAAGTCAAAATGACACTAAACAGCTGAAATGGTGGTGCAAACCTCTAATCCAGCACAGGCTGAGAGAGGGGTACCCTGAGCTGGGACAAGTATGGGCTACACAGCAAAACCCTGTAAGAGGAAGAAAGAACATCAGCAAAGAGGGAGGAAGGGGGTGAAGGAGAAAAGAGAAGACTGAAGGGAGGGAGTGGAAGTCAGAGAGAGAATGTGGGCTGCCCTGACAGAAGGCTGTGAGAGGCCTCTGTTTGTTTCTGACCATGTAAAGATCCATATCACAGAGCATCGTGTTTTTCATTCTCTAATTCTAGACACGGGATGACATACAGTAACGTGCTGTGTTTTAAACGCACAGTTCGATAAGTTTTGACATAGTTCTATACCCACATCGCAGCAATCAGCATGACGTCCCACAGCCATTGCCCCTGATAACATCTGCTTTTGGGAGTCACTGAGAAAATCTCCAGCCAGAAAGAGGTCACTGACAGCCTTGTGCTTCAGGGATGAAGAAATGACACACACCCACACACAGCCTGGAGGAAGGGGCTCACACAGACCCCCAGGGCTAGTCTGAGGTAGAGCAGGCACCAAGAGCCCAGACCTTGGGCTCTGGGTCCCAGCTTTGATGCTCCACAGGGCCCAATTACCCCAAGTAATTCTACTCAGCCCCAGGGAAAGATCATTTTGAGCAAATGTGGCTTTATCATGGGATCCCTGGAGAAGCTGTAATTTAGAAGGAGAAAGGTGATCGGCCCCCTGAGAAAAGGCTCTGACGGCATGTTGCTTCTACCAGGGTGACGCTAGGCACGCTTCTCAGGGTTTGCCCTCTAACCTCAGAAGGTGAAACAGCAGAGCCACAGGGTGTGTGTGTGTGTGGGGGGGGGTGCTATATGGAACCAGAGGAGACCCAACCACAAATTAAATCCCTCAGAACAGTTTCCAGACTCCAAAAGTCTTCCACATCAAAACTCCGGACGTTGAAGCATGTTTATTTGTAGCCAAGTGAGTTCTGCGGCAGGGTTAATGATCTCCTAACACTATTTCAGAACACGATGCTTTGACTGAAAAATACACAGAATTTATGGTTCCAATCAGCCAAACTTTAAACAAAAATTTCCATCAGAGTTTCTTGACTCTCGCCTTTAAAACAAGACGCCTTTCAACCTTTGAGGAATGTCTGTGTTTTGACAAGGCATGAGCGTTCGCAGGAGCTGGGGAAGAGAATACGGAGACCCCTCTCCCATCATGGCAACTTTTCTGTAAATGCAGTTATTCCTAAAATGACTGCAAAATAGAAAATGTATTTTAAAAGCGAAGTCTCTCCCGACATAGTTACATGCGTCTGGTGGCAGGTAACCCCCCCCCCACGACCCCCATTTAAAAGGCTAAAGCAGGTGTTCAAGGCCAGCTTGCTCAACAGGATCTCCTTGCTGGAAAAAAACCAAGAAAACAACATAAACAATGATGAAAATGGGTGCGCACCCACGTACACAGCAAACGCTTAAAAAAGGTTGAGGGGATCAGGGTACAGCGTTAGCCTGGCACCCACAAATCCCTGGACTCCATTCTCAGCACTGCGACATTAAATAAATAAAGTTTACAACTTACAAAGCTTAAGGGGCAAGGTGGCTCAGTGGATAAGAGTTCTTACCTCCTGATCCCTTGACCCATATGGGAGAGAAGCAACTCCCCAAAACTACTCTCTGACCTGTGCACTTGAACCTTGACACATGTGTGGGCAAACACACAAACACACACGTATGCACATTTACGCACAAGAACACATATTTCTTTAATAAAAAATAATTATCTAGAATAATCAAAGAATCACTTGGATTTGTCGTTTCGATTTTTGGTTTTGAGACAGGGTTTCATATAGTCCAGGCCGGCCCAAACGCCTGATGCTGAGGGGGATTTTGAACTACCCATCCATGCCCTGAGTTTGGGGGTTACAAGCATCTGCCACCACGCCATTTTTTAAACGCTAATTTTAGAAGTGAGATGCCATTTTTGGTCGTTTTTTGCTGATCAGATTCTCGGAGTTGTTAGTTCCGGGGATGTGGGGTTGCTGGTTACTTAGTTTGACTTGACTTGTTTTTGTTTGCTATCATGGGTTGGTTTCTGGAAGGAAAACAAAAAACAAAAAACAAAGTGTTACTCAGAGTCGGTAGGAGATTAGGGGAGAATTGTACCTGCGCCTTTGCCAGAGTGGGCCTTGGAAGCGCAAATCC
This sequence comes from Rhombomys opimus, assembly GCA_010120015.1. NCBI lineage: Eukaryota > Metazoa > Chordata > Mammalia > Rodentia > Muridae > Rhombomys > Rhombomys opimus. The sequence continues at coordinate 1,295,379 of REGO01000325.1, read as the reverse complement.
AGAAACTTCTGTGTCTGGACTTCTCACCATGCAGGTTCAGGAATTGATTCTAAGAAAACCATTAGAACACAGAAATCAATCTATCTAGGATTTATGATAAACCAATATAAATTAATATAAATCAGTATGATTAATATAAATCAATCTAAATTAATATAAATCTATCTAGGGTTGATATTAACCGAATGCTGAAAAAGCGGGATTGCCTCAGCGCGTTCTAAATAATCGTCTGTTGAGGAAAGCAATTCGAGTCCACACCAACCAGAGTGCTCACACACACACGGAAAAGGAGCTGAGACTGGGCAGGCTGGAAAGATGACCAAGTGGGTAGGAGTCTGGGCTACTCCTGCCAAGACCGGAATTGGCTCCCAGCACCCACCAGGCTGCACCGCAGTTCCTGTCACCTCCGGCTTTGAGGGCACAACAGCGTGTGTGCACCCACACACAGACATACACAATTACAGTTTTTTAAAAATGTGAAATGTTTAAAGACCTGAGAATGTTAAAGACATAAAAAGAAGTTCCCAGAACATGTTCAAGCCGCTTATGGAACAAAATACAAGTACAGAACGATGAGTCCATAGCTGGAAGAAATGCACTAAGCGCTGGACAGCGGTGTCGCTGGCCTTTGATCCCAGCACGTGGGAGGCAGAGGCAGGGAGACCTCAGAGTTTGAGACCAGCCTCTTCTACAAAGTCCAGGACAGCCAAGGCTACACAGAGAAACCCTATCTCAAAACAAAAGAAAAGAAAGAAAAAGAGGGGGCTGGAGAAGTGGCTCAGAGGTTAAGAGCACTGCTTGCTCTTCAGAAGTCCTGAGTTCAATTCCCAGCATCCACATGGTGGCTCCCAACCATCTATAGTGAGATCTGGTGCCCTCTTCTGGCGTGCAGGTGTACATGCAGGCAGAACATTGTTTGCATAACAAAATCAATAAATCTTTTTAAAAAAAAGTCTGTAGTGCTAACACCCAAACAATACATTAAAAAAAAGAAGAAGAAAGAAAGAAAAAGAAAGGAGAAATAGAAAGAAATGCACTAAATGATTTGGCGACTGCCAAAACTCCCCTTGGTGGACAATAACTTTAACTTTCTTTGTTTTTGTTATAACTTAGGTAAAAAGAAAGAGGCCAAACCTACTGACGTGGTGTTAGAGCCAAACATTCTCGGCACCTGTCCTTCTGTCCTGCTCCCCTCCTTCCTCAGCAGCTCTCCCCGCAGCTCACTTTCCTGCCTCTTCCCTTCCCAGTGAGCTCCTGCTCTGGGTTAACCAGTCCTCCATCTCTTACCACCCTTGCAGCTCCCTGCTGCCCCCTTCTGCTGTCTACAGACAACCACTGTCTGATTCACACCCTCTGCTAGCCTTTGCCATTGAGTGGCAAAAAGTCTAGTGTGTGAATACGGTTTGTATTAAATCACTTGGGAAGAAAAATGTATTGTCTCCACAAACCCTTCAATTGCAGCCCCAAGCTCTGAAGTCTAGGCTGCCCACACTTCACACCATGGTGTGAAGACCCAACCTAACACCTTCCCATTCCTCATCCTTTCTCCATCCACAAGCCATGGCTAGACCAGCAGTGTTCTGCGGAACATTCAGCATTCCAGGCACCAGCCATGTGTGACCGACCAAGCATTTGGAATCTGAATATGATTGGGGAAGTCACTGTTTAACATTTGTGTTTGTTTTTGACCCAGGGGCTCTCTTTTTAGCCAAGGCTGGTGTGGAACCCACGACATAGCCCAGGCTGTCCTCAAACTCATGACAATCTTCCTGCTTCAGCCTTCCAAATGCTAGGACTGCAGTCTTGAACCACCATACTTGGCTACTTCTCTTACTTAAATCGTGCTGGCTGGCCTGGACTTGCTACGCGCATCAAGCCGGCCTTGACTGAAGACTTGCCGTATTCTTCCAAAGGACGTGGTTTCCGTCCCCAGCACCCACTCTGGACAATTCACAGCCTCCTGTAACTGCAGCTCCAGGGGAATCACAAACACTTAAACAATTTACATATACGTTTGCAGTAAAGTTCTATTGAGCAACGATAGTTCCCAGAGGAAAAAAGATGTCTAAAAGTGTCAACATCAAACCTAATGGTTTCCTTAAGTGTGTAGAAGAGTCTAAAGCACAAACAAAACAGTAAAATTACCTTTTATAACAAGATGAGGTTGTCACTTCCCAAGGGCAATGATGATGATGATGATGATGATGATAATAATAAATGGACTGGAGAGATAGCTCAGCAGTTAAGAGCACTGATTGATTGCTCTTCCAGAGGATCTGGGTTCAATTCCCAGCACCCATATGACAACTCACAGCTGTCTGTAACTCTAAGCTCTGACACCCTCACACACACACGCGCAGGCAAAACACTAATACACATAAAATAAAAATATATTTAATAACAATGATAATAATATAGTCCCCAATTAAAACATTGGGAGAATGTAGTAGCACATGCCTATCATTCCAACACTTAGGAGGCTGAGGCAGGAGGATTACCATGACTTCGAGGCCATATAGGCTGCACAGGCAGATCCTATTTAAAACAAAAATGAAGACATTACAGAGAAAACCGAGAACTTTAGAATACCCTAAGACAGCAGTTTACTCTACATGAAAACAGAATGTTGGGCTGGCAAACGGCTCCGTGGGTAAAAGCACTTACCAGCAAAGACGACAGCCTAAGGTCAGTCCCTAGAACCCACCTTTAAAGAGCTGGATGCAGAAGTCAGCGTGCGGTGAGCGTGAGCGTGGCAGCGCTTCGTCAGTGAGGGTGAGGTGTGGCTCAAAGAGCAGCAGGGGCTCTGCCTCGGCAAGAGGGGAGGGAGAGCAACCGGCCAAGAGCTGACCTCTGACCTCATGCGTACCAGAGCACACACGCACTCTCTCACATGCACAATATATTATAACAACCGTTACATATAAATACATAGACAAAACAGCATCGTTATAAATGTGTGTTGCCTGTGTGAGTGTCTTGCCCGTGGGTAGCACTGCAGACGGTGCGCTCAGAGCCCAGGACCTGGCGTTACAGACAGGCATCTGCCGGCCGGGGTGCGTGCCTGTATGCGCAGTGCTCTCAGAGGCCAGCAAACATTGGCTCCCCTGGAGCTGTGCTTACAGACGGCGGTGAAGTGAACCTGGCTCTGTACAGGAGCAGCCAGTGCTCTTAACCACTGAGCCGTCTCTCCAGCCCCCAAATAAAACAATGTTAAAGGAATAGATCTTTTTAGCATTGTGTTCTTTAATGTTTTTGTTTTCACAAATAGTCAGTCAGCGTATGTCCAGGTACAAGATTGATGCGAAAATATTCCCTTTCTGTGTGTTTCAGCAGCTAACTTAGAGCTATAACACCTACTTTTTTTGTTTTGTTTTTCGAGACAGGGTTTCTCTGTGTAGCCTTAGCTGTCCTGGACTTGCTTTATAGACCAGGCTGGCCTCAAACGCTAATCAATCTGCTGCCTCTGCCTCCCGAGTGCTGGGATTACAGGCGTGCGCCACGGCACCTGGTTAGTTTATTCTTATTACTAACATCAACACATTGAATTCTCAAGGGCTAAATAGTCAAATATAACGAATGTCCAAATACCAAGGCACACAAGTAATTTTGCAGTTGAAACTAAACAATGTGGTTGTATGAAAAAGCTGCTCATACCTTTAAATATACAAGTGTCCACGAATGGCACCCAGCAGGGACGCAGCCCCTTGTGAGACAAGCAGAGTGTGACAGAAAATAAGCTTGGAAGTTTGTCTTCCAGCTGAGGGAGGGTGTCACCCTCGAAGACATCACTCGAACGCTTGGCAGGCGACTTTCTGCCTGCCAGCCTTCCTTCAGTCAAGCTAGACCGGATCTACCGTCAGCCACTTGATTCCTGCTGATTGTCCTCTTCAATAGGACAAGTATCACCTTAGCCTGCCCCTGCTGGGCGTGCGTGCGTGCGTGCACATATGAGGCCGAACGGCTGCCCTCTCTCCTTTCTGCCAAGGCCTCCGCAGCCTGGTACCCACCTTCGCCGGTCCACACCTCCCCGGTTGCACATTTAGCTTCTCTCTGCCCTCAATCCGAACCCTTCCCCTGCCTCCAGTTCCCGGTACGAACTAAAATGTGTTTTTTTCCCAATATGATTTAACAGCTCGAGCCTACGTCCTCCCCTCCCTGAGCCCATCAACGCCGCACATTTGAAACTAATGAAAAAGATCTGCGCCCGCAATTCCTAACTGAGAAGCCAGCAGCCTGCGTCCTTGAACCTGTAGCTGAGAAGCATGTGGCACGTTGCATTCCTTTTACCCAGGGATGTGTCTGGAGCCAATATTCTCATCTCTTTTCAGCTCAGCCATAGCACCCTGGCTGCTTTGAGACGGGCAACAGTACGGGTACTAGGAAAACCAAAGCGCTACAACCGCGGGCTCGTGGATTCTTTTGGTTTCTAGGAACAGAGACCGGCGCGAGCTGCCTGGCCTACGTGAAAAGGGGACGCTATCACGTGATTCTGCAGGTGCGGGGCCGGTGCCCATGCGCAGTGACAGAGGTGCCTTGGGAAGGCCTCACTCTTCCGCTTACCGTGCTCTTCTTCACCTAATCTGCCTGGGGAGCTGGGATGGGAAAGGCCTGCTGTGGTCCCAAGTCCAGCCCCTCAGGCCGGGACTTGAATTGTGAAAAAATTCTACCACAGCCAAAGCCTGGCCACGGTGAAGAGGGTGGGAGTGGTCAGGGGTGAGGCGGTGGGCACGAAAAGATCAAAGCACGCGCAAAGACCTCTTCTCAGCTGCCAGCCACCCTCTCCAGCGCTAACCCAGCGCCCACACCTCATCAGGGGCCACACACCGGTTAGCCAGAAGATGGGGCAGGGGCCTCATCTCTGACAGTTTCACACTGGGTTGTGTTGTGAGCAATCTAGAACTTGAACCGTGTGTGCGTGTGTGTGTGTGTGTGTGTGTGTGTGTGTGTGTGTGTGTGTGAAGGCAGGCGACGGTTATTCACACTTCTGTCTCTAGCAACGTTAGCATTACAAAGCACTTCCTCGGTAAAAGGTCCTGCTCTGGAAGATCCTATATCAGCTGCAAAAAACAGGGAAACTCCCTAAGAATGTTCCAAAAAAAAAAAAAAGTTACTGTCCCTGGAGGCTGAGGATTGAGCTTGGCTGACAGAGGGCTTCCCTAACATAGGAGGGTTGGGGTCCTTGCTGTTTGTTGAGACAGGTCTTACTGTGTAGCCTTACTTGGTCTGGAACTCCAAATGTAGAGCAAGCTGGCCTTGAACTTATCAGCCTGCCTCTCCCTCCCCAGTGTTGGGATTAAAGGTGTGTCCTACCATACCCAGCTGGGGTAATTTTTAAAGGTAATTATGATGGTGAGGCACGCCGTTAATCCCAGCACTTGGGAGTCTGAGGCCAGGCTGGTCCACACAGGGAGTTCCAGGCCAGCTAAGGCCACCTAGTAAGAACATGTCTTAAAAAAGAAGTTACCTTGCCAGCAAGCAACCCTAAAGCTGGTGCCAGGCCCAGCGGCCCACTCCTGCACAGCACAGCACAGCACAGGGGCTGAAGCAGGCAGATGCTGGGTTCCAGGCTCAGAGCTACAAGCACAAGGCTAATAGGAAATCCAAAGCACGGCTCCAGCTCTCACCTTTCCACACTGCCACACTCCAACCCTGCCTTACCCAAGTGCTTCCCACGTGTTCCCATGCCCCCCAAGGCTTGGAGACAGCTGCTCAAAGAGGCCGTTTTCTCTCTGCATGTCTGTCTGCAGAGTGAAGAAACTGTGAAGAATGCCCTCACCAGCAAACTTCTCCCGGTGAAATGACACCCCCTGCCTGCTTGAACCCTCACGGAGAAGGGGGGGAGGGGGCTGGTGTTGCCGTAATTGGCTCCCAGCAATCAAGACCTCAAGGAAGAGAAAGTGTACAATGGGGCAGAGTGGGGGTGGGCAGAGTGGGGGTCGCCGGAGAGGAAGGGAAGCAGTCAGCAGGGGCTACCCACTCTCCCGCCCGCCTGAGCAGGCTTTTCTCCAGACCTTTGTCTCTTATTTCACCCTCAGACCTGCCACTCAGTCACTAAATCCGGTAGATCCGCCCACCGGAACCTGGTTTCTATCTCCCCTCTTCCCCTTTTGATTTATTCTAATTAGTAGCAGAGCTGGCTCCCTGCCTGGTGTGTTCACTGCTAAATCAAGATTTTGAACACATGAAACTTTAAGGTGACAGAGGACACTAATAAACAAAGACCGTTATAGCCTGCAGGCCCTGAGGCTAAGATCTGCCTGCAAAAGCCAGCTCACAAGTTAAGAGATGAAAACTGGGAAATCGTACTGTTAAACTTCGTGTTGCCTTCTTTAAAGAATACTTCATGCATTGAGTTTTGAGAACTGAGACATTTCCAAGGGGAAATAATGAGTTCAGTGCTGGGAGTTTGGGGGTAGGGAGTCGTGATCAAAAAAGGACAAGAAGAATTAATGTACGAGACATCTTCCTCTTAGTTTCCTAGGCCCTGACGATCTTCTGCTCTGCAGAAGTTTAACTGTCTTTTTCCCTGTCTAGGGCTTTTATGTGCAAGTTCCTTCTTACACCCAGAGTGCCTAGAGCTGAGTGCTGAGCTCAGATGTGACAGATTGCCGTCACCTTTGGGGCCGCACGGTCCTGACAGAGAGACTAGCCAGGTGGCCCGGTGCTTGGAAAGCTGTCAGACATTATTCAGGGCAATAAAGAACACGTCAGGCAAGTCCTCGGCATACTGCGCCGGGGAAACCCTGTTTAGAATGCGCTAATTGGGAATCTGTGATAATTTGCGGAAGGGCTGTCTGAAGTTAACCTTTGTTGGGGAAAAAAAAAGAGTTCACTGAAGTTCTGCATAATATAAACAAGATTAGATGGGGAAATAATTATCTATTTAAAAGAACCAGTTGTTTTGAAAAGCTTTCTATAGAAGTATCCTTTTACATACAAACAGGGTAATTACGATTTAAACAAAGGCTGGCCTGTTTCTTAGGCTTCTTTGAAATGTCAATTACAAATTACTCTTGTCTGTTCTCCAAAGCAAGGCCCATCCTTGTGTAATGGCCACAGTTGGTTAGCTGGCTGTTTTTACAAATAATAAACCTGCAGTTCTTCTAAAGTAATACGACTTAATTCACGCTTTCGCTAACCTAAACAGTGGGCCTATCCTACAGCACGGCCGAAGATTTCCTAATTTCTAGCATGTGGCAAGTCTGGGGTGCAGGCGGCGAGGATCTCTGACTTGGTGGTGTGGCTGCCACTACGGAAAAGCTCCAAAGAAAACTGTGCAGCTGTTACCTTCTGTCTTATCTTAACATAGTAAGACACACATTTCGTGCTGCAACTTAGCACATGTGCCCTGAGACAGAAACAGTCCTCCTGAGTGTGCTATTCTGCTACCCTCTATGATTTTTTGATAAATGCTAATTACAACCACTAAATTGATTATACTACTGATTACAATGGCCCCACCCTTACCACAAGGGATTGTTTCAAAAGGCTATGGAAACCAGGCACTGAACCTTACTTACTTACCTGAACATGGTTTTTCCTGTGTGTGTGTGTGGTATGTGTGCCTATGATTAAATTTAATTTACGGTCTTTTTCGAGTATGTAGACCCTGGTTCTATTGGTAATGCTAAAGAAAAACAAAGTCCACTTGGTACTCTTTGCTGGGTAGTCAAATTTTCTTGTAGAAGAGGAGGAAGTGAAGCTGTTTGTTTCATTTATAAATTAGGTACAATAAGAAATAATTAGCCGGATGGTAGTAGCACACACCTTTACTCCTAGCACTTGGGAGGCAGAGGCAAGCAGATCTATGAGTTCGAGGCCAGCCTGGTCTACACAGTGAATTTCAGGCCATCCAGGGCTACACGGCTAAACTTTTCTCAAAAACAGCAAAAAATTGAAAAAAAAATTTCAAAAAATTTATGAAAATACAGGGCTTAGTGTCATGGGTGACCATGAAGAGCAAAGACACAGATCAGAGAGATGACCACAAAGGTTAGCTGCTGGGAAATCACCTCTCCCGGGAGGAGGGTGGCAGTGTGGATTGCTGCAGTGGCCGGCTGGTTCTCTTGCCTGGCTGGCGGGCTGCCTTCGGGAGCCTCCATGCCTGGCGATAGGTAGGGTCCCTACTCACTACTCCTTCTAAACCAGGTCCTTTCCTTCTCCTCTCAGAGCCTCACTGTTCAATCCCTGCTGCCTCTTTGCTAGTCAGCATTCACTCCCAGCTTCCCAAGGCTTCCAGCTCGGCCTTTAGAGGTTTTCCTGCTCTTGTCTTCACTCAAACTGGCTTTCTCACTGACGCTGAGGCAGGTGGAAGCTGTAATGCCCTTCAGCCAAACAGGCGAGGCCCCACCTCCCAGGAAAGAAACCATCCTGTACCAGTGGACTTGGGGAGGGGTATTCGTGGAGCATGGGGAGGAAGAAAACTAGAGGGGGGATACAAAGTAAATAAAGTGTAATTAATAAAAAAAAAAAAAAAACTAAAAAAACAAAACAAAACAAAACAAAAACTGCTCCTGAGCTAGAGAGATGGCTCAGAGGTTAAGAGCACTATCTGCTATTCCAGAGGTCCTGAGTTCAATTTCCAGCACCCACATGGTAGCTCACAACCATCTATAATGGGATCTGATACCGTCTTCTGGCAAGCAGGTGTATATGCAGACATGGCACTCACTCATACAATAAATAAATAAATAAATATTTAAAAAAAATGCTCTTGTTTCTCCTCAGCTGCTTCCTCTTGGCTGTAGCTTTCACTGATAGCCCTCTAGTCTGTATTTGGAGGTTGGTATTTGGTGTACCAAATTTTCACAGCAGAAGCCAGATTTGGTGGCAAAGGCCTTTAATCTCAGCACAGGAGACTGTGGTAGGCAGGTCTCTGAGGTTGCAGAGTGAGACCCAACTTCAAACAACAACAAGGAGTGCATAATAGGGCTGGAAAGATGGCTCAGTGGTCAAGCATACTTGTTATTCTTGCAGAAGACAGAGGTTCAATTCCCAGCACCCAGTTTCAGGGGATCTGAGGCCCTCTTAGGATCCTTGTGGGCACCAGAATATAACACATACATGCAGGCAAAACACTCGTACATGTAAAACAAAATCAAACAAACCTTTAAAAAGAACATGGACAAGGGCAGAAGAGATGTTTTAGAGGGCAAAGTCAGTCGCTGCCAAGCCTGACAGCCTGAGTTCAATCCCCGGGACCCACATGGTGGAAGGACAGACCAGATCCCAATAAGCCGTCCTCTGACCTCCACATACATCCCATGGCATGCGTGCACGCGCGCGCGCGAGCACACACACACACACACACACACACACACACACACACACACCCAAATGTAAAAAAATAAAAATTAAAAATAAAATGGATAACATATTATCATGATGAGGAAACGGCACGTGTGGTTAGATATGGCCCTGGGCCCGGAGCTGAGCTTGAATCTGTTCATTTCCCCATGCTTCAGCTCGGAACAATACCTATCTGGCAGCTCTGTGAAAAACAGTTTTTACAAATGCTTATTTGTGCCTAGAGCGGAGCAAGCATTCTCCAAATGTTCCCCAACTGCAACATTATATTTGTTACTTAGTTTACTCTGAAGCAGAGCAGAATGACGGAGAATCCCCTGAGAGCCAAATGAGAATTCTGACACAATTGATATTTGTTTTGGGGTTTTGTTTTTCAAGACAGGGCTTCTCTGTGTAGACTTGGCTGTCCTGGACTCTTTGTAGACCAGGCTGGCCTCGAACTCACAGAGATCAACCTGCCTCTGCCTCCTGGGTGCTGGGATTACAGGTGTGTGTGCACAGTGCCTGGCTCAATTAATAAATATTAATTTGTTTAAGGTCTTTCTCCTTCCTATTCTATAAACCACTAATTTTCTAGGAATCTTACTAGAAACCCCAGTTACGTCAAAATACATGTCCTGAGCCCCTGGCACAACCCCAGTGGCTCTGGGTTTTATTTTATAGATTACAATCCCTTCTTCGGGACCTCAGGGGTCATTCTTTATCAAAAGAGAGAGAGTGTTGGGGAGTTTCTGAGCAGTGCTTTGCTGAGATGTGTAAGTGTAGCTCTGCTAAACCTACTGGCTCCAGCCAAAGCCTCAGTACGGGATCTGGCACACAGACGGAGACTGTCCACCTGGCAATCCAAGCTCAATGCCGCTCTTTCCCATTCTTCTGCAGATAACCCCTGCACAAGGCTCTCCTTCACTGAATCCACTTCAGTCAGAGCTTTCTCTGCTTCCTGCACTTCTTTGCCTCTCAGTTCCGGGTAGGAATTAATTCTTAGCTGGGCGTCGGTGGTGCACGCCTTTAATCCCAGCTCTTGGGAGGCACAGGCAGAGGGGATCTCTGAGTTCGAGAGTCCCAGGACAGCCGGGGCTGCACAGGGAAACCCTGTCTAGAATAACCACAAATAAAAAGAATTGTGATACTTGATGTGGTTGTTACTGAGGTCATCTCTGAGACTTAGCATGGCTAAGTTTAGTCACTGAATGGAGGCAAACAGGCCACAGGCTTTGACCCCACACATCAGAGAAGACCCCATTTATCTGGAGCCCCGCCCTGAGACTTTGCATGAAGGCCGCACCCAGCTTCGACTAGTGAGTGCAGCCTTGGCTTCATGAGCAATGCCCTTGAGCACCAGTTCTGCACTCGTCACTGCAGCCCCGACCTTGGTGATCCTGCTTTCTTCTCCAGCACATCGATGTCCTATCCTCTTGGTTTGGGGCAACTCTCCGTAGATATCCTGCCACCTCTGCTTAGTGGGCTAAAAGAAACTTTTATCCACTAATTAGCCTAGGTCTAGTCCCGGAAGTTTCTGGCCTCCACACCATCTAACCCAGGCCTAGAACATTTCAGCCTCTGAGACTCACGGCTGAAGAAGCTCACCCTCTCTTGTTCTTTCTGAGCTCTGGGCTGGCTGGTTCAGCTCAGCTGTTCTGGCTCACAGTCCTCTCCCAGCTGACTTATTCAATCTGGCTTCTCTTTCTGTCTCTGAATTGCTCTGCTTGGCCTCAAACTAACTCTAGCAATCCTTTCTAATCTTCTAGTTCCTCATTCTCTGGCTCATTCGGTGTTCACCTGTGTCTAGCTTGTTTTCTCTTCAACCTCTCTCTGTAAAACTGCCTCCTCTTTCTCATTCTCTGTGCTTGGTCCTTTAATAGCTTCCCTTTCCTCTCTTCTCCTGAGTTGGGTGTATCCTATTCTGTCAAATCTTTCTGATTCGTCACTTTGTTGGCCCCTCAGTTAGACATCCTTCTACAAGCTAACTTTACCATCATAGCTTGGAATTAAAGGTATATACCACCATGCTCGGACCTAAGCTTTTCTTTTTCTGAAACCTTCTCTAGAACAGGCTGGCCTCGAACTCCCTCAGTGCTGGGAGGACAGGCATGTGGCACTTGTGGCAAAGGCCCTCCTTCTCCAAGCCTCACACAGGCTCTCCTAAGTCCTCTTGACTAGGCTTCCACTTTGTTCCTGTTCTGTGACCTGCTGAGTGTGAGTCTGTTTGATCACGAGCACACTTGAGAACCACGATAGAGGCCTGGAGTCGCATACCTTTCCACCCAGCACCCAGGCTGCTGTGGCAGGCAGATCTTTGTGAGTCTGAGGTCGGCCTGGTTTTATAACAAGTTCCAGGCCAGCCAAGGCTACATACTGAAGCCCTTTTTCAAAAAACAGCATGAGATAAGTTTAGCAGGGATTAACCAATACCCTGTTTTAACAGTTTCCATGCTATGACTCTCCTCATCATTCTCCTCGGCTATAAATGGTCTATTCTGCATCTGGTATTCATTTCTATGTAGCTTCTTTAGTGGTTTCTATTGTAATAGCATCAAATAAAATTTTTCTTTCTAACAAATGTCAGGAAAAAAAAAAAAAGGATTTAACCCTTGCCATAGTCTTGGGACAACAACCAAGGACAGGCCATGCCCTGGCTGCCTTCTAAGTCACATTCCCCTTCTTGCTGATGTAGCATCATAGTCCAGGTCCTTCCACTCTTTTCCTCAGCAGCCCTCAGTGGCCTCAACATACCAGTCAATCCAGGAGAGTCAGCTCAGCTATTAAAACAAATCACCTGGTTCATTGGTCACCTCATTTGTTTAGTCAGATAATCAAAACATATGAATAGATTTAAATCGTTTCTCAACATAAATATATATTTTCAAAGAGTTTTTGTATTTGTATCATAGACATAAACAGAATACATACACCTGGGGTATGGACTATCTGCCCTGGGCTCTTTTGACTTAAAAAAAAAAAAAAAAAAGACCATAAAAACACAGGTCTTCTGTGTTCCCGTGTGGCATGAACAAATTCTCTGCCCTTGTTTTGAGCAGTTAGTTTGTCTGAAACTTGGCCTCTTGGGCTCCAGTTATACTTTTGTTCTTAGTAAATGTCTCTTCGCCTACAACTCTGATTCTCATGTTTTATTCATCTCCTTTTGACCTCAAGAAAGGTAAAGATGGCAAAATTCAAAATTTACTTAATTTTGTATTGATGGCAGGTGTCGAATTCTCCTCTTGAGCCTCTGCCCTCAGGGGGACTGAGTTGCTTGGTGGGAAGTGACGAGTCAGCCACTCATTGGTTCTCATGGCTTTGCAGTGGAGGCAGGGCCTTTCTCTGATTTGGTAGTTCTCCACATCCCTTTGCCTCGACACTGCTTTTCTCCTCTTACTGCTGGCAGGCGACAGCTGGTGCTCGTTCTCACTCTCCTTCCAGGAAGACGCTCCCGAGTTCGACTCCTCGCTGTCACACTCGGTGGTATCACTGTCCTGCTGGATCGGATTCGCCCGGGAGAACTGGGAATGGCGCCTGGCTCGTCTTTCATCAAGGTAGGCACTGACCAAAGCCATTTCGGAGTCAGTTATTGTGGAAAGGGGGTTCTGCTTTGGCTTCTTTGTGGCTTGCAAAGCATCCCAGAATCCATCTTTACTAAGTCGCTTACAGGAAGTTTCTTTGCTTGCTGACCAACAAAACAGATCAACAAGTTAGGCAATAATGGTAAGAAGAGTCATTAACAGATTGCTATTGAAAGGTTAGTGAGGCTGGGAGGTGCTGGCCCGTGCCTTTAGGAAGGGCAAGGCAGGTGGATCTCTGAGTTCGAGGCCAGCCTGGTCTACAGAATGAGTTCCCGGTCAGCTAGAACTACCAGAGAAACCTTGTCTCCAGAACAAACAAAAAGTTAGGTTCTTCAGTCAGACATGGGGCACACGCCTTTAATTCCAGCCGAGTGAGGCAGAGGCCTACACAAGCAGATCTCTGTGAGCTCAAGGCCAGCTTAGTCTAAAAGCTGAGTTCCACGCCAGATATGGTGACATAGTGAGACCCTATCTTGAATGAATGAATAAAGACGTCACCTCACCACCCAGGCCAGCTCTGATATGCAGCCACTGCAGTGGGGCAGTGGCGGGAATGCAGGGAAACCAGTTAGTGTGCATGCTCTTGTGTGGCCTTGGATGACCTGGACCGACCTTAGATGCTGGCCTCAGACTCACAGAGATCCACCTGCCTCTGCTTCCGGAGTGCCGGGATGAAAGGCACGTGCCACCGCCACCTGGCTACTGACTTGGTCTTGAGTGTTGATTACTGTGGTTCCTGGAAACTGCCAAAACCTTTCAAAATGATAGGGCCATGGCTAACCACGGCACATTACCCAAGAAAGGCTGACACGTGTGTGGGTCACTAGCAGTCAAAGTCACTGGCCAATGCCCACCGTACCCCACCCCCAAAGACTGGAGGGGTCACAGGGATCCTTGACATCGCTTTTGCACTTTTGTAAACCCTGAATATAGCAGCAAATGGGAAGTTATCCAGAGAAGGAACATCCCCAGGCTGAGCTTTCCGCCTTTGTCTTGAAGCCTCAAAGCCCCAGTGTGTGTACAAAAGGGAGAGGCAGAAAGCCCCTCTTCATGCTCTTGTCTATGCTGACATTGGCTTGTGACAGCTCAAAAATCCTGATACATTTTTGGAAATTCTGTGAGATGGTTAAGCCATCATTACTAAACAAATTACACAAATTTACAATTAAATCAATCTACCAAAAAAGGTGATAATTACTTAATGCCTGTAATTTTCTAATTATCTTACTATGGTTTATTATGCTGGGTGCTTTCAAAGCTGTTTATCTGGGTTGGGAAGCACTATTTGAGGATGTGCTATTGTACATCTGCCTCCAACTCTGTCCCCTTGACAATATGTTGCAGCTCAAAGGCATCACTGAAATGAACATTTACCTGGAAACCAGCAAAAAAAATATCAGGGCGTAGTGTATGGTTTTACTGATTGCCTAGGGCTAAAAAAATGATGTACAATGTGTTTCTAATGGAAATTTCATTAGCATGCCTGCAGCCTATATTGAGAACAACCCAAAATTTAAAAATATTATTCCAGTGTTCTGAAACTATGATTCACTTCAACGAATCAGATGCAGAGACAAACTTAACACAAGTAGTAGCATATACTTCATTCTTTACAAACTGTGGGACATACCGATACATGACAACCACACATACTTGTCTTTTCACAAAGCTCTGTGAAGGACAGTGCTGAGACATGACAGCATGAGTCTCTGCCTCTGCAGAGTTTAGGCAAGGGCCTCTGTGGGTGATGACTTAGGGCCTTGCTCTCCGTGCTCAACACCCACTTCCGGCCTCAGGGTTTGCCAGCAGGCGCCGACTCTCACCTTTGCTGCCGGTGGTAGCACTTGTCCCACTGTCCTCGTCCCTTTTGTTCTCCGACATCTGTTTCAGGAACAGAGTGAGATGATCTCAGTCAGCTGTGGCATTAGCGCCTACTCAAGCACCACAGCTCAAGGCCCTTCACTGAGGTCTAACTCTGCTTGTTGGTTGGTTGGTTGGTTTTTCAGAGACAGGCTTTCTGTGTAGCCCTGGCTAGCCTATACTAGCTTTGTAGACCAGCTTGGCCTGGAACACACACAGATCTGCCTGCCTCTGCCTCCTGAGTGCTGGGATTACAGGCGTGTACCACCGTGCCTGGCAGGTCAACCATGTTAAATGAGTGTATGCTGAATTCCTGTCCTGGTGAACCTACTTCCACCTCAGCGAGGAAGACCATGTCTGACAGCAGAATTTACCCACATGTTTTAACCAGGCAGAGCTGAGCAAAGATATAGAGAAAATAATACTCATAGGGTGAGAAGGCTTTCCCCACACTTACCTTACAAAGAAACTTCATTTAAAAAACAGGGCCTGGCAAGATGGGCCATGGGCCAAGGAAGACAACAAGCTCCGTCCCTGGGCCCCACAAGGTAGAAGAAGGGATCTGACCCCACAAGCTGTCCTCTGACCTCCACATGTGCATTAGTGGGCATGTCCATGCTCTGGCACATGTGTGAGCACACACACAATAAGCAAACAAATGTAATAAAAACTCAGAACAAGCCAGGTGGTTGGCAGCACTCAGGAGGCAGAGGCAGACACATCTCTGTGAGTTCCAGGCCGGCCTGGTCAATATGTGTATCAATATATATTATAGTATAACTACGATAACATAGAACTTAAATTCAAAAATAGATAATAGTTAATTGAGTTATGGTGTCATAATGTGTGAGGAAATGTTTGATTAGGCTAAAATCAAGATAAAAGTTTTTTTATGCGCAATAGTATGACCACAAGTTAGCTAAAGACCTACAAAGACTTCAAGGGAGGTATGTAAGAAACTTGTATGAAGCAAAAGCTGGCTAATGCCCACAAACAACATTTCTAGTGCCGTACCCCATCCCTAAAGACTGGGTCACATGCATCCTTGACATCGCTTTTGCACTTTTGTAAACCCTGAATATGACAGCACATGGGAAGTTATCCAGAGAAGGAATGTCTCCAGAAGGAGCTTTCCTCCTTTAAATGGTTAAAATGGTAATTTTGTTCCTTCTTTTTTCAAACTGTCTGTAATTAGAAAATATGATTTGTACAGAAAGTCAAACTTATTTAGACTGAACACCTGAAGGTGTTAAGTTTTAGTTACTTTTGAATTTTTAGCTTTTTGAGACAGGGGCTCATACAGCTGACCTGGAACTTACCATGTAGCCCCAAATGACCTTGAACTACCCCTATCCTCTGCCCCCACCTCCCAAGTGCTGGGATTACAGGTGCTCGTCCACTTGCCACGTTTGGCTAGTTCTAACAGCAAAAGCTAAGCTTCCTTGCTCATTGCCTTTCTGCATCTCCAATAGGGCATTTCGTCATCTATGTTACAGTAATCGTTCTCTGAATATCTTAAGCCTGAAGTCCTCTTTAATGAAACATTTTTTTAAAATGTGTTAGAACTCTGCACATATTTTAAATTTCACATTAAAAACATAACAGTATGGAGAGAACTGTTAAAGGAGTGGCCATGTGCAAGCCTGGATGTTAACAGCACTTGGTGCCATTTTTATACCAGTAGTGGTGTTTGTTTCCTTTTGTCTACTTTCCTGTAATGCTGTGCTCTGAAGGGTGTACTTTCACTGCTGAGGGAAGGGTGTTTAAAAGCGCTTATTAGGTCTATATCATTTCCACAGAGACCTTCCATAGTGGATGTCAAATCAAAATATAACCACAAAATCAAAAGGGTTTTACATTAAACTCAGCGGAGTCATTTGAGGTTTCCACAAGCATTTCATGAACTGTCCTTTGTGACTCTGGGAAATAATGACAGTGTTATGCTGCAGGGCGAGGCAGAAGATGGGGCCATACTTTATCTTTCTTCCCCTCAGCAGCACGCATCTAACCTCGGTTTCCACATACACAAAACAAAGATTTCAGATTAATATTGTCCAAAAACTAAAACCAGCACCAGCAATCCTAACAGATGCTCAGCAAGCAGTCCACGCAAACAGAGTTTCGTATCTGAAAACAAAGGGGAAGGCATCTTTTTTAAGAGTGAAGAGCCCAGAGGTAGGCAGCGGACTGCCTTTTGGAGGATAATTACCACATTCCCATCCGCTTTTACCACAGCTTTCGGGCTTGTAAATGGAGGCCCGCCGCTCCACAGAGAAAATGAAGTTCAAAGTGGGAGAACATTCTGTCCCTGACTAGCTCCCGTATGGCTCTCAGGTTTCAAATCTGGGACCCTTCAGAAGCAGGCCAACTGTAGCTGCCACAAAGGCACAGAGTGAAAGATGAAACCTCCACGGTAATTGAGGTTTTAGTCAGAGCTGGAGAGATTTAATTCAGCATTTCTAACCATGCTTTGAAGTAAACAAATAATGAGGCAGGATCTGCATCCACTCTCCTGTGATTCTCGCTGACCACTGTGGAACACTGCACATGTCACTTAAACTCCCTGGGCCTTATCAACCAAAGGGGGAAAGGTAGGTGGATGTTTCGCTTGCCCATGGACACAGGCTGGACCACAAGCCTGCCTGCAGTCCTGGAAGCACATAGCTCTCCAACTCCAAACTGCTGGTGTAAGCAAGGAGACAAAAGAATAGCTCAGACCTCTTAGAGGGTTTTTGTGATGAAATTGCCAGTGATCAATTTCAATTTTTTATATTAATTTTCTAAAGTAGTTTTTCTTGCCAGGCCAAATTCAATATACTTAGCTAGGGAGTCTAAAATACATATAAGCTATCACTATTCTAATTCTCCTTCTGGCAGAGTAGTTACCTTAAGAAGCATTTAAACTTCAGATAAAACTTCTTGGATTGGAGGCAGTAGGGGGAAGAGGTTTTTTTTTTTTTTTTAATTATTATTATTATAATGGAATCTACCTGGCATCGAAATATCAAGCCTTCTCTTCTCCATCCAGAGCTGATGTAGCACAATCTAGCTGGCCACTGAGCAGTGGGCTCTGGGTGTAATGCTAAATGATGGTAGCTTGATGAATCACCAGCCCAGGATTAATGGCCAGAGGAGACTCTGTGTCAGCAATTTGTAAGAGGTTGGTTGCTCATAATATGTTGAGGGCCACAGCCTTAATAAAGTAGGCTACGCCATTCCTAAGCTTCTAGCATTTTCTTTTACTAATTGGCAACTTTCCTAAGTGCTGGCTTTAGCTCTCTTTAGCTTAGTTCTGTATCTTAGGTTCCAAATCCTACATGGTGTCCTATCAATATGACAAACATCTATACCTTTAATTACAGAATTACATAGGTATAAGAGGGATTTAAAAGTCATTAATTAGTAGAGAGATTTATCTCTGGCATTACATAGCATATTGTCAAAATGCAAACAACCTAAATTTTCAACTACAGAATTTTTATGGTACAACCACAAGACAGAAAATTTATACAATAAAAAGTACTGTTGAGTGACTATAACATGGGGAAATGTTTATAAAATATTAGGTTTAAAAGTCAGGATATGACAATACATACAATATAAATTTGACCATGCAAAGGCAAAGATAAATATACTTTAAAAAAAAGCAGGAAAAAAAAAAACCTAGAAGGAAATTTTCCACAAATTTAAAGTGTTTCTCTCTATGAGCAAGGAGTAGAATGCTTTTACTGTTCTTTATTGTTATCATACATTTATCCCTTTCAATATCTTTAGATTCTGAGTGAGAATCTACATCATGTTTGTTTTGTTTTTCAAGACAGAGTTTCTCTGTGTAGCCCTGGCTGTCCTAGACTCACTTTGTAGACCAGGCTGTCCTTGAACTCACAGAGATCTATCTTCCTTTGCTTCCCCAGGGCTGGGATTACAGGAGAGCACCACCACTGCTCCTGGAGATTACATCATTTTTTAAACAAAATAAAAACCTTTTAAAGAAAGTACTTAGATCAAACTACAGACAATGTAGTTGATTTAAAGTGAGGGTTCCCTACAGTGTAGTTGGTGAAAAGCCTCCCAATGATGTGATTTAAAGTGAGGATTCCCTACCCAGACAGAAGCCCGAGACAGCAGCATGAGGATAAGTATGATGATGAAATACCAAAGCAGGAAACTTCCTATTGTCCCACAAGAGTCCTCCTTCCGGCACTCAGCATCCTGACCTGGAATGGGAAAACTGAGAGGTAGAGGAGGAGGATTCACCTCCCAAAATAAAGACAGAAGGTCTCCCATGATAGCTTTTTGCTTAGAGAATAAAACATGCTCAAGAGGATGAAGGTGACTGGGACCGATTTCCCTTCATGACCTATGACGACTTCCCTGGCAACCAATTATGACATACACGTAAGCTTCTGCTGCAGGAACTGATAAATCCTCTTGGATGTCTAAGGGGCAGATTTACCTATCCAGAGGACATCCGAACTTTGTACAGCTTCTCAATATACTTTTTTTCTGCTCAGTTGTTGAAGCTTACATATACTATGTTTTCATCTCTCAGTGTTTAAGGTATTAGTTTTCATAGTCTCTTCTAAGTGTGTACCATACCATTGTAAATGAACACAGACTGCATCGTCTGTGTTTCCCATCTTGTCTTTGGAGAGAAGGCCAGAACAGGGTAGTGACAAGAGAGTGAGATGGCTCAGTAGGTAAAGGCCTGTAGTGCCAAGACTTGTGACCTGAATTCTACCCCTAGGACCCCATAGGGGAAGGAGAATACTGACTTCTCAAGCTGTACTCTAACCTCCACATGGCACCCACACAGCACTGTCACTGTCTCTCTCTCTCAAAGAAGCATCCCATGTTCTGGGATACTTGGTTATGATAACTCTTAATAATAGCAACCATCTACCAACTTTAGTCTGACAAGTATTTTTATGCCTGGGAAAAACAGACTAAATAGCTTATAGGTTACATTAGGAGGTGGAAACAGAGACTCCTGTTAAGACCTGCACTGTCAGGGTGCTGCTACACATCTTTAATGCTAGCATTCAGCAGTCAGAGGCAGGTGGATCTGAGTTCAAGGACAGCCTGGTGTACAGAGTGAGTTCCAGGACAGCCAGGGCTACAGGGAGACACCCTGTGTAGCCTGTCTCAAAAAACAACAACAAAAGACCTCCCTGAAAGTTCCGGTTTCTTTTTAGATAGACTTACATGTGGAGAGTGAGAACATGGTATTCTAGCTTGACTGTGCACACCAGCTCCCTGAACCAGTTCTCTCTGAACAGTTTTCAAGTTACGTTCATCTCTGAATATATCTAAATACTGTGTGAAGACAACATAAACATTAAAAAAATAGCTCTTTAAGACCATACAGTAACCTGCCAGTTTTCATATGCAATACTACATATGAAACTTCATTTTCTTTTGTTTAATTTTGGTATTTATTTACATTTTTGAGACAGTGTCACTATGTAGCCCTGGCTGGCCTTGGAACTCCAAAGATCCTCATGCCTCTGAGTGCTGGGATTAAAGGCATGAACCTTCATGCCTGGCTGGGTACATCCATCTCATTGGCCAGTGTCACCACTCCCAAAAAGCTCTTTAGCGCTGAGACTACAGTGGCCATGCCTCTCCTGCCTCCCTCTCCGCTTCACCTGTAGGACACAGGCAGCTAGCAACAACCAGGAAATTAGGAGGTCCTATCCCGCACCCTGCACCCCGCACCCGTGGTACACTGTAGGAACTCGCACTAACTACCAAAAGCAAACTCACCTCCCCGCGAACCTTTTCTCAGTTCTCAAAGAACATTCAGGGCAAAGGTGAGCTTTGTTTTTAACCTCAAAAACACTAATACCTTCAATAGAACGTTCCAGTTTTTCTTCCTACTGCTGTGTCCTCATAGGTGGGTATTTGGAAATTTACACTGGGTCAGGCCAATTGGGGAAAAAACGTTTCAAAACAGGAAAAATGCTTTGTCATTGCTGAGTGTGCCTACACACATCAGGCATGCTCGCATCCTACCAATTAGCCATCCCGCCAAACACGGTCTGCTTACAAGTGTGAGCTACCGCGGGTCTTAAATAAAGCTGCAATTAACAATATTCAAAATTCAGCTTGTTACAGTCATAACTTTTTACTAACGGCTCAGAACCTGGTCTGAATTTTGCAGCGCAGCTTTCTCCCAGCAGGTAAGTAGAAGCGACAGAGCCGAGGGCGTTGCCCTGGCAACGCTCACTGCCCTGGTCCCTCTGCCGCAGCCCCCCCCCCTTCTCGCGAGAAGAGCCGGCCCTGGGCTTCCGGTAACTGTAGCCGGCCTAGCCCGCCGGAGCCCGCGGCTTGGTTCCGCGCGTGCGCAGTAGGGTATGGCGCGGGTCTTTGGCTTCCGGCTGAGCGGCATGGTGCGTTTTGGGGGTGGTCTCAGTGCTTCCTGGACGTGGGGTCCACGCGGCCCCCCAGAGTTCCAATCCTGAACTAGTGCCTGGGGTTCAGCCAGGGGAGGAGGTGGCCGGGAGTCCTGCCACTCGTAGTGCAAGGGGAGAAAGGCAGGTGAGCTCCAGGATGCCTGAAGTGCTGAGGTGGCCAGGGAGGGAGTCCCAGCGTGGGCTGGATGGCGGGAAGGATACCTGCCTGCCCTGCCACGGCCGCCACTGCACAGCTGGGCCCACCAGGACAAAGGACAGTCCTCGTGTCCCGAGACTGAGTGCACATGCCCCCTACCCTTCACGACGGGCCCGGCCCACCTCATAAGTAAAGCTTTAGGGTTCCCTCACTAAAAGGGCTTCCTGGCTCTGTCAGCCCAAGGTCAAGGTTAGAGTCTGACACAGTAATGACAAAAATTGGTCCCTGGTGTCCCTTCACGTAGACCTAGCAACGTACCCACTCGAGTCCGACAAAACGGGAAGTCTTTATAGACTTATGACAGGCTAGTACATTATGAAACCAAGACATTTTCCTGGAACTGTTAACTTCTCTGAAACAACCAGCCAGCCCCTGTTGAGTCTCCGTGATACCAAAGAGATTTCCAAGACTCACTAATGTTGGCTTGTGTGGTTTGAGGGAGGGTGTGCGTCCCGCTGGGAGAATTTAAGGAAGAGGAAAAGTCTGTTACTTTACGACATACACTCTTGATTTCTTAAGACTAGTTTCTTTAATTCCAGGCTGTTTCGCTTTTTGTTTATTTTGAATAGATGCAAGGAGAAGTAAGCCCCAGTGCTTCCCTTATTGACAGAACTATCAAGATGAGAAAAGAAACAGAAACTAGGAAAGTGGTGTTGGCCTGGGGACTCCTAAATGTATCCATGGCTGGAATGATCTATACGGAAATGTAAGTCAGTCGGCCCCACAGTGAAATGTTAAGCCACCATTGGCTGGTTCTATGGCTTTTTATATTTGTTCTGGTTTTCCGTGTTTGATTGATTGGTTTGTGGTGGGGGTGTTTTTAAAAAACTGAAAAGCCTTTCTGATCTTTTTAGGACTGGAAAGTTAATCAGTACATATTACAATGTGACGTACTGGCCCCTCTGGTATATTGGTAAGTAATTAATTGTCACTGTAATTTGCATTCACCACAAATGAAAATTTGCTGATAGGCGTAATTCAGCTTAGTGTTCATTCTTTCATTCAGAGAAATGATAACTACTACCTAGTCTGTTTCTCAAAACCATGACTACAGTAGAGAAGGAATAATGTTCTTTTATGGAAAGAACATTCTAGTAGGAGGCTGAGTCAGGAGGATTACTTCCAGTTTGAGGGCAGCCTGGGTTAAACTGCAGAATCCTGTCTCCAAAAATAAAAAATAAAAAGCCAGGCGTGGCAATAAACATCTGGTTCCAGTACCTGGGCAGTGGGAAGGAGAATCAGAGGTTGAGGAAAGCCTGGCAGGTGAGACCTTGTCTCTAAAGAAGTAAACAAAGCTAACAAACAACACAGAGTTCGGCCTTAGGAGCCCTAGAAAGGAAAATGCAGCATGGTGGGCGATGAGCTCTCTTGCCAGTCTTGAATCACTCTTGTTCACCTTCATGGTCAGATGTGATTAATTCTTGGGCTGTAGAATCCTACTGTGCACATTGAAATCTATCATGGAGAGCTCAGTGGTGGCTCACACCTCTGCACTCAGGAGGCAGACAGGCGTCTGAGTTTAAGGCCAGCCTGGTCTACAGAGGGAGTTGCAGGACAGCCAGGGCCACACAGAGAAACCCTTCCTTGGGAAGTGGGGGGTGTCTGTCATGGAGAAATAGGTAACTCAGAGGTTAAGAGCACACATATGCTTTTGCAGAGAACCAGGCTTGGCCCCTAATACCCACACAGTGACGCTCAGCCACCTCCAGGTACAAGGATCCATACATGTGCACATGAGTACATGCAGGCAAAGCACTCAGGCACATACAGGCCTATTGGTGGGTGTGACAGGTGGATAAGGAAGGGATTTAGGAACTTCAGGCACAAGTTAGAATCATGGCTCACTAACAAACTGGGACTCCTAAAACTCACTTGGCTGCTTATTGAAATAAAAGTGAAATTGTTTCTTGTACAGTTGTAAGAATTAGAAATAGTTTAACTAGTTTTTTAATGTTTGATGTCAATTTGCTAAAATTATGAAGGGATTTTTCCCCCACCTGGTTGCTGGAAACTGAACCAGGATCCAATTTATTTAAAATACTAAGTTGGAGCTGGAGAGGTGGCTTACCAGGTCAGGGCCACCAGGCATGGTGACCCGAGTTTAATCCCCAAAACCAGTCATGATGGAAGGAGAGAACCAAATCACACAAGTTGACCTCTGACCTCCACATGCTCTCACAATAAATAAAGAGAATATTTTTAGTAATAATTTGTTTTTTCTAGAACTTGCCCTCGCCTCGCTCTTCAGTCTTAATGCCTTGTTTGATTTTTGGAGATACTTCAAATACACTGTGGCACCAACAAGCCTGGTTGTGAGCCCTGGACAGCAAGCCCTGTTAGGGCTGAAGACAGCTGGTAAGGGGATGGGGGGGGAGGGGGCACGAAACGCACAGCACATGAAGCTGGTTTGTAAGAACTTGTTGAGTGATTATCATCGCTTTTTCTGTAGATGAGTAGAACAGCAAGTTCTGGTAGAAACACATTTTACTGTTTTGAACAGTGTGGAAATGGGAAACAACTGATTAGTTGTAATGTGTAATAATGCTTCATGTGATTTCATAGCCAGATGTTTCTGTTCTTTTCTCCTGGCGGGGGGGGGGGGGAGGAGATTGGGTACCTTAATTATTTTGTTTTTGTTTTTTCAAGACAGGGTTTCTCTGTGTATTCCTGGCTATCCTGCTATCCTGGGCTCTCTTTGTAGACAAGGCTGGCCTCAAACTCACAAAGATCTGCCTGCCTCTGCCTCATGAGTGCTGGGATCACAGGCTTGCGCCATCCCAGCCAGCTTCTTATTTTTAAAACTTATCTGTATTCTTAAAGTCTATCTAGTCTTAGAATCTTTCTTTCTTTCCTTCCTTCTTTCTTTTTTTTTTTTTCCAGAGCTGAGGACCGAACCCAGGGCCTTGTGCTTGCTAGGCAAGCGCTCTACCACTGAGCTAAATCCCCAACCCCCCTTCTTTCTTTTCTTCCCTTTTTCCTTCTTTCTTTTCTACATGGCCCTGGCTGTCCTGGAACTCAGTATGTATTCCAGCCTGGCCTCAAATTCAGATTCACCTCTGCCTTCCAAGTGCTAGGATTAAAAGCTTGTCCCACCACACCCAGCCCTTAAATCTGCTT
Source organism: Rhombomys opimus (assembly GCA_010120015.1). Lineage (NCBI taxonomy): Eukaryota > Metazoa > Chordata > Mammalia > Rodentia > Muridae > Rhombomys > Rhombomys opimus. The sequence continues at coordinate 1,270,924 of REGO01000325.1, read as the reverse complement.
TAATAATATTATAATCAAGATGCTGAGGCAGGAAGAGCTTAAGGTCAAGGAAAGGCTGAAATGCATAGCGCGACCTAGTTTTCAATCTTTGTTTTGATTTAAATATATATTGTATGTAATGTATTTTTTTTTTCCCTTCTAGTTGTGCAGACCACACCTCCTCGTGATCTGGCCGCCACCCAGATTCCTCCATCTCCACCTTCCCCTTCAATTCAAGGTCAGAGTGTGTTAAGTTACAGCCCGTCTCGCTCACCCAGTGCCAGTCCCAAGTTTGCCACCAGCTGTATGACTGGGTACAGCCCTCAGCTACAAGGCCTGTCTTCAGGGGGCAGTGGCTCTTACAGCCCTGGTATGACCTACTCACCTGTCAGCGCTTACAATAAGGTAATGACCTTTTTGTGTGGCTGGTAAAACTACTTTAGAATTGGGATTTGCACTAAAATCATCCACTGAGTCCAGATTTTGCATTCAGTTGGTGAGGACACTAAGGGACAGTGGGTTGTCTGAATTACCCATTGAGAGCCAGAGCAGAGACCAAGCTTCTTGTCACTCAGTCAGAAGTTCTCTAAACTTCTTCCCCTCCCACCCTCCAGACACAGCTTCTGTGTGTAGCCGTGTCCGGAACTCCCTCTGTAGACCAGGCTGAGCTTTGATCTGCCTGCCTCTGCCTCCAAGTAGTGCTGGGGTCACAGGTGTGCACTGCCATGCCCACTTTAGACGACATCTTAACATGATGTTAACATGATCTTAACATTTTTGAAGGTAGTGAAGCATGGTGATCATAAGCTAGTTTCTGCAGCCTTGAATTTTTGGAAACTTTGGTTTCTTCTATGCGTATTTTCCCTTTTTAAGCTTTTTCTTATAAAGGCTTCCCTTTTTCCTGTAGAGTTTAAACACTTTCTATCATGCCAGATCCCTCTTAGCTGGAGGCAGGGATCCTTGAGGGCTTTGGTTTTAGGGTGTGGATACTTGCTGTGTCTTAGGTAGAAATATTTTAAATTCCTTAGTAATGTCAGTGCTGCTCTAATTTTTAGGGGCCATTAGTAAAATTTGTAGGTTGAAATTTAAATTCTGGCCACATAGTGGTGGCTCATGCCTTTAATCCCAGCACTCCAGAGACAGAGGCAGGCGGATCTCTGTGAGTTCAAGGCCAGCCTGGTCTACAAAGCTAGTTCCAGGACAGCCAGAGCTACAGAGAAACCCTGTCTCAAAAAATTAATAAAAAAGAAAGAAAAAGGGACTTTAAACTCTGTAAGACACAAGAAAGGCAAGAAAGAGAAGCAGGCTACCAGGAGCTCTTAAGCTCTTAAATCCTATTGGACTAACTTCTCTAGCTACTGGGTGAAAGAGGATTGCCTAGAAGAAAGCAGCCATCTGTCCCTGACTTTTTACATACACAGTGTCTTTGAAGTGAAAGTCTGTGCTGTTATTTACCCAATACTAAGTGCTCCCTTTTTTTTTGGAGGGGGTGTGTGTGTTTGAGACAGGGCTTTTCTGTGTAGCCCTGTGTAACTCCCTCTGTAGATCAGGCTGGCCTGGAACTAAGAGATCCACCTGCCTCTGCCTCCCAGAGTGCTGGGATTACAGGTGTGCACTACCACACCTGGTTCTTTTTTTTTTTTTTAACTGTTGTTTGTTTGTTTGTTTTACCAATCTGATGACTTGAGTGTGACCAACACAGCTGCTCTGCTGCATCACATGCAGACAGGCACACCCATAAATGTAATAGAAATAAATATTTGAGGTCATCAAAAATTCAAACACTGGTGTTCATAACATTAGTTACAGCAGCCAGAAATGTAAAATCTAAATATATGAATAAGAGAATGAAAAATTATTTTAAAAAAAAATTTAAAGATATATTTCTTTATTATTTATACAGCATTCTGCCTGCTCACCAGAAGAGGGCACCAGATCTCACTATAGATGGTTGTGAGCCATGATGTGGGTGCTGGGAATTGAACTCAGGACCTTTGGAAGAACAGCCAGTGTTCTTAACTTCTGAGCCATCTCTCCAGCTATAATTTTTTTTTTTTTTTTTTTTAAATATTATCAGTCTCCATGTGTTTCCCAGTCTGGCCTTGCACTCCTGTCTCAGCACAACTGGGCTTGTGGGCTACATTACAGCTTTTACTTTTTCTTTTTTTTTTTTTTTTTTTTTTTTTTTTGAGATCCAGGCAGCTGTGTGGCTCAGGCGAGCATCAAGCTCCTGGCAGCTCAGGATGATGGACCTGCCCTACTTGCACTCTTCCCTCCATCTCCCAACACTGGAATTGCCTGCATCCGCAGGCAGTTTTAAAAATGTATATATCAACAGAGGCCAGCAGGGTGGCTTAGTAGGCGAGGCGCTTGCAGGCCTGGCAGGATGAGCATGTGTCAGAACCTCCTGCAGATGCAGGCAATTCCAGTGTTACTTTTAAAAATTAAAAATACGGGAGGGAATGAGGGAGTGGGATACAGCTGGGATACAGAGTTAATAAATGTAACTAATAAAAAAGAAAGAAAGAAAGAAAGAAAGAAAGAAAGAAAGAAAGAAAGAAAGAAAGAAAGAAAGAAAGAAAGAAATTAAAAAGATTAGCATTTCAACGGAAAGTGAAATCCCGTTCTCTGCTCTGGTGTAGTTGGCAAGCTTTGGCATGTCCCACTCTTCCCCATACCCCACCACCGTTGGCCCAGTGGAGAGCAGCGGCTTGAGAGCTCGGTACCGCTCTTCACCCACGGTCTATAGCTCACCTACGGACAAAGAGGACTACATGACCGACCTGAGGACGCTGGACACTTTCCTCAGGAGTGAGGAGGAGAAGCAGCAGAGGGTGAAGCTGGGTACGCGCACTTCCTTTCCACCTGAAGATCCTCAGACTCATAGTAGATTAACTGCTAAACTCAGGAGGTAAAATGTAGCTGACCTGAGCAATGCTGAGTCTTTCTATGCTGTAAATTTAAGAGCCCTTTCATACAAGCTACGTTGTTCCCAAATTGTGTCTGCACATGTTTTGAAGCAGTGTGGAGCAAGCTTATTTGAGTGATAGCTCTGTCTGGAAGACAGATGTGAGCTGGGTTGGGAAAAGCATTATTGCCCCTAAAAGTGCTACTGGTTTTGGGAGGGGGATTTTTTTTTCCATAACATTTTAAAGTTTGTCTCTTAATAATTCCTTAAAGCCTATAGTTTACCTAGGGAAACAGTGTTAGCAAGTCTTAATTTATTTGAGGTGGATTTGATTATTACAAAGTCAATTATTTGAAACCAAATTAGGTTATTGAACTGAGTAATGATTTCCCCCCAGGAAACTTCCACAGAAAGCACATTAGGTGCAAAAGTGTGGCCATGGTGAAGAAGCCAAGTTATTGGAGCATGCCTCTTTGTGTCGCTTGAAATCTCTCTAGGGGATTTTAATTTAATTCTGCCTGCAAGTGCTGCAATGTCAAAGAAACAGATCAATATTATCTTGTTACTGTCTTCTGTTTTGAAATTTGGAGGGATTTGAAGTGTGCTGACAGTTACAGAGTAGCACAGAGACCAGCTGGTACATGTCTTACGATTTTCAGATAGTTTCTATTTCTTTCTTTCCTTTCACAGTTAGGATTGTTATCGGTGTTTGTAAGTGTAATTGCTGTTGCTTTTCATAGTCAAGCCTGACAAAACCTAGTTACCTCCATTTCCTCCTAAGTTAATTGTGCTGCAGTTAGAGAGCTCAGCTGTGTCTGTTAACGTTTGGACCTCGCTTCTCTCCCCATGGAAAAGGCTGTGTGGTCTAGGCTTGGGGCTGTGGCCATTTTTGAATACATGATCCTGGTCCATTGAAAAGAAGATGGACTCTGACTTCTGCTCTCTTTCTCTTTGCCTATTTCTATACATTTACCCACCCTGTTGTGTTTGTGGGCTTTAGGTAATTTAAATATTCTGCATAAATTAATATTTATTTATTTATTTTTTGCAGATCTATTCTCAGGCTATGTAAATAGCCTGTTATAAATTTTAATGCTGCTTTTAACAATAGTTTAAAATTCTTTTCAAAATTATTGCTTTGTTCTTATGGGTATTTTTTTATCTTTGTGTTTCTGAGACGGAATCATGCTACCAAACTCAGGGTGGTTGGAATTCATTATGTTACCTAGGCAATCTTCAAACTGACTCAGTTTCATGAGGGCTAGGATTATAAAGCCTGTCTGTATGGGGATGTTCTTTCTTTTCTTTTTTTTTTTTTTTTTATAATTTATTTTTATTTGATGGGCATTGGTGTTTTGCCTGCATGTCGCTGTATGAGGGTGTCAGATCTTGGAGTTATAGACAGTTGCTGGGAATTGAACCAGAGTCCTCTGCTAAATAGTCAGTGCTCTTAACCACTGAGGCACTGGTGGAAATGGGCTCCCAAATGTCAGTGTCTTACGTTTCCACGAGTAGTTTTAATCAACACAGGAGTTTCCGGGTACCATATAAAACAGAATTTGTACAGCCTTTAGTTCAGAGAGGCTTTGTAACGGAGTGCTGCTGCTACTCCATTCAGAGGAGCTTCCAACTTTTGTTTCTCCCTGGATTAGTGAAAGTCTTAATAAAACAAGCTTAATTTTACAACAAAAATAGACACGTTTTCAACCATTCATAATTCTTGGGCCTCTTAAGTTGATATAGCTTATGTACTGCTCAGGAAATGTTCCTGTTAATTTTCAGCACAAGGAATCAGTGATCTCCAAAGAGCAGACAATGCCGGCAGCCAGCAGGGTGCTTCCAGGGGGTTCAGGGGACCGCACAGTGTGGGGGCTTGTCTTCCATTTCCTTGAGTACAGTTGGGGGAGGGGGCTTGTCTTCTGATTCTTGAGTATTGTCAGGGTTGCCTAGTTCCCAGACAGTCAGTGTCTCTGATTTACTGCTACATAAGAAGTTTCTATGAGGACTAAAGCTGTTTCAATTCAATTGCAGGGAGCCCAGATTCCACCTCTCCTTCCACCAGCCCCACCTTCTGGAATTACAGTCGTTCTGTGGGGGATTATGCACAAACCTTAAAGAAATTTCAATATCAGCTTGCATGTAGGTCTCAGGCCCCGTGTGCTAACAAAGATGAAGCTGATCTCAGTTCTAAGCAAGCAGCAGAAGAGGTAAAGGAAAAGTAAAAATGATTCACTATATTGAAACTTTTAGATTGCTAGAAAGTACTTTATCTCTAGAAACATTTTTGTTGGAGGTTGGTCTCGTGCATGTTATTGGCCCTCAAGATCTGGTTACAGCCATCCTTGTTTTGTAAACCTAAGACATACCTGATTGGTTGCCTAAACAGCCTATACCTGGGCAGGTCAGGACCGGGTAGACATGGCTAAGGTTCCTGGGCTTCCAGGACAGGAGAATCATGGGAAACGGTCAGAATGAGAGGAAGAAGGGGGAATGCCACGATGGGTTAGGGTAGAGAAGAAACCTTGTGGCCTGGGAGGAAGGATTCAAATAATGGGGTGGAAAGGCTCAGATGAAGAATGTAAGCAAGTACCATAGAGATTCTGTATGCAAGGTAGACCAGATGAGGAAGATTAAGGCGGATGGCATTGGATGGGGGCTGGGAGGTGGATGGTGAGGATATTGAGACATCGTAGGTGAAAAATCTGCCTGGCCTAAGGTAAATAAGACAATTATAAATCTAACAGGTGTTTCTGTCATTATTTGTGATAGTGGGTTAGATAATACCCCCACAATAATCTTCAGGCTGATAATAAACATTATATAGCCCAACACTCATTTTTTGTATTCACTACACTTTTCTTCCTGCAACCTTTTGACTGGTTAGAAGCATTTGGCACTCATCAGTGGAATAGCTTTTATTGTTGGTTTTCTTAGTGGGGGGAGGTTTCAAGACAGGGTTTCTCTGTGTAGCCTTGGCTGTCCTGGACTCTCTTTGTAGACCAGCCTGGCATCAAACTTACAGAGATCCACCTGCCTCAGCCTCTCTGAATGCTGGGATTACAGGTATGCACCACCACGTCGGGCTATTAAAATTTTTATATATAGTTGACTATGTATAAAATTTTTTACATAGTTGACTAAAATGTCCTGCCTAAAGTACCTTTCTGTGATCATTAGAAGAAGGCTCTCGAAGGCTGGGTGTGTGACTCAGTAACAGAGTACCTGCTTCTGAAGCGTGCAGAGCTGCTGAGGTAGGTGCCTAGCACCGCACCGAGATACAAACTAAAAATCAATCTCAATCTGTGCCAGACTGTTACTTTTAAAATGAATACATTTGGTAGTCATTTGATATCAGATATGGGATTTTATATTTTTATTTGGTACTTGAAAGCAAAACACACACAAAGCCTACCAACGTAATTTTGAAGATATATTTGTATATGAACAGCAACCATAAGTTAGTAATAAGAAAATTACAAAGTACTAATTGAATGAATATTAGTGTTTCTGAGGGATCTTTTTTTTAAACAGGTGTGGGCAAGAGTGACCATGAATAGACAGCTTCTTGATCACATGGACTCGTGGACCGCCAGGTTTAGAAATGTAAGTCCTGTGCTAGAGGGCTGGCTCTTCAGAGGACCCGGCTCAGCCCCCAGCCACTGCGCGCTGGCTCACGCCCACTTCTGACTCTAGTTTGAGGAGCTCTGATGCTCTCTTTACCTCCATGAGGACCAGACACACAGGCATACATACTGGCAGATGTGCACACACACACACATATAAAGGAACAGTGTATTTTTAAGTATGTTTCCAATCTTATTTCCCAAAAAGATTTTTCTGTCAGTCTACTATATCCTTAGAAAGTGGGGAGACAAGAAGATGGCCCACAGAAAGACACTGTGTGTTTGACACTTTATCACCTAGAAAAGAATCCTCTTCCACACAGAGATGGTAGGTTCTCGACTTCTCAGCCCTGGTTCTTCTCCCATTCTTCACAGTGCCTGTGAGTGCCAGGTTCTGTGACAGCTTGGCTCTGTCCTCCAAAGAAGTCTGTTTCATTATTATACTTTACATAAGGTATCAAGAGGAAGCATAACCAGCCAGGTAGAGTGGCACATGCCTATAATACATCCTGAGAAGCCTGAGGCAAGAGTATAAGAGCTATATAAGAGCTACAACCCGGGACATTATTTTAAGAAAAAATAAAAGTAGATACAGTATTTTGAGTTCAGTACCATCATTCTCAGTCAGAATTTCTAGGAATGAGGCTGTCTCTTTTTTAACCAGGGAGGGAGCTGGCAGGTTGTTTGCATGTAGCAACGTTGGAAGAATGAGTAAGTGACAGGGTGTCACTTGTAACTGCACATTGTCACACTTCATTTATAAGCAAGTTTGAAATGCTAGCATTTAAAATAGAAAGACTTGGATAGTGGCGCTCGCCTATAATCCATCTCTGAGTCCTGAGTTCAAGGCCAGCTTGGTCTACAGAGTAAGGTCTAGAGCAGCCAAGGCTGCACAGAGAAGCCTTATCTCGAAAAACCGATTGATATAAGACTTGTCATACATGTTAACTCTGGACTTTCGAGGGCTGAGGAAAGGGTCAGTGGCTGTGGGCAGGTATGCTTTTGCAGAGGATGAGTCTGGTTCCCAGAACCACCTGGGTCAGGCAGCTCAGGGTCACCTGTAAGTGCAGCACAGGGAACTGTGTCAGGCTGTGCACGCACACACATGCACGCACCACTAAATTAAATCAAAAAGGAAAAAAAGGCTTTTAATTTTCTAAGTTTTCTAATTGAGTCTTCTTATAAGGAATTGTGGGTTCGTATTTTATCTGAACCATTTTTTCATCCTTTCAAGTTAAACAAGCTTAGGAGCAGACGTAGTGGTCAAAGTCATCGCAAGCACAGAACAGCAATACATGCATACCCGTGCAAACTCTTCTCACCCCAAGGTTAGTTTGATACTAGCTGTGGAAAAGAGGGTTCTAATCCCCAGTTCTTAAAGGTATACTGTAATATTTACAAACTGGTTTTAATTAAATCTGTCTGCAAGGAAAACGCATACATGACTTAGGAATGCCCCTTTTCTCAGCATTGTGCTGCTGCTTGCTTCCTTCTCACTGTTTTATGACCTGTTGATTAAGTGTAAGACACAAAATTACCTGAGAGAAAAAGGGAAAATGGTTTGGGAAATACTTTAGAATGGTGACTACCGAGCTCTTCTTCATCCCTTCCTAGTGGATCAACGAGACAATATTAGTGCCTCTTGTGCAAGAGATCGAGTCTGTGAGCACGCAGATGAGGCGCATGGGCTGTCCAGAGCTGCAGATAGGAGGTATGTGAGGCGGGCCCTGCATGCTTTGCTTGGTGGGTGGGTTAAGGGGAAACGTGTTGTCATGAGCCGTTGAACAGCGTTGGAGCCCTCAGGCGAAGAAGAAATGTTTGCAGTTGTTCTTAAGTCTCAGCCGTGTACTTAACTTTATTTTTATGCTCAACTAATGCTCCAAGGGCATCTTGTGTGTTTCATCAGTTGACTGGCACTTGGATTATTTCCTAGAAATAGGTGGCTACTAATAAGGTTTTTAATACACGTTCCCTTCAGAAAGCTAATGCTGGTTCGTGCTGTTGCTTCTACACCCTCGGGAAACTCCCTCGAACACAGGTGCTGCCTGTATGCCAAGGCTGTCTTTTTCCTCTTAATTTTTCTTGCATGACTGTCTTTCATAATCTGAAAGAAATTACTATCATAAATCTACTTTTCTTGGCATAATGGGCAATTTGTTTTGTTTTCTTTGTTTGTTTTGTTTTTCCAGACAGGGTTTCTCTGTGTAGCCTTCCTGTACTCAGTTTGTAGACCAGGCTGGCCTCGCATTCACAGCAATCAACCTGCCTCTGCCTCCCTGAGTGCTGGGGTTATAGTGCACACCACTGCACCCAGCTGGACGCCTTTTCTTTTAAAGAGAGCCCGGCCACCCTAATGAAATAACGTAAATTATACACTGGGTCGGATGGCTCAGTAATCAAGAACACACGGTACGCTGGTAGGGACCTGAGTTCAGTTCCCAGCACTCACCCCCACGTGTGAACCCACACACAGAAACACAAATGGTTAAAAATAACCAAAAACCGCAGGGCTGGAAAGAGGGCCTTGCAGTGGGAAGCCCTGGCTGAGCCTTCAGAGGATCCGGGCTCAGCGCCTGGCACCTGCGCGGCAGCTCACACTCAAACCAGAGGGTCTGGTCTTTGCAGGTGCCAGGGATAGATGGATGTGGTGCCCAGATGTACGTGCAGGCAGAGTATCCATCTACCCAAAAACACATCTTTAAATTCCAGATGAATCTTGTAAAGGATTCCCTCTTGCTTTCCTTTATTCAACAATCCCCGAGTGTCTGCACCAAGCGGGTGTACCTGGCAGTGCTGTGGTAGAGTGCCATGGATAGTGAGTAGAGCCTGCCTCTCGCCGCTGAGCTTCCGCTCCAGTAGATGACATGCACTGCAAAGGTGGGAGAGAGAATTCCTGCCGGGACAGAAAACGGGGTAGGGACAGTTGTGCTGGGGGGTGACATCTGAGCTGGACTGTTGTTGAAGAAGACATCGCCAGCTTGTGGAAAACCGTCACGGCAGTGAGGAGCCAGCTACTGGAGAACAGGCGAGGGGAAACCTTGAAGCCCATTGAGAGTTTGTGGTGAGTAATTTATGTTCTTTGTGTTCTAACAGAGGCGAGCGTCACCAGCCTGAAACAAGCCGCCCTGGTCAAAGCTCCTCTCATTCCGACGCTGAATGCTATCGTGCAGTATTTAGACCTAACACCAAATCAGGAGTACTTGTTTGAAAGAATCAAAGGTAACTTGATTTGAAGAGGAAAAATGAAAGCTCTTTCGCAACATTAAGATTTTTTAAATGAACGATAACAAGGAAACCATATTTTGGAAAAAAGTAATTATGGTCTTATTTTTATAAGAATATATTTAAGTATGGGTTAATTAAGGCTTATACTTGAACAACTTTTCAGTCGTCTATTTGACACACTAAGAACTGTCAAAAGACTATCCTTGAAGATTTTAATTATTTTATTCTGTGTAAGAAATTCAGATAGTTCAATAGGCCAGACTCATTTTCTCCTCCAAACTACCAAGAACTGGGCGCCACTTGATATTGTAATTTCTGTTTAGCTTGTGGTTTCTGTCACATGCTTAGCATTTGGGGGAGCCGTGATGTGGGGAGATGACCTGGAATCAGGACGGTGAACCTCAGGAGCCAGCGCATACGCTCTCTTCATTATACCTCTCTTCTTAGAAAACAGTTTATGAAATTAGAGTTATTTTTCATTTGGACGGACTGCAAAATGTTTATTTGTGAAAGCAAGTTTTTAAAATGGTCTTTCAGGATTCAGACTTTTCATCCATTTTAACTGGAATGTGTTAAAGCCTGTGTTACCCCACGCTTGGATTCAGGTTGAGGAAGAAGCGTGCTTTCGTAACTGTTGGAACTTGTCACAGGAGGATTTCAGGCAGACAGTGCTCTGGATGGAACTTAGTGATAGAGCGCTTGCCTGGAGCTCTTGTTGGTGCCCTCCCAGCCTCCCAGCCAACATCACCAAGTAGCTCAGAAACCTCTGCTCCGGCTTCTGCCCTGGCAGTCAGTACCTTGGCTGCTTTCTCATCTGTGTCCGTGCACGTCCTGTTTGTGGTTGTCAGAGGCAAGCCATTGGTCAGCCTCCTTCCGTGGACGGTGTCTCGGCTGTCAGTTCAGTTCATCTGCAATGTTTTCTTTCTTGTCTCCCCCCCCCCTGTTTTTTTGAGACAGGGTTTCACCGTATGGCCTGGCTGTCCTGGACTCGCTCTGTAGACCAGGTTGACCTCAAACTCACATTGATCGGCCTGTGCCAACCATACCTAGCTCGGCTGATTATGTGTTTTTGTTGTTTTTAAATTACTTATTTAATTTACATGCACTGGTGTTTTGCCTGCATTTATGTCAGATCCTAGAGGGTGTCAGATCTTGGAGTTGCTAGGAATGGAACCTGGGACCTCTGGAAGAGCAGCCAGTGGCCTTAACTGCTGAGCCACCTCTCCAGTCCCTGGCTTATGTGTTCTTAGTGTGTCCGTGAAACACAGAGCTCTCTGTGCTACCATACTGTTAGCACATGCTGAGCACAGTTAGCAGACATACCTCGCGTTTGTAACACTTCGCTTAGTGTATCAGGTCTTCAGTCAGTTTAAATGGCCTCCCATCTCATGAAACATGCTCCTGCTTAAACACTGTGTCACGAGGAGTCCCATACTGTCGTGTGTTATGATAAGTTACTCTGTTAAAAAAACAACTTAAGAATTAAGTTGTAGTTTTCCTGTTCATCCTTTTTCTTTGTGTGTGTGTGTGAGAGAGAGAGAGAGAGAGAGAGAGTTTTAAGACAGGTGTTCTCTATAGCTCTGGGTGTCTTGTAACTCATTCTGTAGACCAAACTGGCCTCGAACTCACAGTGATCTGATCCGCCTGCCCCAGCTCCCAAGTGCTAGAATTAAAGGTTTGTGTATCACTGCCCTGCCTCTTTTCTTTTTTTATCTTTGCAAGGTATTTGTTCAAAGAGCTATTTGTTGTCTTACAGAGTTGTTGGGTTTTTTGAATATATTCATGGTATAGTTTATACAACCTCTGTTCTCTGTATTTTTTATACATTCAGGTTCAAATTTTTAAGTAGTGTTGGCTTTGCTGCATGTAAATTGAAAAATATGTGTACGAGGTATCAGAGTACAAAAAAGTAGTGGGTGTTCATTTAGAATGAGCACAGATGTTGCACCATGTTCGACTCTCCAAGTGAATGTACGTTTCTTAAATTACACTGTAGACACTATTACTTTTCAGCATGTGTTTTGCTAAGAAGAACACGCTTTATGAACATACAATGCAGTTCTCACACGTTAACCATTCGGTGATTGAAGATCCAGGGTAGCAGTCTTATCCTTATTTTGGTGTTGTCTGTTTCTTTGTAGCAATGCTTAACTTTTGTATGTTATGTTTCTTTCTTGTTTTGTTTATTCCTTTGTCTTGGGTGTTTTAATTGTTACTTTTGTTGCACAGAGCTTTCTCAGGGGGGCTGTATGAGCTCCTTCCGGTGGAACAGAGGTGGCGACTTCAAAGGCCGCAAGTGGGACACAGACCTGCCCACCGACTCTGCTGTAAGGCTTAGCTGCTTCTAGCCTGAGGCTTTTGTTACTGTGTTTACAAGGTTTCATTTTCCCATTAGAGACAATAGAAAAGGTGGGCACGGGAGTCTTGCCCAGCCCCTGCGAAGACATCTGTTTCCATCAGTGCCACTACTCTCTGAAGTTCCTTCGCATGGCTGTAGGAGCACCCTGTGCCAGTTGATTTATCCCACTCCCCATTTGCTTTTGTCATACTGAAGTATTTGTTCTTTTTTTAATTGAACTTTTATTTTTTATATTAATTACATTTTATTTACTTTGTAGCCCCGCTGTAGCCCCCTCCCTCACTCCCTCCCAATCCTACCCTCTCTCCCTCATCTCCTCCCATTCTCCCCTCTAAGTCCACTGATGGGGGAGGTCCTCCTTTTCCCTCTGACCCTAGCCTATCAGGTCTCATCAGGACTGGCTGCATTGTCATCCTCTGTGGCCTGGCAAGGCTGCTCCACCTGGGGGTGGGAGGGTGTCAAAGAGCCAGCCACTGAGTTCATGTTAGAGACAGCCCCTGTTCCCCTTACTAGGGTACCCACTTGAAGACTGAGCTGCCATGGGTATTTTTTCATTAGTCTGCACCATCTAACTATTCTGTATTGGACCAAAAAGACTGATAAAATGATGGTGGGAAAGAAGTTGTTTTCCGGTGTTAAATAATGTAGCAAAGAATAATATGACATGCTGGGCTGTGGTTTGCCTTTAATCCCAGCACTCAGGAGGCAGAAGCAGGTTGAGCTCTGAGATTGAAGCCAGGACAGCTAGGGCTACACAGAGAAACCCTGTATCAAAAGGAGAAAAAAAAAAAAAGATTATGACACATTCTTTCTTGTGTGGGATTACTACTTTAGGAAAGATTGCTACCATCATAACTTAACAAATCAAATAGCATTAAAGTTTATCTTTTTGAAAATTGTGGGGGTTTTTATGTGTGTGTTTGTGTTTACTACATGAAAGTTAATAAGGCACCAGGTCAGGTGTAGGCCTGTAATCCCATCTACTCAGAAAGCTGAGGCAGAGGATTGCAAGTTCAGGGCTTGCCTGAACTGCTACAGAGTGAGATCAAGGCCAGCCTGAATAACTTACTGAGACCTTATCAAAATGTGTATAGATCTGACAGAGCATTTGCCTAGTGTGTGTGAGACTGATACAGTCTTGGAATGCACACACACGAGGGTCGGGGAGGAGTGTCTGCTTTTCTTGGATTGCAATGAAAAAAGCAAAAATGAAGATGAAATAAGTTTGGTATCTAAATCACCCCACTCTGTGCCACTCCCACTTCCTCATGTTGGAGCTATAATTCTTTTTAAAAGTTTTTTTTTTTTTTTAAGATTTACTTATTTATTATGTATACAGTGTTCTGCCTGCACACACCAGATCTTGTAGATGGTTGTGAGCCACCATGTGCTTGCTGGGAATTGAACTCAGGACCTTTGGAAGGACAGCCAGTGCTCCTAACCTCTGAGCCATCTCTCCAGCCCCTAATGCTTTAAAATTTAAAAGGGAAAACTTTCCATTAAAAGATCAAGTTGATATGAAAGCAATATTTTTCAATTTTGAGTGAATTTTTTTTTTTTTTTTTTTTTTGAGTCAGGGTTTCTCTCTGTAGCCCTGGCTGTCTTGTAACTCACTCTGCAGACCAGGCTGGCCTTGAACTCAGAAATCCTCCTGCCTCTGCCTCTCCAGTGCTGGGGCATGTGCTGTGTGCACTGAGTTACCCCAAGCCCTGGAGTGGATCTTTTGAAATGGAGGCTTAGCCTTGCTTCATCAGCATACTGAACTCTGTTGTGATTAAGTGATAGGAAGTGGTTTTAATGAGTACAGATCTGCACTGTAGTCTGGCTGCCAGGTTGCCATGGTAACATGGAAACTGTTGTCATTTTCAGATCATCATGCATGTGTTCTGCACCTACCTGGATTCCAGACTACCCCCACACCCCAAGTACCCTGACGGGAAGACATTCACCTCCCAGCACTTTCTTCAGACACCGAACAAGCCAGGTGCTGAGTCCTGTAAGGGCACATCAGTTGTCACCTGAAATCCTGTGATGGTTTAGCCGTTTAACGTGTCTTATCTTCGTTACAGATATTACGAATGAAAATGTGTTTTGTGTTTATCAGAGTGCTGTCAACCCTCCGCATTACGAGCTGATCTATCAGCGCCATGTCTACAATCTTCCAAAGGTATCTCTTTCTTCTCACTTGCGGGGTTGCACCCAGGATGCAAGCTGAACGGGCGCCCTGCTTGGAGCCGCACTGGAGCCCTAAGGAGCCCACTGTTAGGGAAGGCCAGGGTGCCGCACTGACAGCGTGAAGTGGCCCTGTTCATTTGTTTTTGAGGCCACGCAGCCTAGGCTGGCCTAAACTTCGTCATCCTCCTACACTGGCCTCTCAAGTGCTGTGACACCTGTGCGCAGTCACACACCTGCGTGGAGTCACATTTGTGGGCTCTACCCCGGGAGTACCCAGGGTTTGCCCTCCCTGTGCCGGGAGTTGGTAGTGTTGGGTTTGGAGAGGAAGGAAAGCATCCATTGAGAAGCTGCCATGGTTGGCGTTCCCTCCGGTCGCCTCATGGAAGGCTTCTCTCGGGCTCTGTTCTGCCTGAGACAGGGCCTCCAGCTGTGGCGGCTGTAGACCAGGCCTGTTTACAGAGCTCCTCCCGCCTCTGCCTCCTGGGTGAGGGATTAAAGTTGTGCACATGCACACTTGTTCTTTCTGTAAGGTTCCAATCTTGTATTTATACAGCCTTATACTCGCTTTTAATAACTAACTTTAAAAGATAGTTTTTTTATCTTTCAAAAACCTTTAAAAGTATTGTGGCCATAAGAATCCTTCTAGCATAATTTATCCAACCATATTCTCCTTTTGAACACTTGGGATGACCTAGCTTTTCCGTGGCAAGCACTGTTGAATGTCCATCTTTATACATACAGATTTCTGTATTTGGGATCATTTCTTAAACCCAAATTTCTAAAAATTTAATTCCAAGACACATAATTTTTTTAAGGCTGTTAGAAAATATCAACAAATGACTTTCTGTAAAAAGTCACCCTGCATGTTCATGCAGGCATTTTATTCTTGGTTGCAAAAAGGTTATTGGTGATTTTTGCAATTCTTTTATCAGAATCTTTACTGAGGAGTTTTACACTGACTCCAGTTTCTTTCTGTTGGCTTCTGGTTCTGGGGGTGGGGCGGCACACGACAACACAGGGTCTGATCATGTAGCCCGGCAGGCTTCAGGTGCTCAGTCCTGCCTCAGTTTCCCGAGTTCTAGGATTACAGGCAGGCTCCTCCATGCATAGCTGCTGACTGTAATTACACAGAGTTTCCCATCACATCCCCAGCAGAGACAGTAATTTCTCTTTTGAGCCATTGGGGTTCCTGTGGCTACCCAGGACAATTCTTTGTTTTTGTATGAAAGAAAAATTCTGTCTTATAACAGCTGATATGCCTGACGTCAAATACGGTTGACCTATCGATAGAGGGGCAGCCCAACATACATCATGGTTACATTTCAGAGCCAGCAGGCGTTGCCTAGCTGCCTGTTACAAAGAGCATCGGTCCCTGTGTCCTCGTGTTCTTCACATACTGAGGCACACTGTGGTGTGTTTTGGAGAGGAGCTGCAGGCTCTGAGTCCTAACCCCGTCACCCTGCCCTTTAGCATGCTTTATGTGTTATGCACATACCCCCCTGCGCCGGAAAAGCTCTTCCCGGCGTCATTGGCGTGGTTTTGAGTGTTTCTGCCTTTCGGGCTGCCCCTCCAGTGTAGGTTAGAGGCTCCTCTGTCTGCTCCCCTTTCACACTCCTCAGTCCCTCTGCCTCCTGCTCCACAGTCCGCTCCGTGCTCCATGAATTCTGTCTGTTGTATTCCCTCATTAGCAAAGTGTAGATGTTGTGTATTAAATGAATAAAACTTTTAATTTGCAAGATTCTGAGCCGGTAAGTCCAAACCGATAAGCCCTGCATTTGCCTCCATGACTGAGTCTTTAGTTTAAATCTTGATGTTTTGTTTTGTCTTTGTCTTGACCCTAGGGCAGAAATAATATGTTTCATACATTGCTGATGTTCCTTTACATCATAAAGACCAAGGAGTCAGGAATGCTTGGGTAGGTATTTTGTGATCTTAAAGCTAAGGACTTCATTTAGTTACAGTTTTCTTCCTGTGTTAAGATTCTACAGAAGGCAGCACACATGCTGAAAGACTTATGGACAGGATTCTAGCTCAGTTTGCACCACTAATGGCAGAAGCGCCATTTCCCTGTTGCTAAAGTCAGTTGAACGCCCTGGAGTTGGCTTTACAGTGTGTCCCCCAGAGGGACATCTCTGAGACAGGGTAAAATCAGGCTCTTGCCACTTGAAACTAGAAAAGCAGAAACTTGAGTGCTTTCCAAGCCATTCCGTTTTAGACATAGCATTCCACAGAGTCATTATACTTCCAGAGGGCCTAGTCTGTACCCTTTCCAAAACATCGCCAGCTGGGATGAAAAATAGTCTGTTGAGCTGTTTCTGAATTCAGTGAGGAAGCTCACATCATGTACAGGTTCAAGACTGCTGTACTGTCATGTTGGTGATGCGGTGCTTCAGTGCTTCAGATACTGCTTGAAATGAGTGGACCGTTCCCGAGGCTGAGAGAATCTGGTAATTTATGATTTGGGAGTCTGAAAACCTAGCTGCTGGGGTCCAGCTGTCATAACAAGGACCCGAAACTAATGAAATGTCAAGGGAAGTGCCTGGTGCTGGTTCCACTCTGCCGGGCATGCCTCTGGAAAGGACTGTGTCTGGGTGTGCTGTTGATGATTTGGAGATAGATGTGTTCCGCACCGTGTCCCCAGCCAGGGCAGGCACATGTACCACCACATGCCTAAAGCATGACTTGTTTGAACTGAGATGCTCTAATGGGCAGAGTGAGCAGCAGATTCACCAGAAGGAACAGTGCCTGCTGGCGTGTGCGGCCACTGTTCACAGACTGGGTGCTGTTGGGTTGTCTCCTGAAACAGGGAGGCCCTGTGTGCTGGCATCATTCTGTAGCTCCTGAGGAGAGCTCTGTTTTATATTACATGGAGAAGGCTAAAGCAGACGCGAGACACATTTGTAAACAGAAATGTGTATTTGCATGAGGAGAGCACAGACTCCAGGGTGTGGAGGTCAGAGCACAACTGGCGGGGGTCCGTTCGCTCCTGCCACGTGGGCATGAGGAAGAAGATGCAGGCCCCTTTCCTGCCAGCCACCTCACCAGGCCTTTGTCTGCTTGTTCCAGGGTATTTTTTTTTTTAATTAAAAGATTAAGATCATTTTTTAAAGTATCTAAACTAAGAAGCCTTTTCCTTAGTCTTCAATTGCAGAAATACTGCATGCTCGGTACAGAAATATTTAAATGGCATAGCAGTGCACACTAGTGAACGAACATACCTTCCTGCTCAGCCTGTCCGCCTCCAGCCGGGTGCCCGGCAGCGGGTTTTCAGTACCAGAATGCTCGGAGGAATGAGTTTCCAGTGTTTGTCTTTTTACAAATGAATCCCACACAGACCTACTGTTCTTGGAGCTGGTGTTTCATTATATGGTGTCTGAGGCGCTGTTTAATGTCTAGTAAGGTTCATTACAGGTGAGTATATACATATAAAGACTGGAATACAAAACTTGTGTGAGATGCATTAGCAATATACAGATCACTGTTGGAAGTGGAGAAGGCGCAGCAGTTAGAACCTTGGATGCCTTTGTAGAGCCGAGGGTGTGAATCCCAGCGCCCCCATGGAGGGTTAGTTAGCCCTGTCTAACTCTAGTTCCAGGGGAGCCAAGCCCTGTTCTGGCTGCCACAGGCATAGTACATGTATGTGCATATAGCACAACAGTCAAACACAGAGAAATTTTAAATTAAAAAAAATATATATTTTCTTAATCTTTGATTTGTAATTTCAGTGTTTCTAAAAGGCTGGGGTGTTTTCTGTGGGTTTTTTGTTGGGTAGGGTTTTGGTTTTTCGAGACAGGGTTTCTCTGTGTAACCCTGACTGTCCAGGAGCTCGCTCTGTAGAGCAGACAAAACAAACAAAAACCTGTCATCCTCTAACTTAAGAGTACAAATCACTTAAACAAAGCGTAGGGCTAAAGCTGATGACTAAAACGAACAGTTAGAGCTTTTTGTTTTGGAGCCACACCTCCTAGCTCCAGCTGACCAACAGCCCTGTGTCGTCCCCTCCGCCCCATCTGCCAGCACAGCCACACCGTTGTGGACTGTGTTTGTCTTTCTGTGCAGCATGACATCATTTAAGATGAGTGACGCACAGAAACCTGTTGTCAGGGTTTGGGAGGATTGGGACGGTGACCTTGTTGGAGGTTGTGTGTCACTGAGGGCTCGTTTCGAGGCTGTCTTCTCCTTATACGCTGCCTTGGTCTTGGTATTTTCTGTTGTTGTTGTTGTTGTTACTATCTTCTTGAGACAGGGTTTCTCTGTCCTGGAACTCACTCTGGAGACCAGACTGGCCTCGAACTCACAGAAATGCCCCTGCCTCTACTGGGTTAAAGGCCACCACACACTGTATTAGTCAGGGTATCTTACCAGAGCAATAGAAAAGGAAGTAAGACCATTACCAAGAAATCCCGAATATCCAGTACATTTCTAATTCAAGTCAAGGCCAAACATCTCCATAGTCTCTTTTTAAAAATTAATTGATGCCAAGTGGTAGTGGCATACATTTTTAATTCCAGCACTCGGAAGGCAGAGGCAGGTGGGTGTCTTGAGTTCAAGGCCAGCCTGGTCTACAATGAGGTTCTGGGGCACACAAACCCTGTGTTGAAAAACAAAAACAAATATTTGGTACTGTAATATTACTAGAATGTTGTGCTAGCTCTCTCTACTTGGTGTAGCTCTTCAAATCTACTGAATAATTTTTCAGACCCCCTAAACTTATTTATTGTAAAGATGGGTTTTGAGCACAGTTACAGGAGTAGACACTAATAACTCCTGCTGAGCCGTGTGACAGGCAGCCCTGCTGGGTCCGCTCTGCCGTCAGCAGGTGAGCAGGTGTCCTGCTGCAGGTTTATTAGAAGCAGGCCGTAGACACTTGGGCACGCAGTTTGACTTACGCTGTTTTCTCTTTCCTCATAGGAGGGTTAATCTTGGGCTATCTGGTGTGAATATCTTATGGATTTTTGGAGAATAGTCCTTCGTTGAATTCTAAACATTTGGACTTTGTCAGAAGTTGAAGCTCAGCATCCCTTGGAAGCACTCCTTCTAAAATAAGATGCAGGTTTTGCAGACTTGGTAGATTTAACAGAAACGAGCTGTTGGGGTGCTTCTCATGGTTCTACCCCTCGAAATAGTGATTACATTGGATGGCTCCAAAACTACAGCCCTGTGGTGGAGCCAGTGCGGTGCCCTGCACAGAGAGGACAAAGACTCCTCTGTGACCCCCATGAGAACAGCACTCCATCTGCACAATCAGAAGCTGGCTTTCATTGTTGGCCACTAGTGTAAGTACTCAACGAGCCTTGCTAGTTCTCTCTTGTATCTGTATTTCCCCAGTGTTCTACAAATCAGCCTGAAGCTGAGAGGAAATTAATTTCTCAGTGATGTAGTAATTAATCCTGCTGAGCATCTCCCCAACCCCCTGTTGGTTTTTTTAACATTAAAAGAGATTTGATAATATTGGCATCTTGAAAGGTCAATGCTTGAATTACATTTAGCTGATAAAATTAAACTTTTGGGTTTTAGTTAAATGTCTGAAGACATTAAGAAAACTGTTCACTTTCATTAGCAGAGTGCGCGCTGGGGTCTCATGTCATCAGTGGGCATTCTCCCGCCCCCTCTTTCTGAGCCTCACGATAGCCTGTCCTTGTCTAGTTTTTAGCTCAAGTATAGAGTGTTGGCGCTCTGTCTTCTCTCCCTGTATGTACATGAAGTAGTTACAAGTCACATTTTTTTAGTGGGGATTGTTTTCAAGACAATGTCTCTGTGGAGACCAGGCTGGCCTCGAGTTCACAGAGATCCTCCTGCTTCTGCCTCCTGAGTGCTGGATCACAGGTGCGTGCCACTGCCACCAGGCTGGTGGTCATATTTTTAAAGCATGAGTCTTTAAAGATGGCGTCCATCACCTGTGTATAAATAGGTGGCATGTGCCATTTTGTATGGTTTGGATTTTTTTCTTCATAAGGTTGACCCTGAGTTTGAAAGCTGATGTCCAAAAGAAAGGAACTATCAATTAGCTGAGCGGCTCTTGATAAGTGTGAATTTGTTACCCCTAAACGAAAATACATGGTACAATTTAAATCTGCAGTTTTGAGCGATCTTAAGGGTGCCATGGAGTCAGCTGCTGTACTGTTGAAGTATACAGCTGCACAGACTAAAAGCACTAGAGAGTCGGACAGTGCCCAAGACACTACCAACCTTGTCTTTTATTTGTAACCAAAAAAAAAAAATAGCGTAGAGTAAACACATGCCTGCGTGCTTCCTCTGGGTTCTGAGCAGTCCCTGGAGCAGCGTCTTTACAGCTGTTTGAGGAGGCAGGGTTGGCAGGGCGTGGCAGATAGGCAGGAACCGCAGGTGGTGAGGCTGAGGTGAGAGGCTCAGGAGCACCGTAGGGACAGTGATACCTTGCATCAAGACAAACACTAATAAAGTAGTAACCGTCTGCATTTCTCTACAGAAAGTGTGCCACAGGCATCTCTTCTGTTGTGTTTTAGTTCCTGTTTTCATTACTAGGAATTGAACCCGGGAACCTCTAACAGCCTCCGAGTAGGGAGCCGGTATCCACCAATACTGCGGGTCAGATGTTAGCCCTAGGGCGTGTGTCGCGCGCTCCTTTTCACCGCTTGACTCAGATCCGTGAGTCTAGCTTGTGTTCACTGTGACATTTGTCTTTATGGATACCAGCCTTTACCGAAACCAGATTTGCTAGCGCATACTGAAGGCGTTTGTAGTCTAGTTCCCGCAGCAGAGGTGCTGTGTCACGTGGCGTTCTCAAACTCCTTTGTCGCCTTGACTGTGGCAGAGCACCTCTGTGAGGACTTCTCCAGCGGCAGCCTTTCCTTCACCGCAGTGTCCCGCAGACCCACACACCGCCCCCGCCTGGTCTCCACCGCTCCCGAGCTGTTCTTGCACACCCTGGAACCTGCCAGACATGGGCGGGTGGGTGTCTGTCCGTGGACTGCATCTGGACCGCAGTCACGGCTGCTGGGCCAACCCGGGCTTTAGCGCCCATTCTCTGCCCACTCTACCCAGCTGCCCGAGCTTGCCACTCTGCTGACTGATGCCCCGAGCTGCCCGTGTCCCTCCACGTCTGCCACCTCTCCTTGTTTATGCCCTTATCAACCCCCACAGGACCTAATTCATCTCACAGCCTTATAATTGCTGCCATGGCTCCAGATTTTCCAATCCATCCTGCGCATTCTCTCCAGATTTATCTGCTGAAGCACCTGCTCAAGCGCTGCCTTCTCCCAGGCTGATGCTTACAGCCCGCCACAGCCTGGCCCCGCTGGGCCGCCCCCGCTCAGCTCTTCAGTGCCGCCAGTGCATCCTGCTTCCTGCTGCCGCTCTGCTGCGCCCGTCTTGTCTTGGCTCAGGAAAGCTTAGATGCAGTCAGAGATCAGGCTGATTCTCTGTCTCTGTCTTGCTCTGTACTCGTCCAGAGGGTGTGGCATGCCCTCCCATGCACTGGCCTCAAAGGCCTGTCTGCCAGGAGTCACCCAAGGGGCCTTCTCCTTCCCCACCACCTGGCTGCCTCCACGGTGCCCGTCACAGGCCTTACCTGATCCTCCCAGGGCCTCCCACTGCCAACTTGGGTTAGACTGCTCTGGCTTTTGTCAGAGACCGGGTCTGCCCATCCTTGTCTCCATGAGCGGAATCATGGGAAGGACTCATGCCCTGAGGAGGCAGGCGCCGACCACTACACTCTGATAGTCACTCCCCAAGGTGCTTCCCGGCCTCCTCAGTGTGCGAGGTGGCTGGGAGGCCACTTGAAGGCCTCCTGGTTTGACACAACCTGCCTGCACGCTGGGTGCGGGACTTGCCCTGAAGGAACTGCATCAACGGTGCAGAGGACGGGCTGGGGCCTGTTTTCTAATACCACCGGCTCACCTCTGCCC
This sequence comes from Rhombomys opimus, assembly GCA_010120015.1. Classification (NCBI taxonomy): domain Eukaryota; kingdom Metazoa; phylum Chordata; class Mammalia; order Rodentia; family Muridae; genus Rhombomys; species Rhombomys opimus. The sequence goes on along the minus strand of REGO01000325.1, from coordinate 1,248,769 downwards.
GGGCACAGCTTACTCCCGTGGCTTCGAGGCAGGCTCCACTTGGGGGGCTCTACTGCCCCAGCGCCCCTCCACCCTCCTGCCTCCCCCTTCTCACCCCACCACAGTGAGAGGTCCAGAGACCTTCGAGCTGTGAGGAACACAGAGGTTGACAGGGCCCGGCTCCCCCACGGACTGCCTTCGCCGGGCATCTCCTGAGGACGACAGAGCCCAGGGCCACCAACTGCCTCAGGGAGACTGGATGGGGCAGACAGGTGCTCCTCGCCCTGAGGTTTTCCCACGCTTCCCGACTGGCCCTGAGGAAGCTACTCTTCCTCTTCCTCACTGGCCCTGCAGCATTCTGACTCTGTGGCTCTTCAGGAAGCCCAGAAGCAGCTGTGCACACCAATATGGCTGCCCCCAACTCTGCTGGCCGGTGGGTTCATGATGGCTGGGGGGGGGGGGGTATAGGCAGAAGAAACCTAACCATCCTGGCTCCAGAGCCAGGAGCTGGGACAAGATGGCACGGAAGAGTCACTGTGACCCGGTGGCTGCGTTTTCCAGAGCTGGCTCTCCCGTCTTCACAAAGAACTTGTTTGCTTTTAGATGGGCTCTGGGAATAGAACTCAGGTCCTGTGTGACCTCTGCAGCTACGTAAGGGGCCAGAGAAGTCGCTGCACCCTTTGGTAACGGCTGGGGCAGGGAGCGGGAAGGCAGGAGGAATTGGGGGGGGGTGCCTCTAGCCTCTCTGGCCCCAGCAAAGAGACGAGTGGTCCTGCTCAGGCCCTGCACTGCGCGGGGAGGGGCATGGCTGTGCCCCTGCCCTCCCTGGCCGGCAACAGTGATCTGTTGAGCATCAGCACCAAGTCTCAGGGCACCAAGCAGACAGCCTCCCCGTCCCCCAAGTCCTGACCTCACTAGAAGGAAACCCCGAGAGGTGTCGGAGGCCCTGGGGTCCATCCCCAACACAGTGAACTAACTGATGAATGATCCAGGAGAGCCATGCAGTCCCACAAAAAGGAAGGAAATGCAGACTTCAAATGCACAGATTCTGAAGAATGCAGTAACTTCACAGTAACAAGGCCACCAGCCGCTTCTTACCATAACCTCGCCAGAGTGGACAGGAAGTGGCTGGCCCCACCTGGGCACCCTGGGATTCAGGGCTCCAAAAAGTTACTTCCCACCCGGCGCGATGGCACACACCTGTAATCCCAGCACTCGGGAAGGCAGAGGCAGCTGTATCTCTGAGTTCGAGGGCAGCCTGGTCTACAAAGTGAGTCCAGGACAGCCAGGGCTACACAGAGAAACCTTGTCTCAAAAAAAAAAAAAAGTGGTTCCCATTGGCATAAAAATTAAGCCCTAAACAAATCATATTTAAAATATCACTGGGTGTCAGGCATAGCGGTCCTTGTCTGTAATCCCAGAAGTGGGAAAGTTGAGAGGAAGACCAGGCAGCCAGGGTCTGCCTCAAAAACAAGCAGGGGGAGGAGAAGTGAGGAGGAGAGGGAAAAGAAGAAAGGAGGAAAGAAGAAAGAAAGAGGAAAAGGAGAAGACTCAGCATCCCGCATCCCACACGCCACCCCTAACCCAGCAGCTTCTTTTCCTGTTCTAGGCCCAAACTGATCAGGAAGGCTTCAGCAGGCTCCCCCTGGAGACACATGGACACCCAGAAGCAGGAAGTGCATTGGAAGCCTTGGTTGTTGTGTTCTTCTACCATAGGACGTGGCACTCTCCCCAGGATGAGCCTGCTCCTGAGCATCACAGAGATCACTGAGTATCACAGATCACTGAGCATCAGAGAGCATCACAAAGATAACTAAGCATCACTGAGTATCACAGAGCATCAGTGAGCATTACAGAGATCACTGAACATCACTGAGCACAGAGATCACTGAGTATCACAGAGCATCAGTGAGCATCACAGTATCACTGAGTATCACAGAGCATCAGTGAGCATTACAGAGATCACTGAACATCACTGAGCATCACAGTATCACTGAGTATCACAGTATCTCAGAGCATCAGCCTGTAAAGGGATGATGAGGAAAAGCCAAGCAGCCTGCCCACCACCCTGCAGGGCAGCTGGGGAGAGTGGCCTTAACTTCACCTGGTGGCTCCCCTCGGGCTGGGTAAAGCCACCCTGCTGTTGGCAGGATGCGCCATGCCAGCCCTTTCTCTGGGTTGTTTCCCCCAAGGAGGACTCACTGCAGGCTCCACAGGCTGGGGAGGACAGTCTGAGGTGTGAGAGGAGGAGTCTCCCTGAAGGGCTGGCCGCTCTGAGGTCATCTAGGACTGCAGGCACCCGGTACCCAAGGCTTGCCACCTTCAGGGGTGATGTGGCTTAGGGCTCATATTTTGGGGGGAGGGGTGTGGCAGGGAAGATGGAGCTGATACTATCTGAGGGCACCACAGGGGCTGTGTTTGTGACTAGCCCGGCTGGTGCTGACTCCATTCCATCTCGGAACACTCACAGGTAATCTCACGAGTGGGCTGCGATTCACACCTGGCTCTTCCACAGCGGTGGCCTGTCAACACTCATCAACACTCACCCGTGGCTTGGCCGAACACATTTCCCAGGTGTCACAGGCAATTCAACACATGGCCAAACCTCGGCAGTTGAAGACAAGCATGCCGAGGTCCTACCCGAAGGCTGTCTGTGTTCAGCCAGTTATTTGTTTGAAACAGGGTCTCACTGCAGCCCAGGTGGCCTCGAGCTCACCATGAGGTTCAAGCTGCCTTTGGACTCACAGTCCTCCTGCTTCCGTGTCCCACGGGCTAGGCTGGCAGGAGCGTGCCACCTCCACACACTTCTTTCTCTTACGTCTAAGCCAGCGTGCCCTGTACCAGCCTCTCTGCCAAGGTGATGCCAGCAGGAGTTCTCTCCAGATCTACTGCCCCAAACAAACATACATCTAACAGCCATCTGTATTCCTTCTGGGGCCCTTTCTGTATTGCCGACTTCAAGAAAGCTAATTAATTATTTTAGACACCACCCTTAAATCGACAGTGACTAATCTGATAATCCTTTTTATGAAATTACCTCTGAAATGCTAGATTTTCATCTTCTGAAACTCACTGTGTAAATTACTCTGAAGATCACATTGTACCAGCTTTTGGCTCCGTAAATCTTAATGGCAGTATTTTGCCAAAAGCAATAAAAGCTGTCCTGAATTTATCAGGTCCATCAGGGAAGAGGCAGGCAAGGCAGGAAATTGAAGGTGACTCACACTGCCTGTGTGTGTGTGTGTGTGTGTGTGTGTGTGTGTGTGTCTGTCTGTCTGTCTGTCTGTCTGTCTGTCTTGGGGGAATGACTGAAGAAACTGTTGGCACTTGCCTCTGTGGTCACAGGCAACCAAGGATGTTAGCAGCCTCAAGAAGCAGGGGTCATGCAGAGACCCCGCTGCAGCTGCAGAGGCCCCGAGAGAAGAGCAGTTCTTACAGTGGAGGCCTTCCCTTCTTGCCTCCTCTCCAGCCCCGGCATCTCCCAGTGCACACCACCTGAGTTCAAAGCGGAGAGGGCAGGCCCATTGCTAAAGGCCCTCCCTGACCCCCAAATCCCTAGGCATAAGGCAGGGAGCAGGCTCGGGCTGTTGTCTTCGCCTGGGCTACAACCCAATGGGCCTGAAGGGAGATGGGAAGAGGGCAAGGCCTGTGGTGGGGTCAGGGCAAAGGTGGGGAGTCACCCAGCAGCAGCCTAGCTTTGGCTCTTCCTCAGGAGATGACATCTGAATAGACCTGGCAGTGGAGGAGAGAGGCACACAAAGGCAGGAGGAAGAGGATCGCAGGTAGAGGGAGCCCTTGGTGCCAAGGCCCCAACAAGGAGTACCTGAGAATCCAGGAGCAGAGGGAGGCGCTGCGGCTGGACCAAAGGGAGCGGAGTGGGCAGACACTATGGTCCCCAAGCCACGGAAAGAGCCAAGACGCTGCCTTTCCCAGCATCCTACAGGAGAACATGCTGGTCTGCTGCCTGTCCTAGCCTGAAAGGCATGACCCGGGCAGATCAGACACTTCTGCTGGCTTCGCTGTGTGGCCTGGGGAAACCAAGGTAAGGTTCGCCACACAGATTCCACAAAGTACCCCCTCTACTGCTGCCTCTCTGGGGTGGGAGGAGGGGCAAGCCACAACCTGTCTCTTCTCTCAGCCGGCTACTCAGATGATAGCTAAGGACAAGCACTCGGCCTGCCTCCCCCAGGCCCACGCCGAGGTCCTGAGGAAGCTGACAGGCAGCCTCAGGTTGCTCCTCAGACAAGCCTCAGCGTGTGGTGACTATTTCATTGGTGAGGACTTCAGCTGTGTTCTGGAGAGTGGCAGGCCAGCCCTTGCCCGTGGGCAGGCAGTGACCCACACCCATCACCGCGTGCTGGAGCTAGTCCATTCTCAGTGATGCCACACTGAAGCTGGGCCAGCCAGCAGGAGAAGGGCTGGAGGAGGCTTCCTCGGTGAGGCGAGCATCCTCTTAGCTCTGCCGTCCCTGGGTGGGGACTTCTTTCACACAGAACATGTCTTTGGGCCTGGGTCTCACCCCCAGGGCTGCCCCCTTTTCTGGAACAGGCCAGCAAGGCGCCAGGGTCTAGGCAGGCAGGCATCCTGCAGGCTCTGACACTTGTTTGATACATTTCCGGTTGGTGGTGGCATTTCGGGTGTGAATCCAGTCCCCAGGGTGCATCTGTGCCCCGTCCCTGCTCCATCTGCCACATCCTCTGCTCCAGGCACAAACCACCTTCCAGAAAGACCCCCATCATGGACATGGCTAGGGTCTTTCCTCCCTGTGGTTTTTCCTGTGAGGCCTTCCCACCCCCACCCCCCAAGCCTCACAAGCACTTGCAGGAGAGCCATCGACCGCCCTCTAGGTTACCATGGAAACAGAGCTTCCTCTCTTCCCTGTTTACCTAGGGACTGCAGCAGAAAGCAGCCTGTCGCCAAGGAGATGGGAGGGCGGGGAGAGCGGGAGGGGGAATCAGCTCGCTGTAAACCAGATCATTCCGGTTCAGGGTGGCTCTCCCACAGCCCTGCAATCACACACACACACACACACACACACACACACACACACACACACACGCCATGGAGGAAGGGGGTGCTTCTCAGCGGTGAGGCTGCAGTGGAGAAGGCCCTAGCCCCCTGCCCCAGTTCCCTCTGGACCTGTGTCCCTCGAGGCCAGAGCTCACCATGGAGGGCATTCTCTGGGAGGGAGGGGGCTGCCCCTTGTGGCTGCTCTGGCCCTCGGATTGTCATTATGCAAGAGTCCCGCACCCCAGGACAGAAGTGGGAGCCCACGGCCAGCCCTCACTTCCTGCACCCTGAGCATCCTGGCCAGAGCAGCCTCACCCTGGGTACCAAGTCCTTCAAATTTCCCAACTGGCTGAGAGCCCTGGTCACAGATCTGCACCCCCAGGGCCTTCCCTCCTCCCCCAGGTCTTTGGGCTCTGTCGCCGGCTTCCTCCCTTGCAGAAGGCAGCCCAGCTCTGGGCGCCATCCCTCCAGCTCTCTGTGCCCCCGAGCCATCCAGCCATCCGCTGGCTTCCTCCGTCCTCCTCTCCTGGTGTGCTGGGGAAAAGCCCTGCTCCGGGGTCTGTCTGCCTGGATTCCAGGCTGTGCACCGTGGGTGGCCTCGAGGCCAGTGGCCTGACCACTGGACGCTCCAGCTTTGCCAGCCTCGTGGCCCGACTGGGACCTGAGCCGCCCACCCCGCTGCCCGCCAGGGGGCGCCAGGGAAACCAGTGTGGACACGGGAGCTCTGAGGGACTGGCTGGGGGCCCGGGGGCGGGGGTCCCTGGGGGTGCTGGCGCAGGTTTGGTGCCCAGCCCCAGCTTTGGGAGAGCTGCTAACTGCCTCCCTTGGCACACAGTGGTTGACCTTGGCCTGTCCTCCTGGGAAGGCTGGGACCTTCCAGCTTATGTTCCAATAAAATGTTTCTGTCTGCTTTCTGGTTTGGTTTGGTTTTGAGAAGCCCAGGCCTGGAACCTGCTCTATAGCCCAGGCTGGCCTCAAGCTCAGAGACCCACCTGCCTGGACCACTTGGGCCCTCAGGCGCTGGGATGGAAAGCTAGAGCACAGCACTCATAGCGCCCGCTTGCAGAGAATACTGGGCTGACTGCAGATTGGGCTCTACCAGCAGGGACAATGGAGGCAGGCAGCTGTGAACGCCACAGTCAGTGTTCCCAAAGGCCCTATCTGCGAGGCGCACGGACCCCGCAGTTTCAGACCCAGCTTCTGTAAAGATCCTGGCTTGGAGTCAGGTACCGAAATAGCAAGGGGCCCAGCGCACCTGTCCCTGCCCGTCCTCCAGCCCCGGAGCTGTGCCGACAGCCACAGTGTGCGGCCTCCCACCTGGGAGGCTCCGGTGCTGGAGCCGTGGTGGAGTCGGCAGGCTCTCCTTGGCAGAAGCGCCCTCCACCTGCTCTCGCCTGGCTAGGGGAAAGGGCACTGCACAACCACGCACAACACTGAAACACAGCATAACATTACACCGCTGCACAGCACTGGTCTGCTTGGGCTGCAGGGACAAGCCAGCGAGGAATGAGCTTTGGGCAACACGATAAAAGCACACAGCTAAAACAATTTCTTAAGAAACACACCTTCTCCTTCATTCTTTCCCCTCTAGGACTGGCTCTTAAGAGATTCTTAAAGGGGCTGGAGAGATGGCTCAGAGGTTAAGAACACTCCCTGTTCTTCCAAAGGTCCTGAGTTCAATTCTCAGCAACCACATGGTGGCTCACAACCACATAT
>REGO01000325.1:1197144-1241704 GCA_010120015.1 Rhombomys opimus | reverse complement strand
AAAAAAAAAAAAAAACAAACAAACAAAAAAAAAACCCAAAGATTCCCAATGCCAGAGCTGCCTCTGACCACGTGCGGGCCTTAACCCTGTCAACCACTCAATCGTCGGGCTTTGCAGAAGAGGTGCATTCACACTATCTCACAAAGCAAGTTGGTGATTTCTGCTTTCTGCTTTCTGCTGGGAAGGCAGCCACTCCCTTGGCACACGCCGGACAGGGTCCCTCTCCCCTTGCTATCGCAACCCTCATGCCAGCCTACAGAACTCGTTGAGACTGCGATGCGATGCTTGTTTGTTCTGGATACTGTCTTTCCCACCTCTCCTTAATATGCTCCCCGGTCACTGCGCCCTCCCGCAGCCCACAGAGCAGCAGAGACCAGCACCGTGCAACAGTCTCCCTGGGCAAAGGTCAGCACGTCATAGTCTCACTACTGCCTCAGTGGTTCTGGGGGGAGGGGGGAGAGCGCGTGTGATCAGGCTTGTCATCCTCGGTCAGGGTGACAGGACACAGACAGGCAATGGTCACTCTGGCTACAGCTCTCCGCTGGAACCAGCGAGAGCGAGAGAGAGAGAGAGAGAGAGAGAGAGAGAGAGAGAGAGAGAAAGAGAGAGACTGTGAGACAGGTTCCCAGATCCCTTAACCAGCCGCCACAGAACAGAGATTTGTTAAAATAACTTATCGCCCAGAACTGAGTTTTGGGGATTTGGACCCCAAATTTTTCACTGTTAATAAATATGTATCGTCTTTTGAATGATTATTGCATGTGTGTGCACACGACAGCCCTCGGGCGCGTCCTTCCGTGCGTGTGTTTTCGGATCACACTTAGGCAGCCACTTGCGCAGCAAGGCTTTTTCCTACTGGACCCTACTGGACCATCTTGCCAGCCCCACGTGATTTAGAATCCAGCGGCTTACACACTAGTTCTGCAGCTGGCTTTGTGCTTCCTAACATGCAGCACCTCCTACTATGTGCATGCCGTATCACACATGAGTGAGCCTCACACACATAAGTGAGCGCACCAGACATGGTGGAACCGACAGTCCTAGGGTCAGATCAAGAGGCAGTAGCCCCAAGACCAGCTACAGCCTTCGGCAGGCATCCTACTCCCCGAGGGCCGGGGCCCACGGTCCGGTGTGCCCAGGCTCCCTCTGATGGATAACTCGAGGCCCAGGAGCAGCGAGGCCCAGTCTTTCTCGGGGACTGAAGGGTGACTTGGCAGTTGAAAGCACTGTGCCCGGGGAGTCCAGTTCCCAGCACCCGTGCAGGTGGCTCACAACCACCTTGGAACTCCAGCTGGTTTTTTTCTTTGGTTGTTATTTTGTTTTGTTGAGACAGGGTTTCTCTGTATAGCCCTGGTTGTCCTGGAACTCACTATGTAGACCAGGCTGACCTTGAACTCAGAGATCCGATTGCCTCTGTCTCTGGAGTGCTGGGATAAAAAGCATGTGTCACTGTGGCTCTTTTTTCTTTTCTATCTTTCTTTTTTCTGTTTTTTTTGTTGTTGTTGCTTTGTTTTGTTTTTTGTTTTTTGTTTTTTAAAGCAAGAGTCTACATTAAGGCTCTTGCAGGTCAAAAGTATCAAAGTTAAAGGGGGGCCAACAATGCTGACACACGCCTTTAATCCCAGCACTCGGAGGCAGAGGCAGGTGGGGCTCTGTGAGTTTGAGCCCAGCCTGGTCTACAAAGTGAGTCCAGGACAGTCAGGGCTACACAGAGAAACCCTGTCTCAAAAAATAAAAACAAAAAGCAGTTGAAGGGATGCATGTCTTCTCTCTGGTGGGGCTGAGGGGCGCACACTCCAGGAGGAAAACGTAAGCGCCTGCACAGCACACTTTTCCCCACTGTCTCGCCAGCAGCTAAATGAGCGCAAACCCTTTTCTCTGTACACTTACACTGTAATGGAGAAGGGATCTGTCCTCAGAAAAAGCCAGTGGGGACAGAAATGAGGATGTGTCCAACTCTGGAAGTCAAGCCTGCTAGACGTGGACGGACTCAACAGAGTTGCGGAGGCATTGCCGGGAGCATGGCCAGAGGGGAAGCAGGGCTAAGGATCGGGCTTCGTGCTCAGAGAACCCCAGGACAGGACTCAAGTCCAGCCTCTTCTTTGGGCTGTAAGTCCTGAGTGTCCCCGGGCCTCTCCCCGCCTCTCCTCAGGGAGGCCGACACTGGGCAGAGCTGCTCGGCTGCTCGGCGCCGGCGTAGGCACGCGAACCGGCACAGTAGCAGCCTGCCACGGCCGGCTCCTGCTGAGAGCCGGAGTGCGCAGGAGTTCCACGAGGTGAGCAGGGACAGCCACACAGGGTGGGGGACGGGGGGCACACCCCGGGTCAGGGCGAAGCTGACTGTGGTGCAGACTGGAGGCAGAGGGACACAGCTAGGACGGATGCATCCGTCAAACCGGTGAGCTCACACACGCGCACAAGTCACTGCAGACAATCATGGCAACTCGGACCAAGTGATTTAGAGATTTATTGATCAGATTGTTTTAGAAAACCAACAGCGAACACTGACAAGGTACATAAGTACAGATTGGACATCTCGGGGCAGAGTCACTTGCTCGTAGGGAACCAGGGGAGGTGGAAAAGCTGTCCGGACCACATGGCATGCACACAGACTGCAGGACACCCACACTACGTCACAGGACTGTGGCAAATAGCTTTAAAGTAAGGCAAGCACTGTGTGTGGCCTCGCACACCTGCAGGAAGAGCCGCAGCGGCCCAGAGAGGGGCCATCCTTTCCTGCCTGTTCCTTGCTCTCCGCAGGGAGACGCTGGCACGCTCCAGTGCAGGCGCCACCCGCCAGCAAGCTTCCTGCTGCCTCCTTCCTGTTCCTGACTGTCACTACACAACAGCAATTACTACTCAGTGAAATCGGCCTCTCCTCTGCACACCCTGACTCCCCCTGTGCAGGCCACGTGGGGCCTTGAGAAAACTTCCCAAAGCTAGGAAATCCACAACATGGAAAGACACCAAGAAGATGCCGTCAAAGCGCGGCTCAGAGCTCCTGTTCACAGCAGACAAGGGAGATAGCGTTTTCTTTCAAATTTCACAAGTGTAGAAGTGTGACAACACATGGGGGCTTCAGAACCCCACGCACCTCCTTCAGGCCAGGCCAACACTTCCAGAGTCCTAAGGTCCCTGGGGACTGATGGGTTACAGCTGGGTAACCAGCTCTTGAAACGTATGGCTGTAACAACACACCCTCATTCACCCCGAAGCTCAACAACAGGAAACCAGAAAAACAAAAGGGAAAATGGTTTTCTGGGCTACCTCAGAGAGCTGGTGGAAGGGGCCGCTCTGAGCATCACTAGGACCACAGAAAACCAAACTGCTTTTATGGGCGACAGAATCCAGCACAGTCCAAGAAGGTAGTGGCACCTTCTTGCACACCAGGAGGTCAGACTGCAGGTGACGCCAAAGTCAAGGGCCACAAAATGTGTTCAAACGGTGGGATTTCTGCTCCTGTCAGCCATGGCCTGTTCTTCCCACAGGAACGAAGAGCTCTTTCTGGCCAGGAGGCAGCAGAGAACTCAGCAGCAGGCTGCGCTCAGGGCGCCATCTCCCGCAGGGTTCCACCTGTGTCCGATGTCAGAGCCCAGCACCTCAAGGCTAACTGGGCCCTGGCCTCGTGGCGGCCTGCCAGCCCTCTGCGGGCTTCTTTCCCTTCCTAATTACTAGTCCCTTGAAAAGGAGGTGTTTGCGGGAAAGGACTAGGAAGAGAAAAATCAACTGTTTAACAGAAAAGTTGAAATACTGATTATCTACGATTTCAATTGTCTGTGCTTTCATCTTGCTACTGTGAACAACCAAAGGTCACTGTCACACTTCCAATCTAGAAATGTTAATATTTTCTTTATAGATATAATTTTTAAATCTAGCTCTGTCCGGGACAGGAATGCTATAAAGCAAGCTTTTATATCAAGTCCTTAGGCCCTGAAAGAGGATTTCTGCCAATGGAAAGAAAAGATTTTGTTCGCCCCGAAGAGCAGGTAAAGTTTCAGTGTATTATGTATTGCTTCACAGTTTTCCGCGCAGTGGAAAACACCTTCGAGTGAAAAAGCCATCATTTAATAAGGGACCACATTCCCAGACACATCGGTGGATGCGTGGGAGACCGAGCTACTATGTTTTAATTCTCTGCTTGGGCAACACTTTCAAGCGGACATCCTTGTTCCCGGGCAAGGCATGCCAACAGGAGACAGTGCAAACAGGAATGGGGGTTTCTACTCTCACACACTGAGGAAAGTAACTTTTTATGAACCGGAGAAGAAAACATGGACTTGAAAAAAACTCCAGCTCTACCAAGAAGTTGGCTTATGAAAATTCTTGGCATAGTTTCACTCTAAAGTAATAAGCTGACCTGCCCAAGACAGGTGGAAAAAGTAGTGGAGGCTGCTTTCCAGTCGCTGCTTCCACCCACTCTGCACAGACTCTGTCTACATATTGCACTTCCCTTTCAGGACTGAGGGAAAATGGCCGGGAGCACCTCAAGACGCAGAGGAGCAGCAGGCAGCAGAACCTTCCACACATGAGGTGATGCTGCCAGGAATCCAAGTGCTGGTTACAGAGACACCACAAAAGCTGGTGACCGGTAAGAGAAAACCCAGGCACCTTCCTCTAAGTCCTGCTCTACAGTCATTTGGCATCCAGAACCTGTGCGTGTGGGCAGTTAGGGCATGCAGGCTTCTCCCGGCACCATTTTTACTAGTGTTCTATTCAAAGACACTTTAGACCACACATGTATTTGAAAGATACAGAAGGTGGTTGATGACAGGCCTCCAACATCAATCTCAAAGAAGACTACCTTCAAAAGGCTCAAAAGGGTGATGGCAGGTTTGGCTTGAATCACTCGGACCCCTCTCTCCAGCTTTCTGGTGTAACCAGAGAGGCCTTTGTGTATTCCAAGGACCATGGGAGTCAAAGCGCAGGGGCTGAACATTCAAGTCCGTCTTTGGTCCCTATATAAACCAATGACAAAAATCCTGTCACCCTGGAAAACATAGCTTATTCAGTTTGGAGGCGTTTCCACCACGTGTCAGAGGCCGGGTAGTCACTCTCTGAGCTCACAGCATGGCTCAGGCAGCCTTGCTCTGGAGAGGGAGGCCTAGCGGGGTGGCAGGAGCAAAGCCGCACCAGCAGGGAGAGGCGAGATCTGGGGAGGGACTGCTAGGAGCACCCATCTCCTCACTCCTCAGATGACCCAGACTCACAGGTGTGCCTGCCTCCTCCAGGGCCGCAAAGCAAGGCTCCACTGACTTAACCCACAGGGAGGGGGCACGAGGCCTGCCGGGGGCGCTCGCCAAGAGCCCAACCTAGAGCTGCACACCGCACAGGGCCCCCTAAGCACAGCTCAGAGTGGCCTCAGCCCACACAAACCGGAGCCACCTCCCGACTAAAGGAAAAATGACAATGCTAAAGCTAGGTGGAAAAGAGGCACTTAAAGGAAAAATGTGTTCCAAATCTCCTGCAAGTCCCCTCTGCAGGCTTGCAGAGGTGGGGCTGCTGCACCCTCCCGCAGGCCTCTGGCATCCTGACTACACCTATGGATGCCCACAAGCTTCCACAAGTAACTCCCTCAACGCTTCTAGCAGCCTGAGGACAAAACAAGTGAAAACTTTGGTGACTTTTCTTTCTAGAATTAACAAAACAAACTAAAACTAAATCTCTCATCAAAAAAAGCAAATGCTGCTCAGTTTCACTCCTTCCCCTGCTGGTTTTTCCAGTGGCACTTGCTTCCTGAGGAAGGATAAGCCTTTTGCCTTAAGACCTTCTACCCAGTTACCAGGCAATTAGAGCATCCTGGACACTGAAGCAGACGTGAGAGGAGGCAACAAGCTCAAGAGGGAACAGAGAACTGGCTGCTCAAGAAAACACAAGAGCATGGTCCAGAGACAGGAAAGGAACACGTTCTAAGAGCTGCTACGATATAGCCCATGACCCCAAGCAGAAGCGAACACAAGCAGGGCTGAAGGAGGCGGGTGTTCTACTCTACTGCCCCGACAGTCACACCACACTTAAAATCTACAAACCCTATCAACAGGCCAAAGACATATTTAAAGCCGTTAAGAAGCGCAAGGGAAGTTCAAGACTGCCTGGAAAGGACCTGACACCATACATTTAGCTTGAAAGATGACAACAGAGGGCGATGTGACAGACATGCTCAGTCTTGGTGGGCCAACGCTAACCTTGGGAGCATCAGAAGGCTGAGGGGCGCGATAATCAAAGCTTGCTGAACTGCCTGCTCTCCCCAAGGTCAGTTCTGTTTCCACCATGTCATCAATCTCTGCTGTGAGTCCAGCCACTCAGACACAGCTCAGAAACACTAACTCCGCGTCCAGACACAACACCGCCCTGCAAGATTAAGGTTACCGTCCTCCTCACTCCAGTTCCCAGACTCCCTGCTACTGCTGCTGCTTTCTAAGCTGTGCTGGTTGATGACGCTTTAATCTGTAGTGCTAGCTAGACATGGGCAATATATTCAGAATTTCTTAAAAAAAAAAAAAAAAAAAAAAAAAAGCATCGATTTCTCTCTCTTGATTCCTAGCCATTATTAAGGTACTTTCCGATGTCCCCTCAACTCATCGGGAGAGAGGGGTGCGTAAGTGTGGGTGCATTATGGGGCAGGACGGAGAGAGCAGGGAAGAAAGCACGCCAGAGAGGTGTCCATCAACGTAAAGCCACTCCCAGAAAGGCATCGGATGTATTTTCGGAATAAGGCCCTGGTCAGGGTCACCAGTCCTCCTGGTGGTACACTCTGCACTGCCCATAAATAAGGAGTCTCTTTAAATTAACATTCGCAATTTCTGAGCAGTCCGGAAGGCCTCACTTCAGGCGCTCGATCAGCTCCTGTGTGAGGCCGAGGTGCAGAAGCTGTGTCCGGGAGAGGTTTGCCAGGCTGGGGAAGGCGGCGAGCAGCCGCTCCCAGGCCAGCTCCAGCAGGCTGGGCACCACCAGCCAGATCCTAAACAGCGACCCAGTCCGCTTGTTCTCGTGGATGTTCACCACGCCCCCGTGGATGTACATGCAGCCGGCCTGGGGGCAGATGCGAGAGGACACGCTCATAGGGGAGGGAGAGCCACAAGCTAGGTCCAGCGCTGGTCCACGCCAGGCGCAACACACAGCACCACAGTCTGAGCTTCTCACTGACCTTAACCTCTGCAGAACCCACGAGTGCTGGCCCAATTCCTGGGTTATTAAGGAAGGAATACGATTCTGGTAGGGCTTTTGGCTCTGTTTTAGATGTGAGGCTTGGGTACCGCTTAGCTGGAATTGGGCTCTTATGGTCAACTGGCCTGCCCACCTCAGCCTCCCAGACAGCAGTATTACCATGGCCAGTTCTAGAGTTTTGTAATTTACTTTTATTGTGTTTTGGTTTGTTTTGGGTTTTTGGCTTGTTTGTTTTTAGACAGGGTTGCTCTGTGAAGCCCTGGCTCTCCTGGAACTTACTACAGAGCAGGATAGCCTTGAACTCACAGAGGTTTGCCTGCTTCTGGCCCCTGAGCACTGGGATTAAAGGTGTGTGGTTATTGTATATGTGTGTGTGTGTGTGTGTGTGTGTGTGTGTGTAAGATAACTTCAACTACAAACAACTTTTCATTAACAAATAAATTTAGAGTATACTAAGTACCCCAAATACCAAACCCTGGTCGTACAAGATGAAGATGACGTTTCTGCAGTATCTCCAGTGATACAGTAACAGGCAGTAACATCATTCTGCTCTCTTGGGAAACCTTAGTATTGACTGTCAGGACCTAAAACACCACATACTGAATTTCCTGGGCATTTATATTGCTCTTCTAAGCTTGGATGTAATAAATTTTCCTCCTTTACTTCCCCCAAGTGCGCTGATAGCAGCATCTTCTGTCCTTACATCTACAACTGTGTGCGATGCCATGAGGACAAGAACTCACAGGCGTGACGGCTGCGCAGTGGAAGTAGACGGGCTCCGGCATGGTGGCAGGGAGCTTCACCCACTGAAACGTCTGCAGGTTCAGCTTCCAGATGTCTCCCAGGATCACTTCTCCATTGTAGCCCCCACAAATGAAGACATCTGTCAGGAGAGGAGAGAGCAATGGCACACCAGGAGAGGAGCAGGCAGCGCAGGGTGAGCCAAGGGCCGGGCCACTCCTCCACTCAGCTGGGACATTTAGCCTCTTGGGAGGCTTCACACCAAGGTTCCTGATTCAAATATGTCCAGGTTCCAGACACAGAAGTGAATAAACAGCCAAAGTGGGCTGGACACAGGCAGACTGAGGTCAGGGAGAGACCAGGCCCTGGAGAGGCTGGCTTCGCCGCGCCAGGGGGATGCCCTGGAGGGAGCAGGCAGCCGCTCTTCCCAGTCTCCAAGAGAAGCTCAAAATCTCACTAGTCAAGACTAATCAAAACAAAACACAGCTGCAGACTAGTTTTCAAACTCTTCTTCTGAGGAACATCTTGGAAAGAACATGCATTTTTTTACTCCCAGAGACAAATATCCTCCACATGGACATTTTGCCCATGGAGAAATGCTCACTGCAATATGCAATCTGGCCTTCAGTCATAACAGCAAAAGCTCCCCTGATCTCTGTAGCTCTGAGCCAGTTGTTTCTTCACTTACTGTGCAACTTGGAGTAAAGTCTATGTGACCTTTTAAAGGCCCAGAAGTCCCAACTATAAAAAGTGTGGCTTCCAGGAAGCAAATGAATAAATGGCTAATTCAAGTCGGGACCAAGTTTAAGCCAATACTTAATTAAACTGTAAAATAGACCAGGAACTTTTTTTGGCAAGTATTCAAGAAAAACTTTAAAGCATAGCTCCATCCTCAGAGGCAAATTAGAACAGGGTCACCACCTATAAATCTTATCCAAAAATCAGAAGCATAATTTTAAAAACAGTCCCTGTGTATACATAACATGGCAGATAAATACTACTTAAATCTGAACTGGAATGCTAAAAATACACAGGCAATCAAGTTCTTGTACGCACCCTTTCCCAGGAGTGGGGAGGTGGGGGGGGGGTCAAGGAGGTACATCCAACTATAAAAACTATAAAATGTCCTATAAGTTAAACGCCAGGAATGTTAGCCAAAGAATCATTATCATACTTAAATAAAGTAGCTGCTGCTTTCTGCAATCACACAGGGCCTTTGCTACAGGAAGCCCAAAGAAGGAACTCAGAGTTCTCCCATCAGAGAGAGAACAGAGCAGACTTTGTGCTAAACACTCTGCAGAAGTGAGGACAGTTTTGGCGGCCTGCGCACCGAGGTCTGACCGTGAAGGCCTTCACAGGGTGAGAAGCGCAGATGGTGCCGAGAGGCTGTGGCTCAATAAACACGTGTTGATCACCAGAGTTTTTCTGAGCGCTCGGACAGAAAACCAGTTTACATTCTGAAAACTGCCAAGTGGCAAAACTCTAGTCTAGAGTGCCCTTTAAGTTTAAATTATAAGAAATCGGTGCTGTCCAAAACTATGTACAGGAGCTAATTAGGAAGCAGCCATTCTAAGGAGCTATGATCACAGAGATGAAGCAAACTGTATTTAGACTCCATACCATTTTTTATTTGAACACAACTGTGACATCTTCGGGCTGCAGGAAAACCTGTCAAACACATAAATACAGGAATTGCATTATTCACAGAAAACGACCAACTGTTTCCCCTGTTGTGTGTGTGTCTGTGTGCATCCCATGTGTGTGCCTCGGAGATGAGCAGAAGAAAGCAGGGCCCCTGGGGCCGGAGTCACAGGCAGCTGTGGCTCGCCTGTGGCCTGGAACTGACCGTGGGTCCTCTGGAGAGCTGTGTGCTAACCCGAGCCGCCCCTGCAGCCCTGGAGGCTCATTTCTTATGCCACCTGTGTCTTCTCCATCTGTGCCACAAAATAATGATCCTTGTTAAAATCGCTCTACTCCCACAGCTGTGGTGGCACGCCTGTAATTCCAGCACTCAGGAGGCAGAGGTAGGCCAATCTTTGCGAGTTCCAAGACAGCCAGGCTCCACAGAGAAACCCTGTATCAAACCCGGACCCACCCCTCCCCAGTTCTCCGCTCGGCTGCTATGAGAGGATAACCAAGACGTATGTGAGTAACTTCTGTCTTTTTGTTTGTTTGGTTTTCAAGACAGGGTTTCTCTGTGTAGTCCTGGCTGTCCTGGACTCACTTTGTAGACCAGGCTAGCTTCGAACTCACAGCACCTGCTTCTGCCTCCCCTGAATTCTGGGATTACAGGTGCCTGGCTATAACTTCTTTAATATTTATTTATTTATTATTTATACGGCATTCTGCCTGCATTTCAGAAGAGGCTACTAAATCTCACTATAAATAGTTATGAGCCACCATGTGGTTGCTGGGAATTGAACTCAGAGGACCTTTGCAAGAACGGCCATTGTTCTTAACCTCTGAGCCATCTCTCCAGCTCCCTATAAGTAACTTCTAATATCAGTTTTATAAATAGATTAAGTGGTAACTTAAGAAAATTACCCTTCCCCTCCCCGAAAAAAAAAAAAAAACTGAAATATAAAATACACTTGCTAAAGACATGAATCAATACTTTTAATTTACCTATTTTTTCATGAGGTTTTGTTGCGATCTCCTCCCATGCATTTGTTTCAAGGTTGTATGCATGTATCTTGAAAAACAGAAAGAAAAAAAAAGAGAGAGAAAATATGTACAAGTAAATGGCTGTAATCTTAGTTACAACAAAAGCTAATTCTTTTTTTTTTTTTTTTTCAAGACAGGGTTTCTCTGTGTAGCCCTGGCTGTCACTTTGTAGACTAGACTGGCCTCACAAAGATCCACCTGCCTTTGCCTCCTGAGTGCTGGGATTACAGGTGTGCAGCACCACGCCTGGCTGAAGGCCTTTTTTTTTTTTTTTTTTTTTTGTAGCTATGAACATTTTAATATTTTTCCATTTCTTTATTTTTATTTTTATTAATTACAGTTTATTCACTTTGTATCCCCCCTCTCTGCCATGGCACATTTTTTTAGGTAAACTTTTGAAGAGCAGTTTTAGAAAAAAAAGGGGAGGGGTCTAGAAGGAGAGGCACACGAGCGTCTCAGTGCTCTGTGTGCTCTTGCAGCCTCTCACATCTCCACAGTGAACTGAAACATTCTTGGAACAGGAGAGAAAAGCGGCACTATGAGGGTACAGGCCTCTTAAAATTCCGAGGCAGGCCGCAGCCCTGTCACCTGCTCTGGACCTCCTCTGGGATTTCCACCTGCTGTTTTTGAAATGCCCTGGGGATGGAGGAGTAAAAGCCCCAAGGAGCCTGACTCTGCAGTCGTGAAAGTGGGCCTTTCCTTGAGGTGACTGACGAGGAGCGTGGCAGGCTGGGGGCCTGGCTCGAGCCCTACCTAGCTCTCCCCCAGCACAGGGCTCCTCAAGACTTCTCGGCACACGATGAACGTGACTCCAAGTGCAGAGGCAGCGGCAGGCCTGAGGTAGGCCTGTCACAGACAGCACTGACCACAGAATAAGTGTGGAAGCCGCTAAAACTTCAAGGAGCCAACAAAAGCATATTGATTGTGCGCCTCTGTCTATCCTCCCACCATCTGCTACTTCTTCATGAAAAACAGTACCTTGTTTAAGGAGTAGGCTGTCCAGGAAGTACCTCCTCCCAAGATGTAAATCCTCTGCCCGTCGTGAGCAATTTCATGTCTGTACCTAAAAACACAGAATGAAACACAACTAGGTGAAAATGACCTTCTTCGGGGTTAGCGGTGAGGTTTTTTACTAACTGGCAAGGAAAGAGATCCACATTCAGCAGGCTGCAGCAGGGTAAAATGTTCAGACACGCAAACACATGAGAGGGAGTGGGAGGGCGCCCAGCCTCAAACAGTAATCCCAGCTTTTCCCGAGTCCAGTCTTCTTTCTTCTTTAACTGCTCATCTGTAGCTTCTAGATCCACTGTAATCTTCCTGTTCAGAGAGAACTATCATCTAATAAAGTATCTACCTGTACTTAATTAGAACCCTACACTATGAGTTTCTGAGATATTTGACAAATTGTCAAACTGAATGAAACATCTACTACAACTTTCATCTAGGCAACTGAGCTAGAAGTGAAAAAGTTTCCCCGGAGAGAAAGGCTCTGTCGCGGCTACTTCTGGTGGTTACTTGAGCATATGTGATATCTAGAGTGTCCTGACTAACCCCGGTGGCTAGGCCTGCCTGTAAGGCATTTTTCTTGAAGCACTGGGAAGCCCCACTGTTAATCCAGATCTTCTGAGGAAAGAGGATCACCGTTAATCTGGACCACACCTTCTGCTGGCAGCACATATGAGGGACAGGAAGAGGGAAGCTCGCTCCCAGCACCCGCTTGCTCTCACTGCAAGCCCATTCCTTCCCGGGCATCAGGGTCCTGGTGTGTCCTGAAGACCAGCTAAGATTTCTAGCTAGAACAACTTCCAGTGGGACAACTACTAGATTCTTGGACCTGGCATTGGCAGACAGCCACTGTTGGTCTAGTTGGACTGTCAGCCATTCAAGCAAATCCTCTGTGTGTGTGTGTGTGTGTGTTTTCATCCTATAACTTCTGTTCCTCCAGAGAACCCTGACTAATACACGCTCTCTTAATACTGGAATTCCTTTTAAAAATAAAATTAGGATTTGATGTAGACAGCTGCTTTGTCTGTATATACTCTGCATCCCAGGAGAACTGAACCCCATGGGGCTATAGAGGACTACAGGTGTAGATGGCTGTGAGCTGCTATACAGGTCCTGAGACTTGAACTCAAGACCTCTGGAAGAGCAGCCATATTAACCGTTGAACCACCCCTCCAGCCCCTCAGAATTGAAATTGTTTGTTTGTTTGTTTGTTTGTTTGTTTTGGGGGAGCGGGTCCAGGCAGAGTTTCTCTGTGTAGCTCTGGCTGTCTTAGATCTCACTCTATAGTTAAGGCTGGCCCCAAACCCACAGAATGCCTGCCTCTGCCTCCTGAAGACTGGGATTAAGGGTGTGGGCCACCTCCTGGCTCACAATTGGAATTCTTAATCCTCCTGCCTCAGCCTCCCGGTGGCAACAATGTATATGTCCATAAAATGACTCAAAGAAGGCAACTATGTGAAAATGCTTCGCCTTTTTCCCCTGCAAGGCCCTAGTGTGCACAGCGCTAAGTTATGTCCAGATAGCAGCATTACCGATCAGCTCCCCTTACTGCAACCCCTGCTGTAAGGACGCGGCCGCAGCCACGCTGCTGACAGGCCACAGGTCGGAACCGAGGGTGTCGACTGAGCCTCACGGGGGCTGCTGGTGGCCTCTCTCAAACACTACTAGCTTCTTATGCTGGAGACTAAAAAGCACACAGAAACAAGGTCTTAAAGCCCTGCACTCAGAGAACACCGGATTCCCACCCGCAGACCTTTCTTCGCTGCCACCTGGACCCAAGTGCCCGTGAGCTGCTCTGTGTTCATGCTGCCGAGGTTCTGGGGAACCACCTCCCACCCAGAAAGACGGAAGCTGGCTCCGTCCCAGCCTCACCTCTCCTCTGGCAGGTCGCAGGACAGGTTGTTGGGTTTGAGCTGTGTCCAGACCATGGTGTTGAGGTCTAGCCTGTGGAGGTCTGTGCTGTAGATGTAGCCAGTTGTACCCCCGAAGACATACAGGGCGCCGTTGATGAGGGCCATGGCCTGCAGAGGGGGAGAGCTCTCCTGAGCGCACTGTTACAGAGCTGAACGGACGCCCTCTACAGCTCAAACTCAGCAGGGCCCTACCCTGTTAGCAAATCCTCTTCTTCAAGTGCTTTCCCTCCAGTTCTCTTTGTTTCCTTTCTGGGGCAGGGCTTCTCTGTGTGGCCCTGGCTGTCCTGGAACGCTGTCTGTAGCCTAAGCTGGCATACTTAGTCAGAGGCACTCCTGCCCCATCCCATGTGCTGGGATTAAAGGCATGCACCACCATTTGCCTGGCCTCTGCTTAACCCTTACAGATACGAGGCTCTAGACACTTTAAGATAAGATCCATGCCTCAGTAGTGGGAGTGCCTTCTGCTCTCCAGAGAAGGGGAGTCCGTTCCCAGCACCCACAGGGTGGTTCACAGGCATCCTGAAACCCCAGTTCCGGGAGACCTGACACCCGCTTCTGACCCTCACAGGCACTATGCACAGATGTAGGCACACATGCAGGGAGACACATATACACACTGGATAAACCTAAAAATACAAACTATCAGACTTTGACACGTGGTGCTTGCTTTTAATACTAGTGCTCAGAAGCCTGAGGCCAGACAAGAAGTCTGAGGCTAGAATAGGGGCTCCACAGTGAGTTGCAGGCCAACCTGAGCTACACAGGGAGACCTTGTGTTAATAACGCAAAACAACAACAAACAATTCCAACAAAATCTCAAAAAATTAGAAGTTGAAGGGCTGGCAAGATGACCTAGTGCTGGCCTGCAAGCCTGACACTCGTCCACAACCAGCCCCCAAAGCTGTGCTCTGACCTATGTGTGGGCCGCGCGGCACGCGTGCACATACGCCTGCACACACACTAACAGTATTAGTGATAAATGAAATTATGAAAGGTGAGAAGCCGTGCTCAACACGTCTCTAACCGAGAAGCAGGCCCGCCGCACCCAGCTGAGACCAGCCGCGCTGCTGTGAGTCCTGTGCACTGACACAGCTGACTGCACGCTTTTGTACTTTTCCTTCGCCTTAAAGGCGAAGCTTTGCTATTTCTACCTGCAAAGGTCTCTGTTGGAGGAGTCTCAGAGGCCAAGGAGGGGATGGTGGCGGGAACGTCTCCACTGACGGCTGCTTCTCTTATAGCAGGCAGAAGAGCAGGATAGAGCCCCGCAGCAACACACAGAAACTCGGCCTGGAAGCAGGGAGCCCAGAGCAGACCTTCCCAGCCAACTCCTCCTCGTGGCAGTCTGTGCCCTGCCACGGTCCTCCTCAGAGCTTAAGAGGCCCCTTCACATAGAGTCATCCAGAATGGCTCCCTTCAAAGTCGCAGCTCGGCAGCGCTTACTCCTGTGTGCCACCCAGCTGAGGCAGCGGCCAAACAGTGCCTACTCTAAGGCCAGCCGCTGCTCTCAGTGTCTGCTTTATGCTGGCCTGCACTCGCTCTGTAGCCCAGGCTGGCCTCCAACTCACAGAGATCCGCCTGCTTCTGTCTCCTGAGTGCTGGGATCCCAGGCGTGCGGCACGGCGCCCGGCCCTGGAAATGTCTTTCTGAATATAACTTTACAAAGCAAAGGCTAAACTGACCTAGTTCAGAGCCATGTTCGGTCTCCTTATGAGCTGGTTCTGAGGAGCCTAAGCTCTTCACAGAATCCTGTCATCAGAGCAGATGCAGACCAAGCTAACCTCAGCCTTACTCCAGGCTTAGTGCAACTAAAGGTATCTACGGAGCTGGGCGTGGTAGCGCACACCTGTGATCCCAGCCCTCAGGATACAGAGGCAGGCGGATCTCTGCAAGTTCAAGGCCAGCCTGGTCTACAAAGCTAGTCCAGGCTAGCCAGGGCTACACAGAGAAACCCTGTCTCCAAGTAAACAAACATTTCCAGGTAGATGTAGCTCTTGACCTTAAAGTTGGATTAGAAGAAAAAAAATGAGCCTGGGAAGGCAGCTTGGTGGGCAAAACGCTGCTGTGCAAGTGTAAGAACCTGAGTTCAACTCCAGACACCCACAGAAGATATGAGGAGAGCAAGCAGGGCGTGCCCACACACACCTGTAAAGCAGCGCTGGGGCAAGGCCAGGAAGACCCTGACTCCCTGGCCAGGCAGCCTAGCCCCGTCTGGAGGCCGCAAATCCCAGGACACCTCAGGAAAACAAAGAAAACCCAAAGGTGGGCAGCACCGACAGAACAGCACCTGAGGCAGTCCTCTAGCCTGCACAGGGAACATACTCTGTCTGTCCATCCGTCTGTCTCTCTCTCTCTCAGCAAAGAATGGTGAAAACAAGACGGACAAGGGTAAGATATGTAAAGGTATACTTTTACACAGAAGAGTGAAATATCCCAGCAGGCTCTCTGTCCACTACCAGTGGCAGCCTGCACCCTGACGTCGCCGCCGCCTAGGAGATGCGAACAGACACGTTCACTGTTAAGGGCACAGATGAGTACCTGTCCATATATACGACTGGGCCTCTTCCCTCGACAGCTGAGCAACGCCCATCTCTTATACTTGACATTACACACATGGACGTCATTGCCGTTGCTCTCACCGAACGGGATGCCCGTACCGCCAAACACTAACAGGTTGTTCCCGTGCAGCACAACTGGGGAGAAAGAAGCACACATTCCGCTCAGGAGTTCGCTGTCTGCAGGGTGTTCCCTCATGAGCCCAGACTGAAAACTCAAACATGTCCTCTTTAATGATTTTATTAAGATCACTCATATCTGACTACAGGGTTTTGTGGAAAATGGTTTAATTCACACTGTGTGGATTATGTCACACGGTTCACTGCTAGACATAATACATAGCAATGCACTTGTAGAATTCACTAAATAAAATAGGGTGCAAAGCAATGCCAAGTCTACAAACTACAGAATACCTTTGCTGTTCAAGACAGCTCAAGAATGAAGCAAACCAGAGTAAAATGAACTATCATCTTTGTCTTGGAGAGGACCCTGTAGGACTACAGCTTTATATTTTAAAACTATGGTTTCTGAGCTGGACACTGTTGCACACGCCTGTAATCCCAGCACTCAGGGAGGCAGAGGCAGGTGTATCTCTGTGAGTTCGAGGCCAGCCTGCTCTACACAGCGAGTCCAGGACAGCCAAGGCTACACAGAGAAACCCTGTCTCAAAAAATCCAAACAAAACAAAACAAAAAACAAAGGAGAAAAAAAAAAGCTGGGATTTAATGCCAGGCAGCCTGGCTTCAGAGCCTCATTCTCAGCCGCTGATTCTCAGGCCTCTCTGAAGCCTAGGGCTCTTCACTGAGCACAGTGACGGTATAAGGAAGCGGGTTCCTTCACCTCATTGCACTGATTAGCAGAGCTGCAGCTGCTCTGGTCAGGTCCTGGCGTATAGATGCCGCTTTGTGCCGAGCCTCTGAGACACTTAATCTCAGCTTACAGGGACTAACGTTAACATTCATCTGGCAAGCCAATACTGTACAGTCAGACCAAACCCAGGAGCTCAGAGACTCACACGGCATCACCACCACAGTGAATACCTGCTCGGTGACAACACCTGCTCACGTCACAACAGCTCCATTATCAACAGAAACCAAACAGCCCCGACGCTGTCTTCAGACAGTCCCCAGGGCTGGCACTTACGCGACATGGACGCCAGCTCCCGGGGCATGTAGCCGTCTGTGCCCATCTGGTGCCACACTCCTGTGGCAAAGTGATACCTCCAGAGCTCCCTGAAGAGAGGGTAGTCTTCATTGTCCGGCCCTCCCGACTCATCATAGTCTGGGTTGTACCCTCCAAACACATAGAGATTGGTGTTGTCTGCCACACACCGGTGTCCGCTGCGAGCTGGGGGAGGTCTGTGGCCTGAAGAAGAAGAGGGTGCTTTTCCAAAAGTGGCCACAGATGAGAGCACACACAATCACTAACAACCATCTGAACTTTAAAGGGAGTCAGGGAGGGAGTCCTAACACAGTATCTATGTCACTTATTTAGGGTTTTGTTTTTTTTTTTAACACTTGCAAAGACTACTTAAGATTTTAGGAAATTAGTCTTTTATTTCATATGGTTTTTAAATTTCAAAAACTAAGAGATTCTTCCCAGGAGAGGTCATGATAAACACAGCATGATAAACTCAAGGAAATGGCTGACAATATGGAATTCAAGAAAAGAAGAGGCAAGGCCTAGTACTTCAGAGGCTAAGAGGTCAGAGGTCAGATTTCCCTACTCGTGAAGGGAGAGCACAGGCAAGCTGGATCAAATTGTGACTACTGGAGAAAGCAACCACAAACATGAATGAGTCATGCCTAAATACATACACACACATGTAACTATACAATTAAAAAGAAAGTTGGCTCTCAGTGGTCAGAGCAAAATGAATTCTTTGAATACTATTCTGAAACTTTTCAAGGAAAATCCTGCATTTATTCCAAAGACCATTTTATATTCTGTTTAAAGTTATTACTAAGAAAAGCTTTTTAAGAAAAAAAAGTTTAAAATCAAAATGGTCAAAAATAAAAAACTATAAGTAAGACCTGACTTCTGAAACACTCCAAGATATTGGTAAAGACAGTAGAACCCCAGAACCCCTAAAAAAGCAAAACTTGGCAAGCAGAGAGGAGGTACATTCTCAGATTTAAGTATTTGTTTTCTTTGTGACACCAGGAATCAACCTGCCTCATGCATGGCTGGCAAGGGGTCACCAGTGAGCCACAGCCACAGGCTCTTTTTCAAGTTTCAGCTACATCAACTGACCAGGCCTTGTGGCACAAGCCTGTAATCCAAGCTCCTTAGAGGGTGGAGGCAGGAAAACCATAATTTCAGTGCCTGCCTGGGCTCAGAGCACAAGTTCAAGACCAGCCTAGGCAATTTAGGGATAGCCTGTCTCAAAAAGAGGAGAGAAAAACAAACAAAAACAAAAACAAAAACAAAAAAAAAAAAACCTGGGCTAAGCTCGAGTGGGTAGAATACTTGCCCAGCATATCAAGGCCCAATACCGGGGATACAATAAATAAGTGATTAAATTAGATACACATATATTAGTTCATTTCAAATTATTTTGAGGTCATTTTAAAGGCAGAAAGAAAACCCACTACTTATCCTTACAACTTCTTATCCCAGTCTGCATGAACCCTTGAATAGTTATAGAACAAAGCTATAGAACAAGCTAAAATATGATATGGACTAAGATATACGATATAAAATATATGGACTAAAAGAGGATATGGACTAGTAATATTTGCTATTACTCGAAAGACATCTCTATTTTCATGTGCTACTGATACTAGTACATCTTTCATTAGTACGTAGGACACAGCTACATACCTAATAAATATGCTTTACTAATAAGTACTTATTACCAACTTAATAAGGCCTTTTGTGTCTTTTTAACCTAAAAACCCACTTTCTAAAGTATACTTTAGAACAAGAACTGAAAACCTACTGTGGACCAGAGCAACTGAAAGACAAAGCAAGAATGAATCTTTTAGTCACTCTGGTCCAGGTCTGGCCTGTGAGCAACCCCTGAGGGCTCATTAAGGCCCTCCTATGCTAACTACTGCCTTTCACTCCTCACTAGGGCAGAGTTGGCCTCGGGGCTCATCGAGCCAAAGCTTCCTCGGACACCCGCCTGACCCAGCTGCGCTCCAAGTCTATCCTGCCCCACCCTGCTAGGTCTCTCCTGGCTCAGGACCTCCTGCTCAAACATCAGGCAGGCCTGAGGGGCGATCAAGCATTGATATTATTGAAAAATAAGAACTTTTAGACCGGAGTAATGGAAATAAAGACGGGCACACTAGGCATTTGTGGGTAGAGCGTTTCCTTGGAATAATGTCTGCTGAGAGTGTGCTGACACCGGCGACAGACTAGGACGTCTCTGAAGCCCCTGGACTCTTCTCACTCACTAAGAATAACGAACCCCTCTGCCCTTCTCTCCTGTCTCGCTTGCTGGTCTGTGGCAGAGAGCCCATCATTTCCATGCCTCAGATAGGATTAGGTGAAGCTAGAGGGTAAATAAACACTTAAAAAAAAAAAAAAAAAAAAAAAAAGATGGGAGTACGGTAACTTGTACATAGGTGTCTAATGAGAGGCAGCCAGTCAGCTGGCAAGTTCACAAACGAGCTGTGATTTAGCGTCAGAGAAGAACTGAGTTTTCTCTGGAACAGGAAACTCGAGTGTGCTGTGCAAGGCTGATTGAGGGCTCCCAGGACATGGAGGTTGCGTACAGGTTCTTTCAAGCAGGACCTTGTGGAAGCCACTTTTCCTCATCTGGGACAGTATCCCTGTTCCCCACGGATTTGCTATTTCTGCATGTTCACTGGCTTACATGTGTGTCTTTCTAGGTGTTGGTGAGCTATTGAAGGAAGAGAAACACATGTGCATTCATTCACTCTCCTACAGCCTAGCCTAAGGCTCACAGAAAACACTCAACAAAGTTGAGAATGAGCTAGTTTGTGACTGATTCTTCTCCACTCATTTCGTCTGCTTTTCTAATGCAAACGGAGTGAAGGTTCCTCAAAAGCAAACAGTGTGTGTCCTGCATCACATAATACCTCATACAGCTGGAAAGCACAACACAGCTCTAAGTCTCCTGAGTTTAACTTCAGGTGGGGACGATCAGAGTAAGGTCCGGCTCTGCAGCCTCTGACACGGTATTTCCAAGACAGATGGCACAGAGCTCAACAGGAGAGCGGGCCTTGCCATGGGTGAAGCTGGCTTCAACGCCCAGCACGGAAGGAAGAAAACGGGGGAGGGGGTGGCCTAGGGGACAGGTGTTGGGTGCTGTAATGATCTTTCGTGTGTTTCAAATGCATCTGGGAGTTAGCGAGACCAACTTAACACAGCCTCTACACTGACAGGCAGGAGCTGAGTCTCTAGAAAGTTACTATTTGTTCATTTCTGAGAGCCATTAGATTTTTTTTTTTTTTTTTTTTTTTTTTTTGAGACAGGGTTTTTCTGTGTAGCCTTGGCTGTCCTGGACTCGCTGTGTAGAACAGGCTGGCCTTGAACTCACAGAGATCCACCTGCCTCTGCCTCCCTGAGTGCTGGGATTACACACGTGTGCAACCGTGCCCGGCTTATTAGATGATTTTTAAGTTTTCAAATTTGGAGCAAATATTAAAAGAAATACAGATCATTCTAAGACTTCTCTCAATGGACACAGGGCAGAGGATGTGCTCTAAGTTTACCACCAACTGCCTCTGTGATGGACACAACTCAGTGTTTACTGAGGCAAAATGACAAGATGATTTGGTATAAAATGTAGCCATTCATTCATTCATTCACTAGCCAACAGCTAGGAACTGTTCTGTGACACTGCCTCTGGGGCTTACAGTCTGTCTGGGCCCTGCACAGTGCAGTACTTCCTGGTCACACTTGAAATGCGCTAGGTCAAACTGAGATTCGTGTTCAAGGACTTAGAATCCCTAAAAGAAATGAAATTGCAGTTCTGACTTAAAGATATGCTAAAACAATATGGATTAACTAAAAGCATCACAACTTGCTTACATGTGTGCTACAAACCTTTCCAGTTTGCAGCTTCTCTTTGTGTCGGATAAGGTCGGGCTAATCTAGCTGCTAACGTCTCTTGGTCTCGCAGATCTATTTTAATTAAAAGGCTGGGTAAAGAGCATCTCATCAGTGCTTGATAAATGCTGAACATTCTGTCAAGGAGCCTTTACAGTTGCACCGAGTACCTCACTCCTCTCTCCAAACATTTCCATCCTACAGTCTCAGCCCAAGAGTGACTTGCATATAAGAGACCCATTTCATTTGTAATAATCACAGGGATTTGTCAGGGCAATGCATGGGAGCCAAGCATTAATTTTCCTCATAGGGCATACAGCACAGGCTCCCGGACCTTGAGAAAATGAAACTGGGTTTTAGTCTGAAGTCTCTGAATCCTCCCCCAGGTTTTCTGCTAATAAAATCATCCACAGGTGTGGGTTGCCTGGTTCCAGAACTCTCACTAGAAAACAGAGGCCGAGGGTTCCAGAGCGAGCACAGCAGCAAAGCTGCTCACCGGCAAGCCTGGAGATTGGCATTCACCCCCTGGAATGTTCGGAATGTACGTGGCGGAGAGAACTAAGAGCCTGAAGCTGCCCTCTGACCTCTCTCTTTCTCTCTCTCACACACACACACCATGAAAAAACTTTTAATAAAAAGGCAGCTGTAGAAGTGAGAAACGGAAAAGGAAGCTCCATGCTGGGCGGGCGATCTGACCAGAAGGAGACCTGAGCTGTGGGGTGTGGCCAGCTGAGCTGTCTTCTTCCCCAGACAAGTGTTCTAACCCAGGGTAAGGAGGAGCTAAGGGAATAGGGAAGCAGCCTCAATTTGTAGCAGAAACCAGCTGTTTGAGATTACGCAACAGCTGAGTAGGTCGTTCCCAGTGTTCTTATTATTACAAACAATACCGGAATAAAGTTTCTTCTACATTTTCATAGGAAAATGTATGTATTCATACATAAGTCCTGGAAATAGGACTTCTGGGTCAAAGGAACATACATTCCTGATGTTTACAGAGAAACTATTGTTGAGCCCTATTGTGCCTCTAAGGGCTGAACTGGACCAATTTATATGCCCCTAAATATGTATAGGAAAGTGTGTATTTTGATCTTTTTTTTTTCTGAGACAGGGTCTTAGTCCAAAATTCCCTCAAGCCCCACACAGGCAAAGCTTATGTGAGCCCCAGATCCTCCTAGCTCTACTCCCTGCATACTGGGGTGACAGATATGGGTGACTACGACCAGTTTTTAGAGTGTTGGAGATGAAACTCAGGACTGCATGCGTGGCCAGCAGTCCGCTGCCAGCTGAGCCACCCACCCGTCCCAGCACGACTGCCCTCCCCTCGGCGTTTACTGTGATGGGGTCTGGATAGGTAGTCTGTGCCAGCCTTTAGCCCTCTGTTCGTTGAGACAGGACCTCACTATACAGCATTGGCTGGCTGGAAATTCACGCTGTAGACCAGGCTGGCCTTGAACTCATCAAAACCTGTCTACGCCTCTTCAGTTCAAGGATTTAAAGCACGTGACACTGTGTCCACACAACCCTCTAACTACTGATCTTCCTCTGCCTCCCAAGAGTGAGCCCAGCAAGCTTTTTAAGACATTTTTATATGTATGAGTGCCTGTATGTAAGCATACGTGCTATGTGCACACCTAGTACCTAAGGAGGTCAGAAAAGGGCAGCAGATCCCCCGACACCGGAGTTACAGACAGTGTGAGCTGCCGTATCGGTGCCGGGAACCAAACTAGGGTCTTACTAAGCCAACTGTCCAGTCCCCAGCAAATGTTTGGTTTTTTTTGTTTTTGTTTTTGTTTTGTTTTGTTGTTGGTTTTTTTTTTTTTTTTTTTTTTTTTTTTTTTTTTTTCTACTTGTTTAGCTGAAATTTAAGAGAACAAGGTTGAATAGTAGAGATGATATTAAATAGATTAGTCTTAATTTAGGTCAGTGAGAATGCTGGTCAGATTTCACCATTAAATATGACAATTTCCTCTTGGTTTCTCTTAATGGACTACCAATAAAATAATCACTAGATGTAAGAACTTTGTTCCTTATCAGAAAACAGAATGCTTTTAAAATAAGATTTGCGTTTAAGTGTTACATACAGAAAGCCACACATACAAGGCCACCATGTCACACATTTTAACAAAATGAATCTACATTTTGTTAAGTTTTTGTATGGGAGAAGTCACACTTCTTTGAACCTACAGAGTGCCAGCTCCCAGAAGCTTGCCCTTCTTGATCACAAGACCCTCCAGCTCACTTCTTCACTTCTAGAGGTAATTAATTTTCTCTTTATGTGTCCGAGTGTTTTGCCTGCATGTATAGGTATCGTGGGGGGGGGGGGGGGGGGGGGAGGGAGCAGGGAGGTCAGAAGGCAGCATAGCATCATCTGGAACTGGAGTTATAGACTCTCATAAACTGCCGTATGGGAATGAAAGCTGGGTCCTCTGTAAGAGCTTTTAACCTCTAAGCCACCTCTCATCCCATTAATCTTGTCAGTCATAAAACCAGCAGTCTTTATAGCTATATTATACATTACCATATCTAGGTATGCATCCCCAAGTCATATCTGAAGTGTGAAACAAAATAATACAGTGGCCGGGTGGCGGTGCACGCCGCTAATCCCGGCACCCGGGAGGCAGAGGCAGGCGGATCTCTGAGTCTGAGGCCAGCCTGGTCTCCAGAGCAAGTTCCAGGACAGCCAAGGCTACACAGCGAAACCATCTCAAGAAAAAAAAAATAGCACATATTCTTTGGGTTCTGAGGCTCCCTCAGGTTATGCTGTTGAGAATGGTGTATATAATCTGCTCGTCTGTCTGTCTGTTTTCTGTATGAATGTACAGCCCCGTTTATTTCATCAGTCTAGTTCGGTGAGTGTCTGTTTAGGTGATTTTAACCTGTGGCTCTTAATGTTGAAATAAACATTTCCATACATGTTTTCAGGAGCCACATTGCTGCTGGCTATCAATCGATGCTGTAATTTCTGAGTCCTAAAGGAAATCCTTATCAGCTGGGAACAAACATTTCCCAGTGGCTACAGTGCCACAGCCACAAGCAGGATGAGAACCCCTCTGCCCACACACCAATCCTTGGCACACAGTCACTGCTGTCACTTGAATAATTCCTGTCAGTCTACAAACCTAACTCGGAACACACAGCTCTCACTGCTGATGAAGCTGAGCACTTTTTCTTTTCTTCCTTTCAGACAGGGTTTCTATATATAGTCCTGGCTGTCTTGGAACTCACCATGCAGACAGGCTGTCCTTGAACTTATAAAGATCCTCCAGCCTCTGCCACCTGCCCACCCACGGAGTACTTTTTGTGGTAATTGGCCATCGGAATTTTCCTTTCAGTAAGTGCCTACTGCAGACTTACACACTCTTCTAGAGAGATGTCTTTTTGAAACTGAAGTGCAGAGGCTCACTCTGTAAGCCTGGAATAAGGATGCTTACTTTCACCTATGTACTTCGATATCAAAATTCGGAATTTTACTACATTTCATGAGCTTGGGTGTGTGTACGGTGTAAACGTCTGTGTATATATGCACACGCCTAAGAAGACACACACAGGTGTGTGTGCATGGAGACCCAGGCTGCCTCCAGGGGTCTGCATCACTTTGTCTTGTTGACTGAGGAAAGGCCTGTCAATTTAGTTCTGATAGAGCTTGTCATTTAGTGCTGGCCAGCCAGCTTGCTCTTGGACTTCCTGTCTCACTTCCCAGAACTGGAATCATACGCAGGCTGCTATGCCCCTTGGCATTTACTGGATTTTGAGGAATCAAAACTGGAGCTCAGTATAGCAACCACTTTATTCATTAAACAAAAAACTGTGAAATCAGCACTACTTCCAACTTGTTTAATGTTAGTTATAAAATTCACCACATATGTACACACCCATATCTACATAATCTTCTATATTATAAGAAATCAGAAATATAATTATACTTAGCCTCATGGCTAAGTTTTACTAGATCTGCACACACTAATTCATAGATTCAAATCTTCCTCATTTTTTTTTTTTTTATTTAATCAGAAGTGTCTCTGTAACTAATTTCCCCAAAACTTGTATGCAGCATAAATTTCAGATCTCTTGCCAGGCACTGGTGGTGCATGCTTTCAATTCTAGCACTTGGGAGGCAGAGGCAGAAAGACAGCTGTGAGTTAGAGGCCAGTCTTGTCTGTAGAGTAAGTTCCAGGATAGCCAAGACTACACAGAGAAACCCTGTCTAAAAAAAAAAAAAAAAAAAAAAAAAAAAAAAAATCAGATCTCTTATTTATTTCGATCCCTCCCCTAAGCAGAAATAATTTGCCCTGAGAACACTAAATGCAATCATCTTTAGCAGTCTGTGCTGCACAGTCAGAACCCACGGTCAGGCTTGCGTCCTGCTGAGTGAACAATTAACTCACTACTTCTGCAGTGCTTCCCCTCAACCTCTTCCTACCACGGGCAGAATGCTTCATCTCTTCATCTTGAGCCTTCCACATCAACTTGCTCTTTAGTTCATGAGCTTGACCACCTGATCATTAGCAAAATCAAAGTCAGGCATAGTGGTGCACATTTCTAAGGTAGCAATCTGTGAGTTGAGGCCAGTGAGCTTCAGGCAAGCCAGAGCTCCTTAGTGAGACCCTATCTTAAATATGAAATAAAATAAAAAATAGTAGGGAAAAAATTAAACAAGGTATGGTGGTACATGCCTTTAATTCCAGCACTCAGGAGGCAGACACAGATGGATCTATGAATTTAAGGCTAGTATGCTCTGTATAATGAGTTCCAGGCCAGCAAGATTTAATATATATATATGGGCTGAATCTTAAAAAATAAAAAATTAAAAAAAAAAATGCCTGGTGCCGACCACCTTAATCCCAGCACTCAAGAGGCAGAGGCAGAGACAGGCCGATCTCTGAGTTTGAGGCCAGCCTGGTCTACGGAGTTCCAGGACAGCCAAAGCTACAGAGAGAAACCCTGTCTGGGGGTGAGGTGTTCAGGGTGGGGAGAAGGCAAGAAACAGAGGCAGGCACATCTCTGTGAGTTCAAGCCAGTCAGGTCTAGACAGTAAGCTCCATGCCAGATATGGTTACATTGTGAGACACTGCTTCA
Source organism: Rhombomys opimus (assembly GCA_010120015.1). Lineage (NCBI taxonomy): Eukaryota > Metazoa > Chordata > Mammalia > Rodentia > Muridae > Rhombomys > Rhombomys opimus. The sequence continues at coordinate 1,215,566 of REGO01000325.1, read as the reverse complement.
AAACAAACAAACAAAAAGAAGAGTGTGGGGCTGGAGAGATGGCTCAGAGGTTTAAGAGCACTAGCTGTTCTTCCTAAAGGTTCCTGAGTTCAATTCCCAGCAACCACATGGTGGCTCACAACCATCTATAATGAGATCTGGTGCCCTCTTCTGGCATGCAGGTGTACATGCTGGTAGAACACTGTATACATAATAAATAAATCCTTAAAAAAAAAAAAAAAAACCTTAAAAAAAAAAAAAAAAAAAAAAAAAAGAGTGTGTTTGTCCCTTCACTACACAAAAAACGCCTTAAAAAAAAAAAAAAAAAAAAAAAAAAAAGAAAAAAGAAAAAAAGAAATTACAGCAACTGAGCTGAGGTTAAACTGAACTCCTCCTGAATCCGCTGCTTCCACCTTCCAAGTTCTAGGATGCAGCCATGGTCCTAGACACCACAGCTAGTTCTCAATGAGCTTTGTAGTACTGAGAACTGAGCTCATGCAGGCAAGTGCTCTGTCACTGGGCTCCCTCCCCCATATCCGCCTGCTTTGAACTACCTTGAAATTCCTGGGATTATTACAGCAATAAAACAATAGCAGCTAACATTAACTAATGTTTCTAAATATAATTTAAAACTTTGCAAATATTCTCTCTTGATATTTGTCTCTATAAATAAGTACCATTATCACCATTCTAGCTTTACAAATAAGGAAACTGAGTCAAATAAGGAAATAAATAAGCAAGCACTAGCCCAAGGTCATATAGTTGGCAAAGGATTTTCAAAATGAAAGGCCTGAAAGTATTTTGAGGCTATTTCTAAACTATAAATAACTTTTTGTTTTTGTTTTTAAGAAAACACCTAATTGATTATTGAAAAAACATTTTCAAGCCTGGTGCACTGTGGGAGGCAGAGGTAGGCAGATCTCTGTGAGTTCAAGGCCAGGCTGATCTGCAGAGTAAGTCCAGGACAGCCATGGCTACACAGAGAATCCTTGTCTCAAAAAATAAAACAGAAAAACATTTTCCTCTTCTCAACAATTCATTAATTTACCACAACAACCGAGAAGAGCTGAGAATATACTAACATTTCCACCCATGCTCTTCCCTGACAGCCTCATAATTACATCTACCTCAATACACCTCTCACACGCACTCTGCTACCACAGGGACGTGAGGGCAGGGCAACTGGCCTACTGCCCCCAATGGCAGGGAACGCAGCAGCCTGAGGGCACACAGTGGCATGCGATCAGTGCTGATACAGGCAGTACATGCAAGGTAACAACTTTCTCTGGAAACAACTGCTAGACCTCCTGGTAAAGAATTGGAGGTTTTTCGGGAAATACTTCTTAAGCATGTTAAGGGCTAATCAACTAACAGTGTGCAGCTCAACGGGAGTTCATCGCCCACTCCTGACCCTGCCCCGTGACTGTTCCTACATCACACACAAAATCTGAATGTCGTTTTGGGCTTTCTTCTTTTTTTTTTTTTAAGATTTATTTATTTATTTATTTATTATGTATACAATGTTCTGCCTGCATGTACGTACACCTGCATGCCAGAAGAGGGCACCGGATCTCATTATAGATGGTTGGGAGCCACCACGTGGGTGCTGGGAATTGAGCTCAGGACCTCTGAGCCCTCTCTCCAGCCCCTGAACGCTGTTTTTAAAGAAGAGTGTCTCTGCCCTATGTGTATGAGTATTTTGCCCTCAGCATGCACGCGCCTTGGGCGTACACCTGGTGCCTGCTGTAAGGGCAGCCAGTGAGCCGTCTTCAGCACTCAGCCATCTCTCCAGCCGGGGCAGTCGCTCCTTGTTTGCCCTCCTGCTCTGGTTAGGGTTCAGCATATGCACAGCCTTTGCTCGCTCCCTCCCTGCACTCCTGCCGCAGTGCTAACTGTAACCACACCTCTCACTAGTGTGACACCAAGTCGGTCCCGAACCCTGTCCTTCCGTGGCACTCGCTCTACCTGATGCTGGCTGCCCTTCGCTCTATGCTAAGGTTGCTGCAGACCGCTGGAAGTGCCACACCTGGGCCTGAACCAACTCCATACTCCAGCTCCCTGGCACCTGTGCTTGCAGGGCAATCCTTCCCTCACAAAAAGCCACTGAAGCTTGAGCAACGTTTCTGAAAACACAAATGACACTACTCTGTCCCCCTTTTCCCTGTTTGCTGGTGAGGCACAGGTGCTGCATGCAGTACACCTCATCAGGCCCCGGCCACACATAACACATTCCAATGACTCTGCAGCTGTCTGATTTCCTGGTTCTCTAGATCTGCACCATCCATCTAACAAGTGCAGTGACTGCTACACAGGAATCGATCCCGGAACCTGAATGAAGGGATGAGTGATGAGCAGAGTTAAACCTAGGCAAGCTGATGGACAATCAGAGACCATGGAGAAAGGACAGGACAGAGTTCCCACCTTTAATGGGTACAATTACGAAACCAGGGAGGGAACAAAGTGGACACAGAGGAAGAACACACCTAGGACCATGCGGTGCAGTGACCCAGAGGAAGAGAAACGTTCAGCAGATGCAGGCGGCCAACAGCACCAAACACTCAGATTGATCAAAGGTGAGAAGACAGACAGGGCCACTGCTTCTGAGCTTTGTGGTGATCTTTATCCTAATGCTGGGCCTGCACCCCCTCACTCTCCCCTCAGCCACTGTGCACTCAGGACTTGACAAATACCCAATGGTGTAAAACTTACCTGTGCAGTATCTTCCCCATGATCAATTTTTCTAAAAATGTAGACTACACAAAAAACAAAAACCCACCATCCAGATATAACCAGGTTTTTTTTATATACTATTTCTTTTGTCATTTTCTATTTTCATAGGATTTTACACAATCTTTGAAGTTTTTAACGTGTTTGAGTGTTTGCCTGCAAGTATGTACAGCACATGCCTACAGGAGCCAGAGGAGGCTGTCAGGTCATGTGAACTGGTGCAAATGTGCAGCAAGTGTTCTTATCCTCTGAGCCAGCTCTCCGGCTTACACATCTGTTTTTCATTAAGCTCTATGTCCTAATATCCTTCTTTTGGTGGTGGTACAGGGCCTCACGTGGTTCAGGCTCCTGGGACTCACTATGTAGCTGGAGACAGCCCTGACCTTCTGGCTTCCTGTGGTCCCACCACATTCCAGTTTGTCTTCATCTACTGCACTTGTCTGTAAAGGAGAAGGGAACCCTTGGCCGTGAGTGTGTGTGGGAGTCAGTTCTCTTGTTCTACCACGTGGGTCCCAGGCATTGAGTTGGGCGGTCAAGCTTGAGCCATCTCCTGCCCCACTCTTGGCTTTGTATGTAACACTGGGGATCAGGGTTTTATACCTGGCTTTGCACAGGCTGGGCGTAAGCACGCTACCAACTGAGCTACACATCTAACCCTTGTTCTGATTCTGTAGTCCGAGCTGGCCTACAAATCACCGTATAACTCAGGCTGGCCTACCTACACATGAGCATCCTACGGCCTCAGTATGGAGAGCTGCTTGTTTGTCAGGCTGCTTTGTTACTGAGTTTTCCACGAAAAACGTTTTACCCTGGCCGTTACCTGGAGACAGGGATAGGCAGGATGTTTTGGCAAGTTGCTTCCCATTGTCTGTGTGAGGGTCACACAGACAGGTGGAGGTAAGCAAGTCTGACCTGCCCATGGGCCCCTTCATGGCACCGAGGTGCTCTGCTCTGACTGTAAAGAGGGATTGTGGGATAGAGCGGTACGGCAGTTTCCACTGGCCACCCTCTCCAACTGATCTCCTGGGTAGTATGTTATGTTTTTAATTTTCTTCCAATCCTCACTCCCCACGCAGGAACTGTTCAACACTGCCAGCAGGCTCTGGCACCTCAACCTCCCAAATTCTGGGATTATAGGCCTGAGCCACCATGCCTGGCCTTTAATTACTTAATTATGCTTTTATTTAGTAAGTATGAGTACTTAAGTTTCTTAACTTGATCCATTTAGGCCTGGCTTTAGTCTTTTCATGGTCTAGGGTTTAGCTGCTAACAATGTTAGACAGTAGATACAGAAACATCTACAGCAGCCGTAGGATTTACTGGAGGTGGTTTTGTTGCTGTCTGTTTTTTGGAAAAGGCTCTATCTGTATAGCCCTGGCTGGCCCAGAACTTGCTATGGACTGGAACTCACAGATCTGCCTGCTTTAAAGTTGTGTGTACATCCAGCTGAGGTTTTTGATTGAATCTCTTCAATCAAATGAAATCAGATGATGTGGTCATCACTAATTTAATAAGGTCTAAATTCAACGCTGCATGCTTGTCTGATCATTTGCTATAGCTAAAAATAAAATACAGAAAAAGAAAAAACATGAGCTAGAAATCTCAATCCTCTTATGAGTAGTTTTTCACTGAGCACAGCTGATCGCAAAGAAGTAAAAACAATGCGGACTTTCTGAAAGCAAGAGCTGCCCCGTCAAAAGTAGCAGCAGCTTTACAGTTGATACATTTTGCCAATCAGTTCCAAAAAGTCATAGAAACTTAAGTGTTTAAGCTCTTTTTTCCCTCACCCTTGCCAACATGGATAGCTTTATTTTAATCTTCCCACCTAAAAATATTTTAACTACTGTGTCATGAAGAGAAATAAATGAGGTTTACATTTATTGGCATTTATAAAAAACCATTTATTTATTTTGGTTTTCCCAGATGGAAGGTTTCTCTGTGAGCTGGAAACTCACTTCGCAGACCAGGCTGGCCTTGAACTCAGAGATCCCCCTGCCTCTGCCTCCCAAGCGCTGAGATCAAAGGTATGCACCACTGCCCAGCAGATTTATGTATTATTTATAAATTATGTGTTATATGTGTGCGTACACATGCTTGTGCCCCAGCACGTGTGGAGGTCAGAGCACAACTTGAACGAGTCATTTTTCTGTCTCTACCATGTGGTCCAAGAGCTCAGACTCAGGTGAGCAGGCTTGGCAGAAGTACTTTGACCCCGAGCCATTCTGCCCTACCCACTGGCGTTTCTGTGTGTATTGACTGCTCAGATGCACTTACTTATATTTCTGGTAGAAACTGCTAGTTCCTAGGGGCTCTTGTATTCATATCAATGACCTGTTACAAATGCTTTGCACGACTGTCTTTTTCTTTAAGACATTTAATTCAAATGTTTTATTTATTTATTTACTTACTTATTTTGCTTGGGCTCTCACATCTTTTATTTGTTCCTTAGATTCACATCCTACACTTGAAGTTCTTTCTGATGTGGTTGTAGTAGATGGCCACTGATACTGGTGAGGTTAATCTTCTCTATCATCTAAGATACTCAAGAGAGTCTAATTTCCCCAAAAGCTGTCATTACAATTCCAACAGTGGTCAACATAAAACACTGATTTAAAACTAAGGCCTAGACTTTTTATTTTATTTTTTGCTTCGATTTTGGCTGTTAAGGCAACTTAAAGAAAACAGTTTTGAATTTAGAAAATCCATTCAAAATTCCCTTCAACCCACAGGAAGCCCAGACCTCTTGCTAGTTATCACCCACCTCTCAAGAACCTGTTAGGGATCCTTATGATGGGACAGGACTGAATGAAGCGCCTCCTAACTGGGTCCCATCGTATTCTCTTCTTACCTGTCACCACAATTATCAGCAGTAAGTCAGACACATACAACACATGGCAAATCATACACAGTTACTGTATTATAAAGACAGAAAACAGGGAACAAAACAATACTTGAGTACAGAAGGAAAGTGATATAAAGGATCATTTCACTCTGGAGGTTAAAATGAAATAATACATAGCAGTGATGAAAGTCTTCAACTCTCATTCCCCAAACAATACAATCATGTGCATCTTTTTTGAGCTGCCATTTTGTGGCAAAAATTTACCAGGAATTTTCGGAGTGATTAGAAAGCACAGTCTTTTAAAGCCAATGAAGGCAAAAGGAGCTGCACCCATCATGTCAGGTTCCTCTGCTCAAGCCTTCCTAGACTAGTGACAAAGCAATGGATACTGGCCTTCAATAAGAAGAAATCTGGGCATCTCCATGTAGCTTAGGGACGGGGCATACATATGCCTTCCTAAGAAGCAAATTAGCTCCACACTAACCCCAATTAAAATTTGTTTTCTTACAAAATAGAAGAAAAATGTAATGCACTCATGGAACTGTTCAATGGAGCAAACTCTTCCCAGAGTTTTGATAGTCCCCATTAAAATACCTCTTGTCAAAAAAAAAAAAAAAAAAAACAACACTATGACTGTTTACATAGTACATAAAGCTTATGAAGTGCTTCCACATATATTCCATCACATAACTCCCTCAGCAATGCAGCACTGGCTCAGCACTCGTTTCATTAGGCACCTGTTATGCCTGGTTTCTGTGTTAGGACCTCAGGTTGTAAAAGAAGGATGTGATTCATCCTACCTATAAGAACTCATGCTCAGGTAAGCAAAGGATTTGTATAAACAAATAATCACATTACAGTAAAATAAGTGTAGCAAGGGCTATAAACCCTCCCAGATCCGATCTAGTCACAGTGTAAGGAAGCAGCAGAAAAACTGACGGACTGACTGATGGACTGACTGACGGAGGTGAGGATCAGGCCTAAGCTTCCCTTCCTCCCACTACATCAGGCCTACCCTGGCTCCAGTTCCCCAGAAAGAGAATGGGTTTTGTTTTAAGCAACTGGAGATATACTCAGATGCTCTTCAGAAGGTCAACCTTGTTTTTTTCACACACTGTGACAGGAGAAACACAAGTTCTGTTTAATGCAGTAACATAAACTTTCACAATACTGTGGAGAAAAGAGACTTGTAGGGAAACTATATTCCTAGCAAAAAGTTTTATACTTTTCATGCTCTCAAATCTTTTAAGTCTGTGATTCCCAAATATTGGTCTCTGGTTCACTGCTAGGTTAATGTGAAAATTCCCAGGCCAATATAAAATGAGAAAAATATGGACAAAAAGCTAAAATGTTCTTTTCAAAGGTCTATCCTTTTTTAAATGTTAGATAGCCTTTATTTTCTAAGAGAATGATAGAAAACTGCATTTGGTTATATTTTTAAATATCTTAGAAAAATATAAAATTTGCAAACCAAAATTTACTCTAAAACATATACACACATATCTATTTTTAAATATGCAGACTGGAGAACCACCGCTTTGAATCCATGATACACCATAGATGACTCGGAAGCTATGCTGCCAGAGGATACTGACAGCTATAAAACTTCTCTCACGCTCATTTATGTTCCGATTAGAAAGACAAGACAGACACACAAAACAATTGAATAGTAATACAAGACAGAATATAACAAGTGGTTAGCTTAAAATTTGACATTTTTATGTATCAAAAGCATTAAAGTGTACATACCCTTTGACCCAGCTATTCCACTTCTAGGAATCTAAAGAAATAACCACAGGTGCACAGAAAGATGCATGGACAAAGATAGTGACTACGGTAATATTTATAATGGTAAAAGAGTTATAAACACTTTCAGTGTCCAACAACAGGGAGATGGTTAAGTATGTTAATTAAACATACTTAAAGGTTAATATGCTACAACAGCACTTAAAAGTTTAGAAGGCTATTAACATTAGCAGTCACCATACATTGCAAATGAACCAGTTACAAAGTAGTATTATATGATGATATAATTTAGTAAAAAATATGCTCATGAAAAATACAAAAAAGATGTACATCAAATTTTAATTATGATTATCCTTGAGTGGATTTTATGAGCGATTCTGTGTTTTCCCCTTTGTGCTTGCCTTTATTTTCCAAGCTTTCTCATTAAGTACGCATTATTTTTGGACTGGAAAAAAACAATATTATATCACTTTAATTCTCGAAAATATAACTTAAAAATACTGGAAAGAAACACACCAAACTGTTAACAGTTATGACTAAGGTAATCATTCTCTTTATGTTAGTCGAAAATCATCTGGCATATTATTCACAGGAAATAATACAGTCATATGAAATTTCTTTTGGTTTTTTTGAGACAGGCCCTCACTGTGTGCCCTGGGCTGGCCTGGAACTCACAATGTAGACCAGGCTGGCCTGGAACTCTCAGAGATCAGCCCGCCTCTTCCCTGCTTGAACTGAAGACAGCTGCACCACGCCTCGCTGCCACAGGAAATGTAAAGCACTCAGGAATAGCATGGAAATAACAGCGACCAGAGAGCCCAGCACAGAGCACACCTGGGCCGCCCCGCAGCCCACCCTGCTCGGTTTTGCTGGCAGCTCTGTTAAGCAGCTTTGGCAGGCCTCTCACAGCAATCAACGCATTGTTCCTGCTGCAGGGAAGCTAAGGATAACTTCATGGAAGTTATCAGAGTAGACGCTGACTTCAGGACCCAGGTGCTCGTCTTCACCCAGAGGGGGGGGAGAGGGAGAGAGGGAGAGGGGAGAGAAGAGAGTAAAGAAAGGGAAGGGAGGAGAGGCACATTAGAATAACAGCAGCAACATCACAGCATTGTGCACATGCACTTTTGTATTTCTAAAGAAACATGCACCTTTTAAATTTCATATAACTTCATTCCTGATTAACTTATATTCATTAAAGTTTACATAAATGTTAGCTGTATTGGCCACTTGAGTGAAAATTCAAACTACCAATCTCCACTAGTGCTTATTTTAAAATAAATCTTCACAATGAAAAACATCATTTCTCCAATGATTTAACCAATATTTTATCTGCTACCTTAAACTTTTCTTTTTATAAAATTTACTTCACCATAAAGAGGCACCAACTAAAAATAAAAGCTTAGCAAGACACAAGCTAACTCAGCTTCTCCCCAGTTTCATAAATAATGTCATCTTTTTTATAAATCTTCAGTAGAAGCTGGATGGCGATGGAGCACACCTTTAATCCCAGCACTTAGGAGATAGAGGTAGGTAGATTTGAGTTTGAAGCCAGTCTGGTCTACAGTCAGGACTACACAGAGAAACCCTGTCGCAAACAACAACAACAACCCTACAATAAAAAGGAAAAAAAAAAAAAAAAAGCAGAATACCCTACTAGACTAAAACTAAGTAAGAGAAGTGAGCAAGAGAGAGGAAGAGAAGCTGACAGAACAGACTGAGAGCTCAGTCCCCGACAACCAGAGCGTGAAATGGGCCAGCAATGGCTTACTGGTCAAACAGGTGAGCGAAGAGCACAGCGGGAGACAGCAGGAGGACGTGGTCTGTAAAGTCGCCACACAGCTGGCTGGAGACACACAGCAGTCACCTGTCTGTCTCCTTGAGCTAAGCATTTAAGCAGGATTTGCTCCCAGATGGGAATGGTGGCAGTGACCAAGAATGTGGCCTGAGACAGGAACAAAATGGCAGCTGGATGCAAGACAGAAGAGCCCTATGTGGGTATCAGCACGCCGCCCAACCAGGGCCAGCTACCCTAGAGGACCAGGTGTCAGACCCACTCCACCACGGCACTCAGGGTCCAGTCAGCGCAACACACCAGTGGGAAGTCACGGGAGGGCCAGCGAAGATTCTCAAGCAGGAAGAGCCAGCATCAAATCAGGACCCAAACGTGGTACAAGCCACAGGTATCTAAAAAGTTAAGATACCAAAGAGAAGCCATGTTTACCAAAATTTGAAGTACAGGCTTTTTTTTTTTTCTGTACAGGCATGAACAAATGAATCTTAGGCTTCGAACAGAAATGGAAGGAGCCCGCACACCATCTAAAAAGAAACTGGAAGACTTAGTGCAGCACTTTAGTCCCGAGCTTACTGCCGCGGCGCAGCACTCAAAGCAGCGGGCACTGGCGGAACGGAAACACTCAGGAACAAATGAGTTCCATCGAGAACGCCGAGGAGCTGTGGCAGCACACGTCTGTGATCCCAGCATTCACAGGGAGGGCAGGGCCAGGAAACTCACCAGGATTGAGGCCAGCCTGATCTACATGCGAAGTTCCAGGGCAGCCAGGAATACACAGTCAGACACTGTCTCAACAAACCAAAAATGAAAAAGTAAATAGATTGGAGAAGTCCGAGATGAACCCAGATATCTATTATCCATTAATTTTTGAGAAGCGACAAGGAAATGGAGTGAGTAAGTCTGAATGATAACAAAAATTCTATTTTCAACACATTCTACAAATGCATATATGCTTTTACCTAGAATTCTTTGGGGGTGGGGTAGGTTGTTTTGTATTTTGAGATGGGATTCTCACTGTGGCCAGGTGGCCTTTAACTTGGCTAGGATTCTCCTGTCTCTGCCTTCTGAGGGCTGGGATTCTAGGCATGTACCACCATGTTCAACTTTTAAACCTAGAACTCTACACTTAATCTCTTTTTCATGTAAGAGGGGTATTTTGAGATGTGTAAAAACACACACAAAAAAATGTTCCCTCAGAAGTCTTGTAAAGGAGTTACTCAACATGTACATATGAAATAAAAAGCAGTAACTGGGCAGCAGCGATGCGCGCCTTTAATCCCAGCTTAGCTTAGTGGGCATCCTGGTGGAAGTCAGAAACCGTGAAGGCCTACTATGCAGAGGTCCTGGGTTCCATCTCAATATCTTCCCCATCCAACCCTCCCTCCTCCCCCACTGGGCAGCATTTAGCCAGGCCTAGGAGCGCACACTTTAGAGTCAGGGCTCTGTGCGCAAGATACCTAGGCCTAGCATGACTTCTGAATGAAGTGCTACACTGAGAAATAGCTACTTTTGAGAACAGCACAGTGTACACAGCCCTAATCCCAGTCACACAGGAGGCTGAGGCAGGGGGATCCTTGTTAGAGATCAGCCTAGACTACATACATGGATGCCATCTCAGAAAAGCAGCCCTCAGATTGGTGAAAGACATTTCCTAGGAGCATGCGCACTTGAGGGTCTTTCTTATGGGCATAGACACATTTCACTTAGAATCATGACTTAGCCCCTGCACTGAGACAGGCCCCACTACATATCTCTGGCTGACCTGGACCTCTCCGTGTAGACCAGGCTGACCTTGAGCTCACACAAATACACTTACCTCTGCCTCCTGAGTGCCAGGATTAAAGCTGTGCACCATCATGGCTGTTTCAAGTGCCTACATTTTTTGATACAGCTTTAAGAAATTGTTTTCCTGAATAGTGTAAATATGCACATGCATTTAAAACTCAATGTCTTACTTCTTCTGAAACTATCAAATTCAGGAAGCACACTAGAAATCCCACAGTCCTGTATAAGGGTTGTGTGCATATTTTAACAGAACTTGTTTCTTGTGACACCAAGATGTATATAGTCAGTATTTAACGGTTCCACCTGATTCAGACTAATGGGTTTGACAGTTTAATGATGGCAAAGAGGTTAGTGTGGATAAAAAGGGAAACAAAGAAGAGGCATCACTCAACTCCAAATTCTTGTATGTCTCATTTCCTTAGTAAGCACTATACTTCTCACTTCACTACCTAGGCTTATATTCAATGATCACATCCTAGACAGCATAAGTCCAGGCTGGATTCTAAATATGGCAGGGAGCCAATGTAGAATTCTCATCTAGGAAGCAATACAAATATAGTTGTGCTTTAGCAAGATTAATCCTGCTTCAACACACAGATTGGGAAAAAAGACCAAGAGTGGCTGTGAGTGTGTGTGCACACACAGGCGCGTACTCTATGTGTACATATGCATACACACCCACACATAGCAACTGAAGGCAGTGAAGACCTCAAGTGTGGCAGGAGGGACAAGCTCAAGAGCACAGTGGGGCAGGGAAGGCGGAGGACCCCAGAAAGAACCACGCTGTGTGGCTCTGCCTCCATGTTCATGGGCAGACCTTGAGCTCACAGAGACATACGCTTACCCTACGTGCCTCCGTGTGCTCACCTAGAAAAAGGAACAAAAAAAAGAGTCCCTAATATAGCCCCTCGCTGCGTTATGAGTACACGTTTATAGAAGCACCCACCTAGGGCTGGCGGATGTTGTCTGTTCAAATGCCTACCTACCTAGCAGCTTGAAGCCTTGGGTTCAAGGCCTGGTGCTATACAAGCCAGGCAGAGCTTACATCCAAAGCGCACACCTTTGATCCTACGCTCAGGAGCAGAGGCAGGTGGATGGATCTCTGAGTTCAAGGACAGCCTGATCTACAGATGAGTTCCAGGACAGCCAGGGCTACACAGAGAAACCCTGTCAAAAACAAAATCAACAACAAAACAAGCATAGTGGCCTACACCTACAATCCCAGCACTCCAGAGGTAGAGACAAGAAAATCAGATCAAAGCCATCCTCAATTGTTTAACAAATCTGAGGCAGCCTAGGCTGCATGAAACCCTGTCTCAAACAAACAAAAACAGTTTAGTCAAAAAAAAAAAAAAAAAAAAAAAAGAGTTAAGGCAGGCGCACACCTTTGATCCCAGCGTTTGGGAGACAGAGCCAGTCAGATCTCTAAGTTCAAAGCCAGCCTGGTCTAGATGAGTTCCAGGACAGCCAGGGCTACATAATGAGACCCTGTCTCAAAAAAACCACCAAAGAATACAAACACAAACAAAAAGCAAGCATTGGAGCACTCCTGGCGGTACAGACTATAACCTCACCATCATGACGCAGAAGCAGAGCTGGTACAAGTTTGAGGCTAGCCTGTTCTCCATAGTAAATTCTAGACCACTGGGGTTACATATCAAGACTTTACCTCAAAAAACCAGAGGAGAAGGAAAGGGAAAGGGTTTTGTGGTTGTTTTTCTTACGGCTATTTTTCAGGAAGAGAGGGAAAAGAGCTAACAGACACTGAGACCAGACACAAGGACACGCAAACAAATACAGTGATGAAGACAGATCACATGAGATGGAGGCTGGTAACGTCCATCTGATCTGCTCCATGTAACTCATTCACGATTTTACCAAGAGCTGTTTCAGGAAAGTGATGGAAAAGTGTGGTGAATGGAGACAGCAACTCCAGGCAATGCCTTCATGACAGTGACTGTAAGAAAAGACAGAAATGATAAACACCCTCACAAAGCAGGGAAAGGATCTTGGGGACACACTGGCAAGAACTGGCACTTATGGAAGGACGCTACAATCACTTCTGATGGTATTCAGATAAAACTGTATTCTGGATTTTTTATACTACAAGCTGAACCTAGGGCCTTATACATGATAAGCATAACACCTGTCTAGCATGTAGAGGGCTTGGATTCCATCCCTAGCCCCACAGATATATGAATGAGTAAATAAATAAGTAAAATGATGAGTTGGTTAAGCATGGTGGCTCACGCATGTATCCCAGCACATGGGAGGACGAAGCAAGAAGATTGCCACAAGTCAAAGCAACACACATAGTAAAAGCCTGCCTGATCCCAACTCAAAGAGAAAAACAGAAAAATCTATTAAATCCGAATCTGCAAGTCGGGCTCAGTGGTGCAGGCCTTTGATCCCAGTGGGGAAGGTGGGTGGAGCTCTGTGAGTTCGAGGCCAGCCTGGTCTACAAAGTGAGTTCCAGGACAGCCAGAGCTACACTGAGAAACCCTGTCTCAAAACAATTGACAAACAAACAAACCAAAGGGTTAGGGTTAGGGGAAGGAATCCACATTTGCTAAATTCCTGGCTTAACAAAATTAAATTTACGTAACGCAAAATAACCTGAGGTCCACCCTCTTACAAAAGTAACTATGGACACTGACAGTCACACATAGTTCATAAAAGTTTACTAGAGGGGCTGGCAAGGTGGCTCAGAGCACTGGCTGTTCTTCCAGAGAAACCTGGTTCAATTCCCAGTACCCACCCACACGGCAGCTCACAACTGCAACTCCAGTTCCAGGGAACCCAACACTCTCATACAGACATATATGCAAACCAATCAGCAATGCACATTAAAAAATAAATAAAAAGGAATAAAAAAAAAAAAAGTTTACTAGAAGCCAGGCACGGTAGAATATGCTTGTACTATCACTTGTGAGGCTAAGGTGAGATCAGAAGTTCAAAACCGCCGTGCTACACAGGGTGATTTTAGCCTGGGCTACAGGAGACCTGACCACGATCCACGGAGAATTTAGGTTTCTATAATGTAAGTGACATCTATTTATGTCTGTATATGTGCATGCTCATCTGCGTGTGTCATGATGAATATTCACAGGCCAGAGCTCCATTTCCTCAGAAGCCTAAAATATTGGCAACCGAAATGATCCTCCTGTTTGTTCCTCAGAGCAGAGGCTGAGGGGACATAGTTTCAGTGTGTGGTGCTGGGATCTGAACTCTGGTCTTTAGGACTGCACACAAGTACTCTCTCTCTCTCTCTTTTTTTTTTTTTTTTTTTTTTTTTGAGACAGGGTTTCTCTGTGTAGCTTTGGCTGTCCTGGACTCACTTTTTAGACCAGGCTGCCCTCACAGAGATCCACCTGCCTCTGCCACCCTAAGTGCTGGGATCACAGGCGAGAGAACCACAATACCCAGCTCACACAAGTACTCTTAACCACTAAGCTATCTGACTTGATTGCTTTGTGATAATGGACAAACTGATTTTCAACTTTATATGGAATTGTAACAGACCCAGAATAGCCAAAATGAACCTTTGAAAGAAGAATAAAATAAAAAGATTCATAATTCTTTATTTCAAAAGTTGTTTCAAAGCACCAATAAATGAATTATTTTGGTCCTGGCCTACGAACAGACATACAAGTCAATGGACCAGAACTGAGATCTGAATGAGCACACGTTGCCGTAAGCAACTGATTTTTAACAAGAATGACAAGCTCAGTCAGAAGTGAAAGAAAAGTTCTATAAACAAATGGCACTGAAAAGCTGGACAGGAGCTCAGAAGACCCCAACACCAAGTACAGGCACAAAGGCAAAACCACAAAACACTTCATATTTGGCAAAGGATCCTTGCATATCACACCAAAAGCATGATCGAACCAAAGGAAAAAACAAGATAACTAGACTTAACCAAAATTTTAAGAACCATTGTGCTTTAAGCAACACAAGAGCAACATAAGATGGGAAGAAATATACATATAAATGTTAAATCAGATAAAAACAAAGGACTTAGACCTACAATATATAAAGAACTTTTTTTTAAAGAACTCTTAAAACAACAACAAAAAAAAGTAAACTAAAAACAAGTCGATTAAAAACAGGATGAGGTGTCTGAATATACAGCACTGTAAAGAGGAAGCGCCATAGACAAATGGGCAACACGCACATAAAAAGATGCTTGGTGTTATTGTTCCTCAAGGGAAAACATCAAACACCACATGAAGGTATCAAGGTGCACAACCTCCAGCCCAGCTACTGAGGCTAAAGTTCAGCTCAGGAGTCTAAGACAAGCCAGAACCCCGAGACCCTGTCTAAAAACAAGAACATTAGATTCTGCATCACACACACTAAAATAGCTGTTACAGACTCTGAAAATGAGCTGACGAGTGTTTGGGAAGATGTGCAAAGCGCTGGTGGGAGTGTGAAAGTCCAGCTGCTTTGGAAGACTCTCTGGCAATTCCTCAAAGGGCTATACATGTCTCGCAGAGTCACTGCATGGTTCAACAGTTGCACTGCAGGCATATACGCAAGGGAAACACATACCCAGACATCTGTGCACAGGTGTACATACACAGCAAGCTTAACAGTCAAAAACTAGAAACAGCCTAAGTACCTATTTTTTTTAAAGATTTGTTTATTATGTATACAGTGTTCTGCTGCATGTGTGCCTGCACGCCAGAAGAGGGCAGCAGATCTCATTACAGATGATTGGGAGCCACCATGTAGGTGCTGGGAACTGAACTCAGGAAGAACAGCCAGGGTTCCTACGTGCTGAGCCACCTCTCCAGCCTGCCTCGGTACCTGTTAACAGGTGGCTTGGTAAATTAACACGGAAAAGATAAGAAACATGAGTCATCTCAGCTGCTAAAAGTCCTTGTGGCCCAACCTGACGACCTGAGTTTGATCCCTGGAACCCCCATGGTAGACAGGGAACTAATTCCCAAAAGAGCTGTCCTTTGACCTCTGCAAGTACACCCTGCCCTTGTGTGCCCACACACATACACACAAATAAAGTTCAGTAAGAGAATGAATGAGGCCAGGCCCAAAGAGAACACTCAACAGGTCAGAACAGTTGCTTCAGTCACGAAGCCCCAGGTTCAAGTCCCAACACCATACAACAGGCCCATAACCCAGCGCCAAGGGGACTGTAGGCAGGGAACGATTGTCGGGACTTTCTGCCATCTAACCTAGTTGAGAAAAAGCCCCAACTCAAGCTGAGACCCTTTTTAACAGATACATATGGAAAGACAGCCAACACCCTCTTTCGTCCTCTGTGCAGGCACAGACGCATACACCCACATACATGAACACACATTCAGACAGACACAAATAAATGAACCTTTAGAGATGCAGCTGGGCAGTGTGGTGCACGCCTCTAATCCCGGCACTTGGGATTATTCCTGAGACCTAAAACTGTCATCACTAGGAAATCAACTCAACTGGGATCACAGCGGGCACTCGGGAGGCAGAGGTAGGAGGTGCTCTGTGAGCTTGAGCCAGCCTGGTCTATACAGAGTCCAGCACAGCCAAGGCTACACAGAGAAACAAACAAACAATAAATAAATAAGGACTAGGAGCTGTAGAGATGGCTCAGCAGTTAAGAGCACTGGCCATTCTTCCAGAGCAATCACAAGGTTGATAAGTATCAATCACAAACATTTATAATGGGATCTGATGCCCTCTTCTGGTGTTCTGTACACGCAGTTAGAGCATTCATAAATAAATAAATAAATTTATGGTATTACTTTTTTTATTTTCCTTTTTTAAAAATTTATTTATTAAATATTCTGCCTGCATGTGTGCTTGCACACCAGAAGAGGGCAGCAGATCTTACTATAGATGGTTGGGAGCCACCGTGTGGTGGCTGGGAACTGAACTCTGGACCTTTGGAAGAGCAGCCAGTGCCATCTCTCCAGCCCCTATAAATAAAAATCTTAAAAAGAAATAAAGGGGCTATACATTGGGCTCAAATACGACATGTTCTCTCCTGTATCTATATCTAACGGACTTAAAAGGTACCAGCAAGATGGCTTGGTGAGTTAAGGCAGGGAAGCCTGCTGACCTAAGTTCCGTCCCTGGAGTACCACCTCTAAAGCTGTCTTCTAACCTCTGCATCTGTGCCATGGCACACTCGTGCTCACATACATACAAAAATAAGCAAATGTGAAAAAGTGGTGGCGCGCCCCTATGATCCCAGCCCTCGGGAGGCAGAGGTAGGTGGATCTCTGTGAGTTTGAGGCCAGCCTGGTCTACAAAGTAAGTCCAAGACAGCCAAGGCTACACAGAGAAACCCTGTCTGAAAAAGCCAAACCAAACAACTGTAACAAGAGCTCTCTAGCCCACACAGTAAGACCCTCACATCCAAGGGGGAAGGTGGGCCAACACAGTGGTGCACATCTATAACCCCAACACTCAGCAAGGTCGCACGGTGACCAGGGGTTCAAAGCCGGCATAAGCTATGTTGTATGCTCAGAGCCAACCAAACATACACAAGACCCTGACTCAAAAAGAAAACAAAGTAAGATTTGGGGGACACTTGCAAGCTGACTTCATAGTCTATGGAAAAATAAGAAGAAATAACCAGGAAAAGAATAAGGGGCAACAATAATCAAAGACTGCACTGAGCAACGAAGCAGAGCAGTAATCGCATTCCATCGGGACCTAGGTTGGCCTGTGGATAGTTTCAGACACAGAGGAGAGCGGGCCACTTAGGAGACACCCATTTCTCCTTAGCAGAAACGGCACCCAGAGGGTGAAGTGCACCTCAGTCCTGCCTCAGTGCTTCATTAACCTGTGCACGGACAAGAGCACACACAGAGATGACACTAGGAAAGTACCCAAACCACAAACATATCCATTCCAGGTTTAGCTAAAAATAACATCGGTACAAGGATCATCTTTCTTAAACACAAAGTCTGAGACTCCTGCAAAGGACTTCCGTTTGGGTCTCACACATTCCCTGCGGCACATTTTCTGTAACTCCTGCTCCAGGAGATCCAAGCTTTACTCAAAAAACAAACAAACAAACAAACAAACTATAGAACATCGTTTAACCCCCGCTGGAAAATCTATCTATAAAAAAGGTTAAAGAAAAACTGAAGAACTATGGAAAATATCTGCAACATGTGTCAAAGACTAGTATGTACTAGTTTATTTAGAACATGAGTTCCCATAAATAATATAAAATACTTCAAGAAAATGAACAAAATCAATAAACAGAGACCATAGTGAATACAGCAGATACAGATCTTTCATTTGCAGAAAAGATGCTTAAAAAGTATTCTGCCAGGCAGGGGTGGGTAGTAGAGACAGGTAGATCTCCGAGTCTTCAGCCAGCCTGATCTGAAGACAAGTTGTGAAGACAACCAGGGCTATACAAAGAAACGGTCTCAAAAAAAGAAAAGAAAATAAAAGAAAAGAAAACTAAAGAAAAGGAAAGAAAAGAAAAGAAAAGAAAAGAAAAGAAAGAAAAGGAAAGGAAAGGAAAGGAAAGGAAAGGAAAGGAAAGGAAAGGAAAGGAAAGGAAAGGAAAGGAAAGGAAAG
>REGO01000325.1:1187068-1197134 GCA_010120015.1 Rhombomys opimus | reverse complement strand
AGAAAAGAAAAGAAAGAAAAGGAAAGGAAAGGAAAGGAAAGGAAAGGAAAGGAAAGGAAAGGAAAGGAAAGGAAAGGAAAGGAAAGGAAAGGAAAGGAAAAGAAAAGAGAGAGAGAGAGAGAGAGAGAGAGAGAGAGAGAGAGAGAAAGAAAGAAAGAAAGAAAATATTCCTATTAAAAAGTGCCTTCAAAGCTAGGCAGTGGTGGCAAACACCTTTAATCCAGCACTTGGAGACAGAGGCAGGTGGATCTCTATGAATTATTTTTTTAAAGATTTATTTATTTTATGTAGATTAGTGCTCTATCTGCATGTACACCTGCACACCAGAAGAGGGCATCACATCCCTATGTAGATGGATAGGAGTCACCATGTGGTTGCTGGGAATTGAACTCAGGATCTCTGGAAGAACAGACAATGCTCTTAACCTCTGAGCCACTTCTCCAGCCCATGGATCTCTATGAGTTTGGGACCAGTCTGGCCTACAGGGCTAGTTTCAGGACAGCCAGGGCTACACAAAGAAACCTTGTCTCAAACAAACAAACAAACAAAGGAAGGAAGGGAGGAAGGGTTTAGAGCTTCCAGAGATGGCTCAGTAGTTAAGGATTTCCACACATTCGAGGCCAGTCTGGGCTAGAGTTGTGGGGTGGGGTGGCACAAGATTTTAATCCCAGCACTCAGGAGGAGACACCAAGAAAGAGCTTTGTGAGTATGAGGCCAGCCTGGTATGTAGATACAAGTCAGCCAGCTACAGACCCAGTCTCAAAAAATCTCTGATCTCTGGCCTAGGGGAGTAGCTTCAGGGTAGCATGCTTGCCTCACTCTTAGAAAAGGGGAGAGGGTGGTATTCCAGTAACTCATTCCATCACCAAGGAAGCAGGGGCCAGCACTGGACAGTCAGCAGACCAAGAGCTGCCTCTCTAAAGGGCAGCCGGTTACCAAGGTTTAAACAGCGCACAGCCTCCGCGCTCCAGAATTTACCTGTGAGGCAAAGCTCCTAAGTAAGACTTCTCACACATGGGGAGACACTCTGCCATCACTGTGGGGGAGACTACTTTACAGACCCACCTAGCACACCTAAGCATACAACACCTCCCCCCCAGAACAGGGCACACAACACAGGCAAGATCCTTATTCGCACAAAGGGGAGAAGCCAGCAGGCGGGCTCAGAGACAGACAGACAAGCTGCCCTCTGCATGCTTTGTCTTACTGCTTGCTGATGGCCCAAACAACTCAGCTCGGAGAAGGTAAAGGTTTCAGGATTACTTTTTACCCAGCAGTACTGTTAAGTACTTCTTCCTCTTTGGCAGTCTCTATGCTAGCAACAGTGTTTAACTGTTTTTCCCTACCAACACATTCATTTAATTAAACTCGCATATTAAAATGAAATACTAACTTGCATTCTATTCCACAATTCCCTTGATCTCTGAGCTCTATCTCTTACTGCCTAATCTACAAAATAACAGCAGCATTCCCTCTTTTCCCCAGGTCTATAAAGGTCATTAACTACCGAGCACTAAACCCTATGATTGCCTAGCCTGGGGGACACACACCATCACTTTATCTCAGCAATGGGCAGAAAAGGGACAGCAAGACGGCTCAGCGGGCAAGTGAGCTTGCTGCCAAGTCTACTGCCCTGAGCTCTCGTCCCAGGACCCACATGGTAGAAAGAGAAAACTGACGCTCAAAAGCCGTCCTCTGACCGTCACATGGGCACTGTGGCACACTCCTGAGTAAGCGCACACACACACAGTGAGTAATTCTGTTTTGTGGGGGTTTTGTTGTTGTTTTGTGTTTTTTGTTTGTTTTGTTTTTCAGGGGTGTTTGTATGTTTTTGTTTTTTGAGACAGGGTTTCTCTGTGTAGCCTTGGCTGTCATGGACTCACTTGTACAACAGGCTGGCCTCGAACTCACAGAGATCCGCCTGCCTCTGCTTCTCAAGTGCTGGGACTAAAGGTGTGAACCACCATGCCAGGCAAGTTATTCTGTCTTTAAGGAAAAAATACTTTAAAATAGAAAAACACAGCAGAAAGGGAAGGCCATCTTCAAATTTTCAAAAACACACCACCTGGTGCACTACTTTATGCTTTTAGGTGTCTGTCTGGAGCCAGTGGGGCTGTGGAAGAACTAAGCTACAATAATCATTCATTACACAGACACCTTACACATAATGCCAACACAGTAATTTCATCTTTTTAATTAAGAGGGTTTTTTTGTCTTGTTTTTTGAGACAGGGTTTGTCAGTGTAGCCCTGGCTGTCCTGGACTCACTCTGTAGACAAGGCTGGCCTGGAACTCAGAGATCCACCTGCCTCTGCTTCCCAAGTGCTGGAATTAAAGGCATGTGCCACCTCTCCTTGGCCTTAAAAAAATATTTTAATTTTATAGGTACGAAGTTTTGCCTGAATGTATGTCTGTGCACCACGCACATGACTGGTCCCTGTGGAGGCCACAGAGGATGTCAGATGCCTTGGAAGTGGAGTTACAGACAGCTGGTTAAAAGTCACTATGTGGTGTCGTGGAATATTTATGAAGACTCTTGAGGGCTACTTTATGACAGGGCTCTGCCCTCAAATAATTGAGTCAGAGACCTATTACCTTATTTAAGCAGCTTTGGCGCACTGACTGGGCAGGCACTATTTAAACTAATTTTCTAAGCTAGTCTGGCTGTCTTCCAGCTGCATTTCCCAAGTTACTTGCCAGTAAGTTCCTGTCTGGGCTGGATCTGCTCCACCTCATCAGTCTACATCCTTTTTCTCCATCTTCTTTCTTCTACTCTCTCTGCTTCTCCTGGCCTCGTGGTCCCTCCTGAGACTACCAGCCTGGGTAACAAAGTTCTACTTACCTCTAATCTGCCCAGCTACAGGCTCCAGCCTTTTTGTTAACTTAACCAATCAGAGAACACTGGGATCAAAGTTTACACAACAGCATCCATGTAGGTGGGCATGTGCTCGTCCTGACAACAGCCAGATCGTGGGGCCAGTATTTAGCATCTGAATTCACAGAGCACCAGATCTGCCCCCAACAAGTAGGACTGGGACCCTACATCTCTAAAAGAGCCTCTTAACCTCTCCCTCTCTGCAGACCTAGTTCAAACTGTTAGGCCGTTACACTGTGGTGCCCCATACAGATAAAACTGTGTGCATATGTGTGCATGCACACACAAACACAACAGTACTCACATGCAAACACTGCGCAGACCCAAAGAAAGGTCATGTACTAGGAGAAGGGCTGTGTCAGAAAAGGTGAGAGGAGTTCCTGGGGAAAAACACAACTGGGATCCAATAAGTTACATAAGAGAATGAAGTACATGAGAGCATCCTTCGGGACAGAAGATGCGGTGGCTTCCTGTGGTGAGACAAGAAGAGCACAGAGCAGAGAACAAAATGGATGATTAAGCCAATGGAGAACAGACATGTTCTATGGAGTTCTGCCTTTTACTGTGAGACCAAGGAAATAGCAAGGGAGCCTGGGCACGGTGGCACAGGCCTGTGTGCCACTCCCCAAGAGCTGAAGCAAGAGGGGGGAAGGTTCAAGGCCATCCTGGACAAAAAAGCTAGAAAAGGGCTATAAGCAGAGATGATGAAAGATCTGTACTTGCAAACATCAGTCACACTGGCATGGAAGGCTGCTCAGGGCGCTACTGCAACAAGCCTGAAGGGCAATGACAGCAAGAACCAGTTATGGCGGAAGCAACCAAGCCGAGGTAGCTAACTACAGCTGAAGTTGGGAGGGGCTTAAGGAGACCCTGATTTCAGATTCCAGTAAGTAGATAATAAGTAAAGCTGTTACCACCAAGCCAGTCACAGTAGCACCAGCCTTTAATCCCAGCTGTTGGGAACCGCTATTCTAGCAGCTGCTTTGATATTTAAATCTCAGCAGGAAGATTGCTTTTACCAGGCCTTCATGGAGTCAGGAAAGACTTTCCAAGTCTCCCTCCTTTTGTTTGAGACAGCAGGTGGGATAGCTTGTCAAAATCACACCTCTTGGTTCACCTCCTTGTGAATTTAACTCACTGTGCTGAGCTGCTTTGACTCTGGCTTACAAGCAGTCTGAAATAAAGCAAGGCGTCTAGTCTCTACTAGAGCCTCTCGGAAAGGTCCCATGTGTTGTGTGTTAGTTTATTAATTTTAATCCTCACTCCCGACTCAAGAACCGTTCGACTCTGCTGGTGGGCTCCAGCACCCAGCACACAATAGGCGGAGATTAGAGGACTGTTTGAGTTCAAAGCCACCCAGGGCCACATAAAAAGTTGCAGAGTAGCTGGGGCTATATATTGAGGTTTTGGCTTTAAAATTTTTCAAAAGATGCTATCCCCGAAAGACTGGGAGCATTCCAGGAATACCACCAGGTTGTGCTACTTTGTTTCATAGGGGCTGGGCACTACATAGAAATGAAAAAAAGGAGAAAAAACAAAAAAGGTTCTTCCAGTATGTGGATGCCTTGGTAAAGAAAGGTGAGTGGAAAATAGGACTAGAGGTCAAAAGAGATGGAAAATTAATACACCAAACCTAAAAAAAAAAAAAAAAAAAAAAAGCCTTCCTTCCTACCCGTTCCTATTCCTCCCTACCACTTAAAACCTTTTCAATTATTTCAAAAGAGTGAAAAGCTTTAATATGCAATACCCAGAAGAACAAAAGATTGGTATTATTACTTATATCAAAGTGTATTATTCAGATATCAGAAATCTTCCAATTTTGAGAAGGAGGGAAAAATGGAGAGTGCCTGTGTGAGGGAGAAGGAATTGCGTGGCAGCCTGGAAGAAAGGAAGCAGAACAAAGACTGATGACTCCACTTCTCGAATTTTCACAGTTTAAGCACGTTTTATCTTCACCTCTGGACAAATGGCTGTTCTTGTCCTCGTGTGCTAAGGGAATGCAGAAATAGCGCCATACTTCAGGCTCTCCTTTGAAATCATGGCTTACACCGCTCTCGTGTGGTAGCAGCAAGGAACTGCACCAACGCGTTACAGGCCCATGAGAATGACCACATGAAGTTCATGGTATAATTATTAAGCCATGACCAAAGACGTAAAGATTGAAGTGGCAGAGGACAAACTGGGAACAGTCCTTGCCAAAAGATTTATCTTCTAGGTTAGTCATGCACGAAAATATAGGGTTTTGTCGTTAACCGGAGATAACAAAAAAGATGTCTCCTTTTTTTCTTTTTTCATGTTAAGACCACATATACTTTGTAATTCCAGGATACCCAGTCTGATACTGTCATTCCAAATCCAATTCATGGTATATCTGAATATTTACAAATGGCTTAATTTTATTTTAATGGCATGTACAAATGGGTTAGTGAACATTTCTGGCACACATCAAAAAACACATCACAAACATTAGTAATTGTCTCTTTGAATAAAGAAAATTCCCTTTGTTAGCTTCAAATTTATCAACTGATTTTTTTTTTTTTTTTACTACCTAGAACAATAAGTCACAGTAGTAAACACAATTCAGAAGCGATCAGGTTCTCAAAATTGAACAAAGTATCACTGATACAATCAACTTAGCACTAGTCACACACACAAAAAAAACATGGCGAAGGGCTAATACATCATTCCTGACAGTTCTCTTCACGGTAAGAAAACACGATTGTCCAATATCATGACTGGCGTTCTGTGCATGCTTTAATTCTCTACATTCCTGTTAGCAAACTGAAAAGTCATTTGTAAACGTATGCTTTTTAAACTGTTTACACACATACCAGTTTGACCGTGGGCTTTTTTATTCTTAAGACCAAACACGAAATTATAGTAATAATTTCCCAGTTCTCAGTTCTAATTGATATCAGGGTCACAGCATTTTGTGTCTTTATATTCTTGATCTTCATTTCCTCCTTTTTAAATCTAGACACCATGATCCATTCTGTCACAGGACATCCCCAAATATTAATGATTCAACCGTTCCCTTCACCTTTTTGGTTTTCTTTCGAATACTTCCTAGCCAGCACACACACGCACGCACGCACACACACACACAGGCACACACACACACACACACACACACACACACACACTTTCACACGCTCATTCTGTTTCAAAACACCCAACTCCTCCACAGTTGGGCGGCTTTTCATATTTTTTAGTCTTAAAGGAAACCACTCCTATACTGTGCTGTCTCCTCTCCTGAACGTGGTGCTCTTTCTGGGATCATCTCCCACAGCTGGAGAGCAGTGTCTGTCTTTCACAACACCACACTGCGGAAGGGGGCCAGCTCAGGAGGCGGGCAGGCGAACATCTGGGGCTGTCAGGGACGGCGGCCTCCCCTCCTGACAAGGCGCAGCTCGCATCCCCGCGCGGCCGGCGCGGCGGCACTTCTTCGGAGCGCTCGGCTCCGCTCCCGACCTCAGCGCCACCGTCCTGCCGGCCCAGCCCGCGGCCGCCGCCGCCGCCGCCGGCCCTCCACTCACCTGGCAGGTGCGGCCGTCCGGAGAGCTGCACGAAGCGGTTGAGCTGGCCGCTGCCCCGCGCCCCGCCGGCCGCGCCGGCCCCGCTCCCCCCGCCGGCCCCGCCGGCCGCGCCTCCTCCCCGCCGGCGGTTCCGGTCCCAGCCCTGGGCAGCCGACATGGCCCGCTAACGATTGCCGCAGCCGGCTCCCGGCAAGCCCCTGCCCCGGCAGCGCGAGCCCAGCCTCCTTCCCGGGCTCCTCAAGAGACCGGGGAGACAGGGGCCGGGGGAGCGCCGGGCTCGCCGGCAGCCAATGGCGGGCCGCCTTGGTGACAGGGAGCCAATGGGCAGTCTCCTTCTTGGCAGGTGGAGGGAGGCGGGGACAGACGTGGTAACCATAGCTATGGCTAAAAGAGGTTGGGGGAGAACAGGCCTAAGCAGCCGCTCGCGGAGCGCATCGATCCCCTCGCAGTCGGCCCGCTTCGGCCAGACTCGGTTCTCAGACCAGCCAGTCGAAGGCCGAGCGGGGAAGCTACGCCAGAGGAGACTCTGGGACAGGGCCGCCGGCAGGGCACGGTCGGCACCCTAGAACCCTGTCCCGTCAGCACTTGGGAGTGTCACACGTACACAGTGCGTGCGCTCGGCGTCGGGACAGCTGTCTGCGGCTCCGCAGACTGCGATCCGAGCTGCGGACCGTGGGCACACGCCGAGGGCTCACCGGCGTGGGGGCGGAGTCAGAGGAGAAATGCAAAAACGTCCTGGGTTTCATCATCCGTTTTGTCTCTTCGGGGCACTGGAGGGACCGTTCCTGTGAGCGGACGGCTTCAAACGTGGTTAGCAAAAGCCAAAAATGGTTCAGTCTCAGAGTAATCCTAGAAGCACAAATGAAAACTCCCATAAAAACCCTTTCAGGCGCCTCACAGACATCACTGAAGACCTTTAAATAACACTCGGCTGTGGGCCGCGCCAAGAAAAGGTCCTCTCAGAGCTGACTGACGGTCAGAAAAACGTCCTAACTCAGAAAAAAAAACAGAAAATAAAACCTCACGCCCCTCACAATGTACACGACGAAAGACGTGTAAAATTGAACGACAGCAAAGGTTCCGACGTGTGGTTTAAAATGTATGTGCCGTATCAGAAATCCCCATTGTTCCAAAATTAAACAAAAAATTTGGCTTTGAAGTTGGGGGCGCACTGCAAAGTGGGAAAATGCGTATCCACACTGCGGTTTCCAAATAAGGGAAAAGCATATAAATTTCTCAAGGGAAATAGAACTTTTCAAGGTTCTGAGATCTGACCTGATGGACCGCTGCCCCCTTGATGTTTCACACGTGAGAATCTCACATGGTGGACTTTTTTTTTTTTTCTTTAAAGGATTTGCATAGAAAAGGAGAAAGTGCTGGGAGAATAAGCCTTCTGATACCCGTGAGCAAATTCCATGTCGCCATGAACCTGGTGCTGTGTCCCCCACACCAAATTTCTATAGGAAAAGAAGGGTTTTAACCATTATGCATTAGAATGAAGTTAAAAAAAAAAAAAGTTTGACATCTGAAAAGAGACCTGTGAGGCTAGGGATGTAGGTGGCTCGGCTGCCTAAAGTACTTGTCTAGCATTTACCAAGCCCTGGGTACGGTCTCCACCCCCACACACCATATAAAACTGAGCATGGTGGCACGCCCTTGTAATCCCAGAACTGAGGAGATGGTAGCAGGAAGATTGGGCATTCAAGTCCAGCCTCAGATACATAGCAAGTTTAAGGCCAACCTTAGCTACATAAAATAATGTCACAAACAAACAAACAAAAACAGAATGAGTGCAGAGCAGTGGCTGGTCTTCCAGAGAACCTGAGTTTGACTCCTAGAACTCAAATAGCAGCTCACACCCATCTGTAACTCCTAACCCGGGATGAAACACTCTTATGACCTCCAGGTGCTGGGCATGCAAGTGATGAACAGACAGACATGCAGCCGAAACACCCTGCCACATAAAATTAAATCTTAAAAAAAGGCAGGAGCAAGCAGAACTCCAGTGTGGTGGCTCTTGCCTGGAGTCCCAGCCCAGCAGTTCACTGGGAGAAGCAGGAAGCTCCCAGAGTCAAGTGCCTTGGCTGGGTAGTGAGTTTAAAGCCACTCTGTGCTATGTGAGACTGCCCCCAAAAAACAAAGTCTTTGGTTCTAAAATACGAAAAAACCAAAACGAGTGTTAATTTTTCCGAAGAATTGTACCTCCCCAGGTGGACAGATGACCTGGCAGTTAAGAGCACCAGTTGCTCTTCCAGAAGACCTGGATTTGATTCCCAGCACCCACATGGTGATTTACAACCACCTGTAACTCCAGTCCCAGAGAAACGGCTCAGTGGGTAAAGGCAGAGAGGATGAAAGCTGGGACCAATGCTGGGAAATACTGTTCCCTGCACCTGAAGACGATCTGCTGTGTTGCCTGCATGCACACGATCAAGCTGATGGACACCTGACAACGGGATGTGTGGACTCTACCTCCAGCTGAGGAACTATGAACAACTATGGGCATGTGATGGTTACTGG
Source organism: Rhombomys opimus (assembly GCA_010120015.1). NCBI lineage: Eukaryota > Metazoa > Chordata > Mammalia > Rodentia > Muridae > Rhombomys > Rhombomys opimus. The sequence goes on along the minus strand of REGO01000325.1, from coordinate 1,188,204 downwards.
AGGAGGGTCATTTTTCTTCAAGGGTGTGGCCGCTGGTAGTTGCCCAGTCACACAGATGTGGAGAACACCAACTGGACACAGTGGGTTTTCGTTTTTTATTGGGTTTTTGCTTTGGTTTTGTTTTAATTTAAGAGTTAGGGTTCAGCTGTTAAGAGTGCTTACAGCTATTCTAGAGGAGCCAGGTTTGATTCCCAGCGACCACGTCAGGCTCGCAACTGTCTGGAGTTCAGCTTCTGCATACACACAGTACACATAACTTCATGCAGGCATCTGCACATACACACAAATAAAGATAAACAAGCTTTAAGAAGCTGCTGGGCATGGTGGCGCACACCTTCCACTGTAGCCACTCGGGAGGAGAGGCAGGCAGATCTGTGTGATTGGAGACTAGACTGGCCTACGTATGTGCCAGGCCAGTCAGAGCTCCATAGTGGGATACTGTCTCCAAAGAGGGGGAGCTCAGCAGTGGAGAGCACTGGCTGCCCTCTCAGAGGACTCCATTCACAGGACCCACACGGTGCTCACGGCTCTCTGTGGCCTGGAACTGCTGCTCCAGGAGACCTGACACTCCCTTCTAGCCTCTGTGGTCAACGTTCATGAACACGGCACACAGTCATACCTAAAAACGGTGATGCATATACATAAAAAATTGGAGGTGGGATTCAAGACAGGGTTTCTCTGCATAGCCTGGCTGTCCTGGAACTCAGTCTATAGACCATGCTGGCCTCGACCTCAGAGCTCCCCCTGCCTCTGCCTCCTGAGTGCTGGGATTACAAAGGTGTGCCCCATCACTACCCAGCTAATACCAATAATGATGTGGAAATATTTACAGATAAAACTAGAGAGGTCTGGAAAGGTGGCTCAGTGGCTCTGAGCGATGGCTGTGGATGTGGTAAGGCGAGTGGACGATACTGGAGAGCAGCGGTGATTCAGATGGGGACTGCTAAAAGCTGAGGCTTACTGTAGCCAGAGCTCACCGTGTTGTTCTTACTCTAATTTTAAAAGTAGATATGAAGCTGGGCAGGGTGGCACACACCTTTTAATATCAGCACCCAGGAGGCAAAGGCAGGCGGATCTCTGTGAGTTCAAGGCCAGTCTGGGCTACAAATGGAGTTCCAGGGCTGTTACAAAGAAGA
>REGO01000325.1:1163805-1186948 GCA_010120015.1 Rhombomys opimus | reverse complement strand
AAAAAAAAAGTAGATTTGATGTTTTTCCCCTCATAAAAAGATTTTTGAGAATAGTTCTTGAAGCCAGGCATGGTAGCGCACACCTGTAATCTCAACAGTCAGGGAGGCAGGCAGATCTCTGTGAGTTACAGGCCAGCCTGGTCTACAAAGCAAGTCCAGGACAGCCAGGGCTACACAGAGAAACCCTGTCTGAAAAAGCAAACAAAAGTGATTATTAATATAAACATAAATGCATGAAATTAGGATGATGGCAGCTTATCTTTAGCCAGCTAGTTACCAAGATAACACAGGGAGACTATGATTTATTAAATCAGCCTTGAGCACAATACTAAGCAATTATTACTCTAATCCTAAACCTCCCAGTCAGTGTGGCTTCTTCCCAGCCAGAATCCTCATAATACTTGTGAGGCTCCAGTTTTCTTCTCCTGATGTTCCCTGGACCTGTCCTCAGCCCCCCACTTTCTCTCTCTCCTCCCCTCTTTGGACCCCAGTGTCCCACCCTATTCTCTCTATAGCTCAAGTATTGGCTGGTCAGAATTTTATTGGCAAGGTAGAGAATGAAGGAGGAACAATATGTATACAAACAGGAGACGCTTAGAATAAACATAACAAAGCTGTTTCCAGATTGAAACCAGATAGTGAGAAAGGGAAATCAGCATTTGGATGATATCAGGGAAAACTGTAACCAGGGCACAATAACATTCTGCCGACAGAGCTCTGGCTGCCCTGGATGCTCTGCTGTTTGGGGAGTCTTCTTTGCTCATGTTCTTGCACAGCAGACTTTCAGCTGAAGGTTCACATTTCTTCCCAACAACCTCATCCACTTCAATACTAAGACTGGGGTTCTGCCAGGCGCAGTGCCGTACACCTGTAGTCCAGCACTAGGGAGGCAGAGGCAGGCAGAGCTCTGTGAGTTCAAGGCCAGCCTGGTCTAACAGAGTGAGTCCAGGACAGCCAGGGAAACCCTGTCTCAAAAATGAAAACAAGCAAACAAAAAAGACTGGGGTTCACACACACATACACACACACATAACACACACATATACACACACATACACAACACACACACACATAACACACATACATACATACACACACATACACAACACACACAGACACACACACATAACACACACATATACACACACATACACAACACACACACACATAACACACATACATACACACACACACAACACACACAGACACACACACACATAACACAACACACACACACACACACATACATACATACACACATAACACACACAGATACACACCACCTCTGTTGCTCTATAAAAAAGTGTTCTTTAAAAGAAAAAAATAAGTTGTTTTATGTGTGTGCCTGTGTGCCTGAGCCTGGAAAAGCTACAAGAGGGCATCAGATTCCCTGGAACTTGAATTACAGGTGGTTAGGAGCTACCCAGTATGGGTGCCAGGAACCAAACCCAGGTCTTCTGCAGGCACAGACAAGCTGACAGTGCTCTTGACCATTGAGACACCTCTCTAGCTACCCACATCACCCTCCTTTCTGAAGATTTATTTATTTATTATGTGTACAGTGTTCTGCCTGCATGAATTCCTGCAAACCAGCTGAGGGCACCAGAGCTCATTACAGATGGTTGTGAGCCACCACGTGGGTGCTGGAAATTGAACTCAGGACCTTTCGAAGAGTAGACAGTGCTCTACACCTCTGAGCCATCTGTGCAGCCCACCCCATCTCCCTCTAAAATAAACTTTTTAAAGGTTCACTTATTTAATGTGTATGAGTGTTTTGCCTGTGTGCACCGTGTGCCCTTGGAGGTTGTAAGAAAGCTCCTGAGCTCCTGGAACTGAAGAGAGGATGGTTACGAGCCACAGTGTGGTGTGGGGAGCTGAATCTAGGTCCTCCACCAAGAACAGCAAACGCGGTTAACTGCTGAGTCTTCCCTCCAGGCTCACAGCCTTTGAAAACCCAAGGCTGGCCCTGAGCTCTGTAGGTGAGCCTGGCCTGCTGCTTCTAATACTTCTGTCTCTGTCACACAGCAGAGGCATCAAACAGCTAATTTTCTCAAGACTCTGCAACCAAATTAGGTCGTCAGTGGACCTTCTTCAGAGCATGTATAATCATAATTTTAAAACTATAGGAAGGGCCTAGGGCTTAAACTCAGTGGTAGAGCGCTGGAGTTAAGGCCTTGCTTCATTAAGTAGTACAGAAAAACGAACAAACAAGACAGGCAAACATGCTTGACCAACTCTGCTGAGAACCACTATGTCTGGCTGGGGATATAGCCCAGTGGAAGATTTTAGCTGGCCTGTGTGAGGCTGTGTGCTTGACTGTCCCACGCCTAGCACTGCCCACAGCAAAACTGTGTACAGCTCTCTTGTTCACTATTTTATCGACAGTTCCAGTATATGAAGTCAATAGTTAATACATGTTTGCTGCAGAAGGGAGGATGGTGTCAAAGACACGGACTTCTTCCAATCGTAACATACTCCTATGAAGAGTTTCAAATTCTTTGTTCTCCACTAAAGACTGTTGTTTCTTACCTGGAAAACAACGTACATTTTGACGTACTGGCAATTGGCGCCTTCATTCCTGCTGAATCTAGAGAGACCTCCCTTTTTAAAATTTCAATACTGACTAATGATTGTGGTGGTAGTGCATGCTTTTAATCCCAATATTCAGGGAGCAGAGGCAGGTGGATCTCTTGAATTCAGGGACTGCACAGGAAACCCTATATCCAAAAATAAATAAATAAAATAAAATACCCGGGCAGTGGTGGCACAGGCCTTTAATACCAGCACTTGGGAGGCAGAGGCAGGCAGATCTCTATGAGTTCAAGGCCAGCCTGGTCCACAAAGCAAATCCAGCACAGCCAGAACTACCCAGAGAAACCCTGTCTCAAAAAAAAAATTATTAACCTAAATATGCTAGTTCATCAGAAAAACAAATAACCTATGTTTTAAACACTGTAAATCCTTAAATCCTTTTAGCTAACCAGGAAAGGGTAGGACATGACGTCATAGTTCGAGATGCAAGAGGGGCGTGTCTTAGCGCAGAACGGAAGTTACGGAGCCTCCCGGCGCGCGGGGGACAAAACTCCGGGACGGACCAAGATGGAGGCTCCCACCGAGGGGCAGCTCTTCGCCTCCGGGATCGAAAAGAGCTGGGGCGCGGTCGTCCGCTCCCCTGAAGGGACACCCCAGAAGGTCCGGCAGCTGATAGATGAGGGAATTGTCCCGGAGGAGGGAGGCGCAGAAGCGTGAGTTCTCCCGCCTGGGCAGAGAAGACTGGACTGGGCGCTAGAAGATTGGCGTGGCTTTGGGGACGTGGGCTGGGGTAGGGGCCGGGGGGCGCAGCGGGTAAAGGGGGGCGCTCGGGTGGAGGAATCCGTGACTCGGTGGAGGGGTTGAGTTGTTGATGAGGTCTGACTGCTCGGCTTCAGTAGCCTCCGATGTACCTGACCGCCGCAACACTAGCGAAATGGTATTTTAAACCTTTCTTCAGGGAGCTGACTGTTGGCTGAATAAGTAAAGCTGACTACTAATTAGGGTCCGTGAGGTGGGATTCTCACAGTCCAAAGTCACGCAAAATATTGCCGGAGAACCGTGATGGAGCTAAGAGAGTCTGCCTAAGCTGTGAAGGGTTGTGGTTCCCGGACCGAAGAATCCAGACTATTTAATAAATAAAGTGTTATGAAGCTGTGGGATGAATTAAGCAGAGGAATGGCTTGACTGAACTGGTGGCAGTCGAAATGATGGTTAGGAACGTAAACTCTATTTCAGGTTTGATTTGTGCTGTGTGTGCAATAGCTAGACTCGGAAGAGGTCACTGACAGGCCTGCTGCTTGGTTTCAGAAAGGACACACCTGCCACATTCCAGCCATTGGATGGATCGCCTCGGGCTGAACAGCCTCCGTTGGAATCTACAAGCAAAGAAGCCTTTTTTCACAGAGTGGAGACCTTTTCTATATCCTTTTTGGTGGTTGTACCTGCTGCAGGGCTGTTGCTCCAGAGCCTGTGTGCTCACTGTTGTAGTGTGTGGGTGTTCCGGCTGCACGTCTGCCCCACGTGCATGGAGTTCCTACAGGGTTCTGGGGTGGGGGTACGGGTGCTTGTTACCCACCATGTGGGAAGAGCAGCCAGTGCTCCTAACTGCTGAGCCATCTCCAACCGCTCACTCTGATCTTTCAAACCAAAGAATCGGAATTGATAATTTCACAGGAAAGCCTTTATCCGCCTGCATCTGCCGCCCACGTGCTGACAGTAAAGGCATGCTCTACCACCACCCAGCTTGATTTGTTTTGTTTTGAGACCCTGTGGAACTTGCATCCCAAGTTCAGCTTCATACTGCCTTCGTCCCGAATGCTAGGGTGATGAGTGGGAGCCACTGTGCCCACCTAACCTTTTCTCCTTATAGAAGGAAGAAGAATTGAAAGGCCTGAGAGGAGGAGTAGCTACCAATGCCTGTGTGTAGTACGTTTTCACATGTATTCTAACCTTTGGTCTTCAACTCATTCCTGTGAAAATAAGTATTTTTATATTTATGTAATATGTATGCAGGGTTCTACCTACATGTCCACCTGGGCGCCAGAGCTCACTATGGATGGTTGGGAGCCACCATGTGGGTGCTGGGAATTGAACTCGGGACCTCTGGAAGAGCAGCCAGTGCTCTTAACCTCTGAGCCATCTCTCCAGCCTGCCATACTGCTTTTTAGTGTTTGGTTTGGTTTGGTGGAGGCCAGTGCTAAGAATCAGACCTCATGTATGGCAGGCAGACAGTCTTCCACTGAGCTGTGTTCCTGGCTCTGTTAGGCTCATTTTACAGATGAGAGCAAAGGACAGACAGACAGACAGAAGAGGGGCCATTAGAGTAGGCTACATGGCTTGCCTAAGCATCCTGCTAGCAAGTAGGGAGCTAGGAATGACTGAATTTTTTTGTTTTGCTTGTTTCTTTCTTTTTTTTTTTAAATTTATTTATTTATTATGTATACAATATCTGCATGTATGCCTTCACACCAGAAGAGGGCACCAGATCTCATAGATGTTTTTGAGCCACCATGTGGTTGCTGGGAATTGAACTCAGGACCTCTGGAAGCGCAGCCAGTGCTCTTAACCACTGAGCCATCTCTCCAGCCTGTAGTTTTTTTTTTTTTAATTTATGTATCTGCTGTGTGTACACCATCTGGGGTGGTGGGATACCCAAGGAGGCCCGAGGAAGGTGTCTAGAGCAGCTACAGGCACCGATGAGCAACCAGACGTATGTTCTGGAAACAAAAACAGGTTCTCTAGAAAAGAGCCACAGGTGTACTCAGCTCCTGAGCCGTCTCTTGGGCCCAATTTGGTTTGGTTTGGTTTTTGTTTTTTTCTAGGCAGGTGCACAGGCAGACATGCAGGCAAAATACATATGTGAAATGAATCTCAAAAACAAGTAAATAGAAAGATGATGTTTAGCACCTGGAATGATGGCTCACACCTTTAGAAGGATTTTAGAAGTTTGAGGCCTGCCTGGGCTATGGAGTGAACTCTCGCCCAAAAACAAAGTGGAGGGGCTAGGGAGAAGACAGTGGATGAAACAGTTGCTGCCTAAGCATGAGGACCAAATTAGGATCCTAGAATGCGCAGAAAAGCTAGTGGAAATGGCTGCATACTGGGATCCCAGCAGGCAGGAAGTGGAGCCAGGATCCTAGAGCTAGCTGGCTGACCAACTAGCACGTGTGTGCCTGGTGTGCACAGAAGAGCCTTTGGAGCTGGACTTCCGGGTGGCTTCGGGCCACTGTGTGGGCATTGGGACCCGAACCTGGGTCCTATGCAAGAGCAGCCAGTGCTCTCAACATCTGAGCTACCTCGCTAGCCCTCCAGAGCAGCTGAAACAGCGAGCTCTGGGCTCACAGACCCTTCTCCCTTAGTATGTAAAGCGGGCAACAATTGCAGAAGACACATGATGTCCACCACATACATGCCTACAACACACACACACACACACACCCAGAAAAACTAATTTCTTCACTGTCTGCTTTTAATGAATGTATTCCTGGATTTGTTAAGAATGTGCTCGAGTTTTAATTGGGCTTGGTTTTCTTTGACTCGAATACTCTCTGAAATGGGCAGGGAAGCCCCCCGAGCTGTCTCCACTTATCTGCGCAAGATATGGTTGGGTCGCCGTGGAATGTGACCTGCTCAGGTGCTCCAGCTGCCAGGCTCTCCTCTGTGCCAGTTTACAGCCAGCTCTGGACTTCAGCAGATGTGAGCACACAGGACAGACTAACTCCTCCACAGCCAGCAGCTGTGCAGGGCGAAGAGGCGATGGTCCTCACCCTGTTAGCCTCAGTTGTTCTGCCCTGAGTGGCCTTGATGTGCGCTCTAGACAGACAACAGTATGCTTACCTTTTAATCCCAAATGTGGACTTCAGAGCAAAGAGAGGACGTTCTGAAGGTCCACTGTAGGAGACCTTCCGAGGTATACAGCGTACCTCCTTCACACCAACAGAAGGTTTTTGGTGGCGGTGGTGGTTTGCCTTTTGTTTTTTGAGACAGGGTTTCTCCTGAGTAATGGGATTAAGGGGTGTGTCACCACACCTGCCTTATTTTTATATTGTATTTTAAAGTATACCATTTAGGGACTGGAGAGATGGCTCAGTGGTTAAGAACACTGTCTGCTCTTCCAGAGGTCCTGAATTTAATTTCCAGCAACCACATCTTGGCTCACAACCATCTATGATATTGGGATCTGATGCCCTCTTCTGGCCTGCAGATAGAGCACTCTCTAAATAAATCTTTAAAAAAGAAAAAAAATTCAGCTGGGCACGGTGGCATACGCCTCTTATCCCAGCACTGAGGGAGGCAGAGGCAGGCTGATTGCTTCAGTTCCAGGCCAGCCTGGTCTATAAAGCATATCCAGGACAGCCAAGTCTACACACAGAGAAACCCTGTCTCAAACAAACAAAATGTCCTAATTATTGAAGTGTATGTGTGGGTAGGTTCGTTCTCTAAAAGACTCTTGGCTGTTTTGATTTTGAATCTGTATGGTGTATAATAGTTGCTGCTTTTTGGCTTTCAGATAAGGAACGATGTGCTGAGCTCAAGAAATCCTTGTGCAGTGCCCATGAGAAGTTCTGCTTTTGGCCAGACAGCCCCTCTCCAGGTGCACATTGAGGATTCCCATCTACCCTTGCTCTTCTGTCATCATATCTTATTATTTATTTTGGCTTTCCAAGACAGGGTTTCTCTGTGTAGTGCCGGAGCCAGCTGGGCAGAGTCGAATGGTTCTTGAGTTGGGTGTGAGGATTAAAATTAATAAAATAAACACACAGCACACAGCTTTTGCAAAAGGCAGACTGCTGCAGCAAGCAGCAAGTCTCAAGACTCTGCCTCCTCCTCTGCCTCCAGCCTTCTGACCACTTTATTTTTTGAGGAGTTACTTTTAGCCAGTAAAACATCTCAGAACAATAGGTTAATTTGCACAAGGAACCTGAGGAAGAGGTGTAACCCTCACAAGCTATCCCACCTGTTGTCACAAACAAAAGGAGATGGACTTGCAAGTTCTCCTCTGCCATTAGTAAAGGCCTCCTAAAAGCCATCTCTCCGCCAAGATTTAAATATCAAAGCAGGCCTCTGTGTAGCCTTGGCTGTCCTGGAACTCACTCTGTAGACCAGGCTGGCCTCAAACTCATAGAGATCAGTCTGATTCTGCCTCCCAATTGCTGGGATTAAAGGCGTGTGCCACCTCCGCCCTGCTGGTCATCATATTTCTGATAGTGCCCATTTTCTTGTGATCTTTGAAGTTGTTTTTCTAATGTTTGTGCTTTTCAAGACCTTGCATTTTACATTTATTGCTTAAGTTTTTCAGGTGTGTTTGTCCAGCCAGCTCTGAGAGAGATAGACAGAGACAGAGAGAGGTGTATTTTGGTAGCCTTCTGAATCTTCACATGGGCCCTTCAAAGTAGATAGTATGAACTCGGTTGTTATAGGCAAGAGAATTGAGAATTAAGAATTACATCAGGTTGTAGTGTGCACACCTTTAGTCCCAGCACTCAGGAGGCAGAGGCAGGCTGATTTCTGTAAGTTTGAAGCCTGCCTCGTCTACAGAGTGAGTTCCAGGACAGCCAGGGCTACACAGAGAAACCGTGTCTCCAAAAGTTTAAAAAAAAAAAAAAAAAAAAAAAAAGATTAAGGCCAGCCTGGTCTACATAGTGAGTTCCAGAGGTTCTAACAGGAATTAGAGAGAAGCCATGACTATGATTTACCTGATTCTGAACCTTTTGCACCCTGTTAGGCAGCAGCCCATGTTTGCCGTGGCTTCCTTTGGAAGGCACATGAGTGGTACTGGCAATGACAGTAAGCACAGAACTCCAGGACTCCTGACTGACCATACACCCAGTGAAAGGGGCACCACATAAGCAATCGCTCAATACAGTAAAGCAGTATTGTGTAACGGCACTGACATCGGCGTAAACCTCCCAGCCAGGGCTCTAGAGAAGGCCGCTCCAGGCTCCTGTATCCTCTCTAGTGAGGATCGTGCAGGGCAGCCTTCTCACATCAGGAGCTATGGTTAGACACAGAATACTCCACAGGAGAGAGCCCATCTGACCCCCAGCCTATTCTCCCACAGATAGATTTGGGACGCTGCCATTGGGTGAGCCTGCTGTTCTTGTCAGTGAGTTCGTGGACCGGTTTCAAAGCCTTTGTCATTTGGACCTTCAGCTTCCTTCCCTGAGGCCAGAGGATTTGAAAACTATGGTGAGTGTTTCTCGGCTAGATGGCAGTGGCCCCAAACTGCCAGCAGCACTTGGACATGCACCTTGACCACAAGGGGATGCAGAGAAGAAAGGCTATCTCTCTTTTGGCTCTTCAGTCTCTGCCAGAAAGGCAATAGTTGAGAGTGTGAGTAAGTGATTTCTGTGTAAACAATTAGACATCTTTTTTTTTTTTAAGATTTATTTATTTATACAGTTTTCTTCCTGCATGTACACCTGCTGGCCAGAAGAGGGCACCAGATCTCACTATAGATGGTTGTGAGCCACCATATGGTTGCTGGGAATTGAACTCAGGAACTCTGGAAGAGCAGCCATTACTCTTAACCTCAGAGCCATCTCTCCAGCCCACAATTAGACATCTTTAAACAGTTTTTTGTTTCCTGTTTTGGTTTTTTTAGATGGGTCTCACTAGCTTTGGCTGACCTGGAATTTATTATGTAAACCAGGTTTCCCTGGAATTCAGATTCACCTACTTCTATCTACAGAGTGCTGTGATTAAAGGCCTTGCCCCCAAATCCAGCCCTGCTTTTTTGGTCTTAATTTGACACTTAAACTGCTTGTTGCAAACCATTTTTCAAGCTGTGACAGGACAGGATGTTCTCCTGTGGCGATGAGAAGTGTAGCTGTGCTCTCCTTCTCTGCGGTTGACTGTTCACTGTTGTTTCCCAGCCTGTGAGTCTGCTGTGAGGACACCCTGGCTTGTTGGCAGTAAATACTCATCTTTTTCTTCTTCATGGTCACATGTTTTAGGGCTTCCAGCACTAAGCAGTTACCCCTGTTTGCTCTTACAAATGTCAGCCTCCTCTTCTCCAAGGCAGCCCCGCCCACCCACACCGGACCACCCACAGGCCAAAAATGAAGGCTGTCAGTTTGTTCTGTCAAAAGTAAATTCAGCGTTAGGCCAAGACAGGAATAGTAATCTTTCTATCGTTTGGTTTGAACCTCCCAAGGTTCAGATCAAATCTACAGATGGCACAGTGAAAGCCGTTTAGTGCTTACAGGGGACCTGCTGCCGCCTGCTTCTTCAGTCAGCGGTTCAGGAAGTGCCTGTGCGACACTGGAGTAGTCCCCAGCCCAGGCGTGTGGCTGTGTTGTCCTTGCGTGTGGCTGAGGCATGCCTGACTCCAGTCCGCTCCCTCTGCAGTGCCTGACAGAAGACGAGCTCGGCGCTCTGCTGCAGCTGCTGCAAGGTGAGCTGGACGGCCAGGCTGAGGGCAGGAAGACTTCGGGCAGGCTCGGCTCCGACGCCCACGTGCACGTCACCGCGTGTGTTCTCTCTCTGTGCGGCTGGGCGTGGAGGTGAGTGAGTGCCGCTAGGGGCTGGGACTGTCAGCAGGCACTGTTGCTGTTTCCCGGGAGAGCGAAAAGAGAAAGTGGAGTGCGGAGGGAGTAGAGAGGTGGAGAAGAGTCAGCAACAAGCTGGCTGTGGTGGCCCTGGCTGTCCTGGGCTCCCTTGGTCCACCAGGTGGGCCTTGAGCTCACAGAGATCTGCCTGCCTCTGCCTCCTGGAGTGCTGGGATTAGAGGCGTGTGTCAGCACTGCGATGGCCACACACCATTTACTTTAAATAAGCTTTCCTGCTACTGACTAGTGGGGGTCGTGTGCGGGCCTGTGATCACAGGATTTGGAGGATTTATCTGACCTTGGGGCCAGCCTGGACTACAGAGTGAGACCTATCTCATACACACAAAATAAGTAATTCATTGCTTTGTAGATTGAGGAAAGGGTTTAAAAAGGATCAGGAGTTTATAAAACATACTTCACAGCATTGCAGCAGGAACATAGAAGACCCTTAGACTTCTTTGAGAAGGTGACATGGGAGTGCTGAAGGTTGCGTCCTAAGACCCAGGCCCTGAGAGTTCATGGATCACGGTCCACGGGTCCACGGTCAGATGCTGTTTGCTGAGAGAAGACAGCAGTTATTCTACTTAGTCACCTGGAAGTGTCACCTTTGGAGACAGCGCTTTCTCTCCTGTTCCTTCCTAGCTCTGTGGAGCCTACACAGCTCTCCCTGGTAACTTGTTCTCAGTGCACGAGGAAGGTCGGCCTCTGGGGCTTTCAGCAGATGGAATCATCTGTGACAGATCTGGACGCTTCCTTTGGCCCGACCAGCTCCCCCGTTCCAGGTGCGGAGGGCCGGCCTGAACACATCCCTCTGGTGCCTGAGTCTCCCAGGCGCATGATGACGCGGAGCCAGGATACTACCGCCTCTCCAGGCTCGGAGCAGGTACTAGCTTCCTCGGCGTGCCAGCTAGCAGCAGGGTGGAAAGTGGTGGCAGGCCCCCCTTCAAACCCCACCAGGAAGACAGGCTATCACGTTTCCATCACAAACGGAGAAGCTAAATTCATTATGGAAAGCTAAGTATAGAACTACAACATTCTTTAAAGAATTCAGTTAGGTGCGCAGCTGAGAAACTGAATTCATACTACAAATTCAAATACTGTGTTTCATATGCTTCCAGGAGTACTCAGGCCAGAACTGCTAACATCCTTCACATGCTTTTCTTTCTCTTCAGTCTGAAAAAAGTCCAGGTCCCATTGTCTCCCGAACGCGGAGCTGGGACTCCTGCAATCCTGCTGACCGGCCTGAGGTGGAGGCCGCCAGCCCCAGCACCCGGAGCCGCCCAGTGACACGGAGCATGGGAACCGGAGATTCCTCCGGCTTGGACGTTCCCTCCAGCCCTCTTCGGAAAGCCAAGCGCGCCCGCCTCTGCTCCTCCAGCGGCTCAGTGAGTTCAGAGATGGGACACGGCTCCTACACTGTAACCCAGCCCCTGAGAGGCAGAGACGGCATCGCCTGTGTCGGGCCAGCCTCCATGTGAGACCTCACGGGCTGGGGAGGCAGCTCAGTGTGCAGGCGCTGCCGTCCTTCCATGTTTCAGAGAGACAGCTGATCAGAGGAAAAGGTTTGGCGTGGGTCTAGAGAGCTCATAAATACTGAGACCAACCGGACAGCATGCAGTAGGGCAGCAGAGCTGATCAAGGAGACTTTGGGCTTCCTCTCCCACTCCTGGCTGGGTCTCATAGCTCAGTGTGCCTGGAACTATGTACACTAGGCTGGCCTTGGACTTACGGCAATCCTTTTGCCTCAATGCTGGGATCATAGGCTTGACCCACCACATCAGGCAGGTAGCTTATTTTGCCTTTTTGTTTGTTTTTATTTTTTGAGACAGGGTGATTATATAGACCAGGCTGGCCTCAAACTCGCAGAGATCCGCCTGCCTCTGTCTCCCAAGGGCTGGGGTTAAGGCCTGTGCCATCATACCCAGCTTGTTTTTTAGAGTGACATACAAAGTCAGTGGGTTTCATGTGGCATTTTCATTCCCTGTTTGTGGTCCTCCTCCTCCCCTTTCCTCTGGCATCCTCTTCTCCCTCTGCTGGTTCCCACGTTCCCAGTCTTGTGTAATCCTTTGTATCAAGTTTTTTAACACGGTGCAGTACCATCTGTCCATCCCCGGGTTGTTTCCTGTGCCCTCCCAGCACTTTTCAGGACGTTCTTACCCACACGTAAGAAGGCTGTAGTGTGCTCACACAGTAACGCCAGCCCTCCAGAGGCTGAGGAGGATGGGAAGTGCAATGCAAGGCCGTCCTGGGCAGCACACTGACACACACTGTCTCATCAGAAAACGAGCAAGGTTAGAGATCTAGAGGAGGAGAAAAGTGAAAGCATTCCTAGGAGGCTGAGGCAGGAGAGTGAGCAGCCTTGGCTACATAGCATGACTTTTATCTTAAAATAACAAAAGTGAGATAATAGTGCTAATAAAGAAGAGCTAGGTGTGAAGGCAGCTGTGTGGTTCAGACCTTGAGTAGTGCCTCCCCGACCAGACCTCAGTAACACCCTGTCTCTCTTCCTCTCTCAGGACACGTCTGCCCGAAGCTTCTTTAATCCCACCTCTCAGCATAGAGATTGGTGCCCTTGGGTGAACGTCACACTTGTCAAAGAAACCAGGGAGAATGGGAAAGCGGAGGTGGATGCCAGCACCCCAGCAGAGCCAGGCTGGAAGGCCGCATTGACCATCCTGCTGGCCCAGAAGCGTTCTACCCAGCCAGATGAGGTGGACTCTATGGTGAGATGGCGCTGCCCAGCGTGAAGGCAGCATCTGTTGCTTTGGGACTGAGTGGCAGAGGCCTGTACTTAGCACTTGCCTGTTTCAGCTCTCCTAAGTCAAGCTTCTGGCTTCAGGAGCAAAGCATGGAAGTGGTTCGGTCTTCCTGGCAAATTCTTTGTTCCAGCAGCTGGAGTAATTAGGAGAGGAATACAGAAACAGACTAGATCGGTGGCAGCTGCCTGGGCCGGAGCTGAGTACAGCTCCTCTGTCAGGCCCCATCACTTGCCCTTGGAGGCTGCCCCGTTACCTAGCTGTTTGGAGCTCTGTACCCTGGTACCAAACCATGGCTTCATTTCCAGTGCCAGCATGTTACTTTACTCTTCCCAGCACGTGCTCTGGCCAGCGTGAGATCACAGTCAGGACTGCTGCCATTATGGACCGGGTAAATGCAGAGCCAGTAGACACACCTGGGAACAAGAATGAAAGCCAGAGGGCAGACAAAGGAATCCAGACAGCCAGCTTTGTGTCTTCCCTGCTCAGCTCCACATTTGCTCACAGCCTGGCATAAATGGAGAAGTTTCTGACCTCTGTGCCTGTCACAGACTAAGTAAAAAATACTTGCCTCTCAGAGTTCCAAATTGATGGTGGTCAGATCACAGGTTTCCACCAGAGGGAGCTCTAATATGACAGACGCCCAACAAAGTCTATCATTGGTGCACTGTATAAGCAGAGGAAAGGGTTCCAAAGTCAGTCAGTCTGTCTGTCTTCCTTTAACTTAAAAATATTTAGGTCGGGGCCTAGCATAACGGGTCAGTAAGGGAGCTTGATGCTAACCCTGACAACCTCAGTTCAGTACCTCGAAGCCAGCCAGGAAGGAAGGAGCTGAGTCCAGCAAATTCTCTTCCACATGCTTGCCGTGCACACACGCGCACGTGCCCACACTAAATAAGTAAGTCCAGAAATGCCTAGATGCATGTGTGAGGGTGTGTGATGTTTAGGTAGACGTGGCTATGCACACTTGAGTGCCAGCCCTCTGCAGGCTTAGCAGAAGGACTACAGGCTGGAGGCCAGGCCTGGCCTATGCATAGGACCCCATCTCCAGCACAACCACCAGAAAGACAAATACTTGGCCCACCCCTCAAAAGCAGAGAGATTAAGGTCAGGAAAGGTTTGGGTTTTTGTTTTTGTTTTTGTTTATAAGATACTTCTGTAGTGCCAGCCATGATAGCACACACCTTTAGTCCCAGGGCTCTGAGGAGCAGGACAGGGAGACCTCTGAGTCAGAGGCCAGTGTGGTCTAGACAGCGAGTTCCAGGCCAGTCAGGGTGACATAGTGAGACCTGTCTCGACATCAGCGACAGAAGACCCCATCTGTCGCTGTCCTTTTCAGATACTAAAAAGAAGCCTCATTGGGTTTGCCGGGGGGCAGGTTGCTGGCTTGACTCATAGCTGGCCCTGGGTTTGGGGTTTTAAGTTCCTTTTTGGCGGTTTGTCTTTTTGCCTGGCTGCTGGCCTGGGTGACAGGCTTAGTGGGAAGAAGTGGGGAAGAACAGGGTTTCCACTGCCTTCTCAGCTTTGTCAGTAAAGTGGGTAAATTCCTCAGTCCTCTGGGTCCTGGTACAGACTTCTGTTCTGGAATGTTACTTTATTGAAATAACCAATAAGAAGAGACATTTTTTTTGTGGGGGTTTTATTGTTTTAAGATTTATTTTAGCTGGGTATGAACACGCCTTTCATTCTAGAACTCAGAAGAGAGAGGCAGGTGGATCTCTGAGTTCCTGGCTAGTCTGGTCTATCGAATGAGTTCCAGGACAGCCAGGGCTACACAGAGAAACCTTGTCTCAAAAAGATTTGGTTTATGTTTGGTTTTTGTGTATGAATGTGCAATATGTGAATGCCTGGGAATTACAGATGGTTGTGAGCTGAATCTAGGTCCTCCGCAAAAGCAACAAATGGCATTAACCGCTGTGCCAGCTCTCTAACCCCATGTTTTCTCTTGTTTTAAAGATGTATTTTTAATGTAGTCTCTGGGTGTGTGCACACGTGCGCTCACGCATTTTGCATGTAGGTATGTGTGCTAGAGCTGGAGGTGTAGGTGGTTGTGAGGGACCTAATGTGTGCTGGGAACCAAGCTTGGGTCCTCTGGAAGAGCAGCAAAGCGCTTAGCCGCTGAGCCATTGCCAGCCCTGCTCTGCTGGCCAAGCCTCTTCCCACCAAGCCTGATTCCAGAGCTCGGTCCTGGTACCATAGGTAGAAGGAGAACCAGCTCCTGTACGTCCTGCAGTTGTCCCCCGCCCTCCACACACATCATGGCATGTACATGCCAATAAATAAATAAACAGTTTTGAAAACGGGGCCGGGCATAATGGTGCACACCTTTACTCCCAGCACTCGGGAGGCAGCAATAGTGGGTCTCGGTGAGTTCGAGCCCAGCTTGGTCTACAGAGAGACTTCCAGGACAGCCAGAGCTGCACAGGAAGACCCTGTCTCAAAAAAAAACAATAAAATACATAAATAAAGAGAGGCGGTGGAAATGGCGTGTTTTGTAAGTTGAGGGGATCGTCACCGAGCTGAATTCCCCTTCGTATCACTGAGCCCACGGCCAGGCAGACTCTCTACTCCCAGTGTCAGTCAAGGGCTGGTAGTACTGGGTGTCCGATGGACTGAGACCTTCATCTTTACTGAATTGCTCTGTCTCCCGCAGCCGTTTCTTAGAGTCTCAGATGTTTCCTAGGGGTGGTCAAGGAGCAGAGGGAGCCTTTTGTTCACAGTTCTGCTGACTGAAACATGAAGCCAAGGAGTGAGGTCAAGCTTAAACTCTTTGGGGGTCATTCAGTTTTGTTTCTCAGATGCTGATGGTGCAGTTGACCCCAGCCGGATACCACATAAGGCTTTGTGCGTTGGGGATTACCAGGTCCACTTAGACATCCTGGGTAAAGGCCAGTCGGAGTGAGCCACACGCAGGGTGGGTCAGGACTGCCACCTGACGGGGCAGAGCAGAGACGGGGAGGGGCGGTGTGGAGTAGTTAGCAGGGGTCCGCAGAGCGCAGACTCCTTGATTTGTTTGACTCTTGCTGTACATTATTTCTGTAGCATAACATCAAATGAGTTTTTAGTCAGTTGATACGCCTCCCTGATAATAGCCAAGAACATTTACCAAGGCAGCCCTAAAGCTCTACTCGTCTTTCTTCTCTGTCAAAGAATGTGATTCTAATAATGAGCTTTTCTGCCGACAGAGTCTCTCAGAAAAGTCACGGAAAGTGTTCCGGATATTCCGGCAGTGGGAGTCTTTGTGCTCGCCCTGAACTCCAGGCTCACCTGTGGAGGGCAACCCTGACTTCTCTCTGGCCAGCTGATCCTCGGCATGGTTTAATTGCCAGTGCAAAGGCCTGCCATCTGCATGACGAAGAGGAGAGCCCAGTGCCACTAGGGGATGTGGACAGGGTAAGGCACAGCAAGACCAGTTCTGCGGGACTGTGGAGTTATAAGACCAGCTGCAAGACTGGAGGATCGGAACAGCGCTCTAAGCAAATCACCCAGGAATGGGACAGTGTTTGTAATAAAGTGTTTGCTAAGATGCTCTTCACTCCGTCCTAGGTTCCCAAGGGGGAGCTTTCAACAGAATTTAACTGGTTTGCCACTGGGACCCTAGAAAGAACCAGTGCAATCACTGCTTAGTTGCCTCACAAGGAGAAAATTCCTGGACTAATAGTACTCCACTGATTCTTTGCTTTAGTAGATGCTTCTAAGAACTGTGACCTCCTTCCTGTAGATGATGCCCAGCAAAAACTAAACCCCAAATATCATTTACTACATTCACATTTTGAATTTTGTTTTTAAAGGTTTATTTATTATGTATACAGTATTCTGCCTGCATGTATACCTGCACGCCAGAAGAGGGCAGCAGGTCTCACTATAGGTGGTTGGGAGCCACCATGTGGGTGCTGAGAATTGAACTCAGGACCTTTGGAAGAGCAGATCATTCTCTTAACCTAGGACAAACACTGGCCACACACACACATGGAACAAGGGGAGACGGTGGGCCTACCCACTTTCCCACCAAGTGGGTGCCCTCCTCACTCAGCTGCAGCATCCACGGGGCAGGCCTCATCTTCCCTGGTGTGGGGTAGTGGGTGACCAGTCTGCTGCGCCCTAGCCCCCTTCCCCTAGAGTGTCTTGGGGAGGAGAGTGCAGGCAAAATAGGAGGATAAATGTTGGCGCTGGTAGAAGCAGCAGAGGCAGGTCATACGAGTGAGCATTGAACAAAAAACTGCTGTCCAGAGGTAGTTTGTGAACAGAGGAAAAGATGGAGCCAGAACCTTGGCGGGGAGGAGCAAAGTGGGGAGGCAAGGCTTGCTCTGCAGTACCTACGGGAGGGTGGTTTTGATTTTTCCAGATGTTTTCTCTGGGTAGCCCTGGCTGGCTCTGTAGACCAGGCTGGCCTTGAACTCACAGACATCCGCCTGCCTCTGCCTCGTGAGTGCCGGGATGACAGGCGTGCACCAGTACATGTTTGGAATTAGGGACTGAGGTGTGACTTAATGGTTGAGCGTGTTTGGCATGCTCGGGGATCTGGGTGTAATGCCCGGCGTGCCCTGTCCCCAGATTTCTAATTATTCCACGTGTGTTTTCACATATGATTAGTTTACTCTCAGAGGCTCAAGGAAAGTAAGATAAGCCAACCCAGGGCCTCACACCTGTTCTCCAGTTCCTGGAGGCTGAGGCAGGAGGATTGTTGGGAGTTTAAGGCTAGCCTTGGCTACAGTGTGAAGTCCTGTCTTTAAAGAAAAAGAAAGAACAGGAAAAAAGGCCAGGCAGCGGTGGCCCACATCTTTACCCCCAGCTCTCAGGAGGCAGAGGAAGGACAGTCTCCGGGTTCAAGGTCAGCCTGGTCTACAGAGTGAAGTTCAGCGCAGCTGGGGCTGCACAGAGCCTGACTTAACGGTCCAAGAAAAAGAAGCAAAGGGAAGGAAGGTGAATGCTCACAGATGGAGAGAATTTCAGGGGGAGTGTAGTGCTTCACCCTGGAAAACTGACTGGGACAACAAGGGAGTAAAGACAGAGCGACACAGAACGAGTGTGGGAAACCTGAGTGGACGCCCATGCTCGGGGCAGTGTCAGCAATGGCACAGCCTCGGCACACGCCGTCCGGCGAGGGCCAGCAGCCAGCACTGGTGGGTGTCTGCAGAGCAGCCTCAGCTTACAGTCGGTGGGAGAAGGAAGCCGCAGGTGCTGGTTTTGCACACACTGCCAGCGCTCACCTCCGACCAGAGGACTGCTTGGCCTCCCTGGGGCTCTGAGGCATGGGGTGGGGGTCCCTGACACGGCTGCAGTCATTCAGGCCTCCTCCGCGCGTTCACTCAATGCTTCTTCCACGCCCACGGGACAGGTGAGGAGCAGGGGCTGCCATGTGCTCTAAGAGGGGTGTTGGTGCTGGGTGGTGGGCAGAGGCAGGAGGACACAGGAGCCGTGAGCCCAGTGCTGGGCACTGGGGTTTTGTGTTTGTTTGCTTACTGCTTTTGATGACTTTTTACCGATTGTGTGTAACTGGTGTTTTGTCTGTACATGTGTCTGTGTACCACATGCATGCCTGGTGCCCATAGAGGCAGAAGAGGCAGTAGCAGGCCTTTAATGCCAGTGCATGGGAAGCAGAGGCAGGTGGATCTCTGTAAGTATGAGGTCAGCCTGGTCGACAGCCAGGATACACAGAAAAAAAACAAAAGAATCAAATCAGCCAGAGTTAGTGGTATAGAAGCATCAGAGATTCAAGGTCGTCCTCAGCCACAGGGAACCACTATTGTTTACACTGGGGAACCTTCGGGCTGGCCGTCCAGCCTCCGTCCTCCCCTGGGAAGCTGCTCTGGGCCCCGTCCTCTTTTCCAGGTGTGCACCTTCTTTCGCACCCACAGCCCCAGAGAGCAGAAGAGTGAGAGTCCAAGTTTCAGAGCCTTTTACTTGCCCGGCCCTCCCAGCCTTGCCCTGGTCCTTTCACGATTTGCTGCTGGGGCCCTGGCATTCCCCGTTTGGCAGGAGTTGGCTTTGTCATGGAGCTGGCTTGCTGTTCCAGGAGGAAGAAGGAAGCTCGGACGTTCCGTGGCCGGCTCTGTGGCAGCTGGTGTGGCAGTGACACTTGAAGCCCTCTCCCCAGCCCTCTGTCCCTTCCACGGCAGTGCGGCTGGGAAGAGCTTCCCTGCCTCGCTTTCCAGACTGACTTTCCAAGCCTCACGCTGAGCTCTGCCACCCTTGGTGGAAAAGAAGGCTTGTCTCAGCGACTCCTAAGGTGCTAGTTTCCTGGCTCTCTTTAGACTTTAGCCAACTTTAACACGTGCCAGGTATGGCATTAGTTGTGGGGGCTTTTCACACTTGTTCATTGCACCATGGCAGTTGTGGCTGCTTCTGAGCCAGCCCTCGAACCTTCCCCACCCAGGTCCACCTTAGCAGACGCAGCTGCTTGTGCAGCCTGACGACCAGGAGCTCACACACTTCCGCCTCCTCAAGTTTTCCAGCCTATTTTTAGCCCTGCTCCTATTCTGGGTTTTCTTGGCTTTATATAGCCGTCAGCTGGGGCAGCTGACCGTGCCCTCTGCAGAGAATGCCACCCTTGAGCCTTCAGTAAGAGACCGTTCTTCCATCTTTAGCCCTGTTCCCTTTCTGGTGCCTCCCTAGCTAGCTGAAGCCAGTAGAGGAACAGGAGGACACGCACAGGCCTCTGGGTAGGGCAGTTTGCTGTATGCACTGCTCCGCTCTCTGTCCGGTATGTCAGCAGGCCATGAAAAGTGGGCTGTTCTCTGTGGCCGGTCAGCAAAACCAGGGCATAAAAGTGGGAAATCAAAACGGGATGCCTCGGACCGTCTCAAGATCCATCTCCAAGGAAGGCCTTCATTGCCTCAGAAGTCAAGACCAGACCAAAAAAAAAAAAGTCCTTTTCAGAGTCTGTCCACCTCCAGGCAAGCCCTGCACAGCCCAGGCAGAGCCAGCAGAAAGGAAGGCACCCGGCAGTCCCCATGGGGAGCAGGTCTGAGGCCACAGCAAAGGCTGAGGCTGGAGTCACCCTCAGCCTGTGAGGGGTCTGGGAGGAAAGGCAGTGTTCAGCAGAGCCTCTGCAACTAATTTTACTACCGTTTTTCAGACCCTGGCCTAAATACTGGGCCTTTTTTTGTTTTTTTCTTCATGTAGACCCTACCACAATCCTAGAAGTGTAATCCGTAACCATAAATTAATACTTTGCTCAAAGTTGCCACCCACTGAGTGAGGGCCAGCATTCAGGTTTGGGTTATCTGCTTCCAAAGGCTAATGGTCGGCTGTTTCCCGACCAGGGCTCAACAGAAGAAAAGACACCTGTGTGACAATAGTCACGTGGCTACCTTAAATGGGTTGAAAATAACTTAGGCATCTAGTTATTGACTACGAACTAGAACTTGGTAGACTTTAAGTTACTGACATGATTAATTTAAGGGCTAGGGAAATGGCTCAGCAGTTAAGAGTACTTTTTTCCCCCCAGTTTTCTCTGTGTAGCCCTGGCTGTCCTGGACTCACTTTGTAGATGAGGCTGGCCTTGAACTCACAGAGCTCTGCCTCCTGAGTGCTAGGATTACAGGTGTGCACCACCACGCCCAACTAGGAGCACTTCTTGATGTCAAAGAAGACCCAGGTTCGGTCTCCAGAGCCCCAGTTCTGGAGAAGCCGATACCCTCTGCTGGCCTCTTATACCAGGCGTGCATGTGGCACATGAACATAAAAGCAGGAAAAACATGGAAAATAAATCTAAAAATTATTATTATAGTCCTCCATAGTGGTGCGTGCACCTAGTCTCAGCAGGCCGCGTCAGGTGGGGCTGTATGGGGAGAGGCCAGTCTTCGCAGTGAGTGCCTGGTTAGCCCTACAGAATGAGACCCTGTCTCAGCAACTACACCGAGCAGTGGTGGTGCTCCCTTTAGGCCCAGCCGGATCTACAGAGCCAGTCCAGGACAGCCAGGGGTGCAAGAGAAACCCTGTCCTGAAAAGAAGAAAGAAACCAGGAAAGAAAAAGAAACATCCACATCTACTGACTCCAGCGCTTGCTGCTGCTTCCGTTGGTTGGAGACAGGGACTCGCTGTGTGGCCCTGGCTGGCCTGCGGCTCCTAGAGCCCAGCGCATGGAAATCCACCTGCCCATGCCTCCCACGTGCGGGATTAAGGTGAGCGCCACCACGCCTGGGCTCAGCTTACAAAGCCCCCCGCTTGAGCTGTCCCACTCACCCTTCAGCCGTGGCTTTGGAAGCAGCAGCCCCTAGCACTGAAGGTCTGCGCCGTCCACTCTGTGCAAACAGAGGTGAGATCACAGTGCTCTGTATTCCGAGGTAGACAGCAAGGAAATGCGATTCCTGAGACATTAAATGGCTGAAAACCTGGCCCTTGGTGAGGGCCGTGGCGTCTGGCTGCTTTCCGGAACCAGGTGGGAGCGCAGCAGGGATTCTGGGCCTTCTCGGCCTTCACGCCATGCGGTACTGCTATAGCGGTGCCCGTGTCGGCTGCCAGGCATAGTCTCCTGCTTCCCACCAAGGCCGGCCCCCAGGTCAGGGCCGCACACCCCCTTCCACAGGCCTCAGGTCTCACCGTGTAGCCTTCCCTGGTCTGGAATTCCGTGTCAGAGGTGCCCAGCCTTCCCAACACTGCCAACCATAAAATTACAGAATTATTTCTGACGCTGAGATGGTGATCAGAGCCGGGGAGGGCGGCTCCCTCATTGAAGGTCAGCACTGGTGCCCGAGAAGGACAAACCCCAGCTAGACCAGGAACCAAAGAAGAAAGCCCAGGGAGCTGGCCACGGCGCACGCAGCCGCACCAAGCCAGCCCTCCCGGTGTGTCTGCAGCTGAGTCACCCCCAGGCCCACCGAGGAGTTAGGCCATGTGCACTGTCCTCGGGCAGCAGCTGAGAATTCCAGAGCCTGTTTCCAAGGCCACGAACCCTGAATCACGGCAGCGCTGAGCACAAGGATCAAGTGGGGAAACTGAGGAATAAAGTGGGGAAGCAGCTCTGCCCCATTAGTCAGCTACGCCAGGTCATGGGGTCATTACCAGATGCCTATGAAGCAGGGCTGCCTGGGCGCTGGCAAGGGAGTGGCTGGCCCTCTTCACACCTGAAGGCCACAGAACCGGGGAGAGCTGCAAAGACTACGGCTTGACCGCTCTACCTTCCCCACGGAGGACCGCGAGGCCAGGGTGGGATGGGCCGGCCAAGGCTGCAGAGGTGGAGGCCAAGCAGGCCTCAGGTCCTTTAGATCCTGCCGCCTGCACTCGCGCTGGCCCTGCGGTTCGGGGTGCCTGGGGCCAGCTCCTTGCCCTCCGCTGTGAGTGTGAAAAGGCCAGCAGTGGTCAGCAGCGGGTCACAGGGCCCCAGCGGGTGTTGTGGCACGCTCGGCAACCCTCAGCTGCACACCTGGCCACACGGCTCCAGCCTGTCTAGACGTTTGAGTCTGCTGAGAGGAGTGAGTGCTGGGTCAGGAAAACCATCCCAGAACCCTCCTCGGTTGTCTCTGCTGGGTAGAGTTCTTCGGGCCGGCAGCAGAGGTGGCGCTGCCCCGTGCCCAGCCTTAGAAGGAAGCACCGTGGGCCACAAAGCACAAACGAGGCAACCACATTCTTGCCAGCCTCCAGCCCTGGCACAGGCCCAGCAAGGCCACCCTCAGGACGGAGGTATGACAACAGGGAGGCTAATTACAGGCTGTGGCTACTGCTTGCCTGACCGGCACGGCCTACCTGAGTCATCTGCCCTGCGGCCACCGGAGCCTGGGTGTTTGGAGCACCAGGCCCTGCTCAGCCTGGGGTCACTGTCACAGCAGCTGCGGCACTTCCTGCCTGCTCTCCCCTCAGAAGGCCAGTTGAGGCTTCCAGTGGAGGGAAGAGCCTGGCTGCTGTGGAGGCCAGAGCCCAGGGCCTGCTGTGAGGGGAAGGCCAGAACCGAGGTCCCAGGGTCTCTGGAAAATCACTTCACAGAATGGACAGGGCAACAGCTTCCTCTTCACCACACCCGCCACACCGACCTGCCACTCCCTCAACCTCACTGGCCTGCAAAGCTCGGCCCCTGTGGTCAGCTCCCGGAAGCTTGGCCCAGGGGCTTTCCAAGTAAAAGGACAAACACGGGTGATACGTTTCAAGAGTCAGTCTGAAAATCACAACAGGGTTTTTGAGAATGTGAATATTTTAAGGCGTTAAAAAATGTGCATGAGGCCAGGCACAGTGGCGCACACCTCTAATCCCAGCATTTGGGAGGCAGAGGCAGGCGGATCTCTGTGAGGTCCAGACCAGCCTGGTCTACAAATAGAGTTCCAGGACAGCTAGGGCTACACGGAGAAACCCTGTTTCAACAAAACAAAA
>REGO01000325.1:1147425-1163715 GCA_010120015.1 Rhombomys opimus | reverse complement strand
TAAAAAAAAAAAAAAAAAAAAGGAAAAAGAGAGAATGAATGACAACACCCAAAGACCAGTTCCTTCCAGCTTGGTGCACTAGGGAAGCAAGGACCCCGTGGGAGGAAAGGCTGGGCACCCCTGGACAAGAAAGTTTGTCATCTGCCGGCCAGGCCAGGGCAGGAATTACCTCTGGGAGAGTAATGCTTGTTCTTAATCACTAAGTTCTTTTCCACACCCTGGGCTTTTGTTTGTTTTGGTTTTTCAAGACAGGGTTTCTCTGTGTAGACTGTCCTGGACTAGCTTAGCCTTAAACTCACAGAGATCCTCCTGCCTCTGCCTCCCAAGTACTAGAATTAAAGGCGCGCACCAGCCCCTGATTTTTTTTTTTTTTTTAAAAAACCTTTAAATCTGATTACCGCAAGTGATTGAAGGGTTCTGTCGTGGCACAAGTCTGGAGGTCAGAGGACAACTTTGGAGTGGACTCTGTCCTTCTGCCTTCTAGGTGGGTCCCAGGAATCGAATTCAGGTTGTCATAGCGGGAGCCATCAGACCAACCCTGTTTTTGGAATTATTTTCTCCTAGTTTTTTTTTTTTTTTTTTTTCCAAGACAGGGTCTCTCTGTGTAGCTCTGGCTGTCCTGGAACTCACTCTGTAGACCAGGCTAGCCTCGAGCTGAGAGGTACACCTGCCTCTGCCTCCCTGGTGGGTATGCAGCTTGTTATGTAGACCAGGCTGCCCTCAAACTCACAGAGACTCTGCCTGCTGAGCCTCCTGAGTTCTGCCACCTTGTCCTGCTCTGTGTTTTCATTTTGGAACAGGTTCTCTTGTAGCCCAGGTTAGCTTTACTCTCCCAGTCCTCCTGCCCCCACCTTGCAGGTGCTGGGACTGCCAGCGTGCGCTCACGCTTGACTGAGGCAGGGTTTGCGGACGCCATGGTGTAAGCTCACCAGGAGAGATGCTGGGAGCCGGCAGAGAAGTGAGGACTCCTTCCCCGCCTTCCTCTCTCCCCGAGGCTCCCACATCAGCCACCTAAGCCTCAGCACTCCCCAGGCCACAACAGACCCCAAGAGCTTCCTGCTCGGTCAG
This sequence comes from Rhombomys opimus, assembly GCA_010120015.1. NCBI lineage: Eukaryota > Metazoa > Chordata > Mammalia > Rodentia > Muridae > Rhombomys > Rhombomys opimus. Next base: position 1,162,647 of record REGO01000325.1, on the reverse strand, counting down.
CCCCACTGCAGACGTGCCCTGGGGGGAGGGGAGGCAGGAGGGTGGAGGCGCCCAGCTGTGGCCTTGCTGACTAAAGCGATGACCTCAGTGCCATAATGACTGCTTTGTGTGTAGGCTGCCGACCTGGGCGCCTCCCCGCTCTGGCCTGAGGATGGCTTCACACCGGATGTTGCCTTGGTTGGCGGAGAGCAGTGGGGCTCCCGTAGCAGGTGTCTGTCAGCAGCTCAGCTCAGTGCCACTCCATGCACAGGGCTCCAGTTGGACGTCCAGGCCAGAACCGTTTTTCATTATTTTTTCTGTGTAGCCCTGGCTGTCTTGGAATTCACTCTATAGGCCAGGCTGGCCTCGAACTCAGAGGTGTGCCTGCTTCTGCTTCTGAAGTGCTGGGATTAAAGGTATGGGCCACCACATCTGGCCCCAGAGCAGAATGTGGAGCCTGTGGCTCAAAAAGACTTAGTGACTGCAATGTGAGTTTACGTGTGACTCTGTAGAAGAGAACAAGATGACAGTGTGGGAATAAGCCTGACGGTGTGAGGCAGCCCACCCTGCCACCCCAGCACCCAGGGCGACCTGATCGAAGCTCCCCGCCAGCCGCAGACCTGTTCAATCCCTGAGCCCAGAAGGGTGGCAGAGCACCCTGCTTGGCCCTTGATGCCCCGAGATGAGCTGTTCTGATGGAGAGCAACTTTGTTCACCTCACAGCTCCATCCTGAGAGAGGCCAGGCAGGAAAGGAAGCAGAGGCCATGGAGGCACCCCGCTCCCTGGCTTGCTCTCCCTGGCTTGCCCAGGCCCATCTGCCGGGGACGGCACCGTCCTCAGTAGGCCGGGTGCCTCCATCCTTAGCGATCAAGAAGATGCCCGCACAGATATGCCCACGGGCCGGTCTGGTGGCGTCACTTCCTCGGCTGAGGGTTCTTCCCAGGTGTGTCAAGGTGACAAGCAAGATGAGCCACAACGCTGTCACAACAAGATCACAAGCTGAATGAGGGCCAGGTCACGGTCAGAGGATGGGTGGCAGGAAAACTAGACTCCAGGAAGAAAGCCCTGAGGAATCTGGCTGAGAAGCCGTGAACCAGGAAGTGACGGGGATGCCCGGAGCTGTCCCCATGAGGTGACGGGCAGATGTTTTCTTGTTTGTTTGTTTTTCAGACAGGGTTTCTCTGTGTAGCCCTGGCTGTCCTGGACTCGCTCTGTAGACCAGGGTGGGCTCAAACTCACGGAGATCCGCCTGCCTCTGCCTCCCGAGGGCTAGGACTGCAGGCGTGCCCACCCGGCTGTCAGACCCCCCTCCACCCGGATCAGGAGCTCTGGGCCATTGGGACTGTGCCCCGTGTTCGGGCTGCTGAGGCAGCAGCCACAGAGAGACCTCATATTGTCACAAATGCCAGAGCTGCCCTCAACTGCTGAACAGCCCATCCACGGAAGGCAGGGACAAGCCTTCCAGAGACCCCATCCATGCCCCCCAACTACCTGAGGAGTTAGGGCCACTGGGGGCTGTCCTCGGCTATTCGTTGAGCCGGGGTCTCACTGTGCAGCCTGGCCCTTTTCCTCAGCCTGGAAGAGCTGGGATTCGAGAGCCCCCACGCCCGCCCGCCCAGCCCTTGGATGGTTGAGGAGAGCTGAATGGTGCTCTCCATGTCTGTGGCTCACCGGTCGTGGGCGCCCCGAGGGGCTGCTCACCTCGGCCACCGGCCACCTCTGCTCTTGTTTGAACTCCTACGGGCTGACTGCTCCCACCCCACACCCTCAAAGCTGCCATGTTTCCGAAAGCCCCAAGAAGCCGTGCTCCATGCGCGTGGAGACACCTCCCTCTCGAGCCAGCGCCGGGCTGTGAGTGCCCCGAAGCCACTGTGAGCAGGCGGGCCAGCTGCTGTCCTCCCCGCAGCGGTGGGTGCGTGCACAGCCATGCTGAGGCCCAGGTGCTGAGGCCCAGTCAGTGAGAGGCTGTGCTCACTTGCCCTCACTTCTCATTCAGGAGTTTTGTGGACGGCGAAGCTGTGGCATTAGCTGGGGAGAGGCGGGGCCTGGCCTGGCCTGCCCTCCTTCCAGCTTGACTTCCTCCCGCCTTCTCCCAGGAGGCAGTTTGCAGCCCTGGGGCAGGCATGCATGCCACGTCCTCCACCCCAGACACTGTGCCTTCAAGCTCGCTATCACCAACATCAGCGTTCGTGCTTCTCCCTGGAAACAGAGGAGTCGGTGTCCTAGGGAAAGGGCAGCTTGTGCCGGAACACCATTCCGATGAGAAGTTCCTTTTGATCACCTTCTTCCGGGCACATTTCGACCCCCAGGACTGAGTTTCTTCGGAACACAGTGTCACACCAAGGTACATGGAATAAGTAAGACAAATCGAGCGTGAAAAGGGGTGATGAAGATGGTGGCCTCTGACCTCTCAGAACCCAGCTGTCTGGCCTGCTGCCTGGTCTCTGCACATGACTGTAACCCAGCATTCAGCACATGCCTGGCTTAGGGACTCCAGAAAGTGTGCACAAATTTGTGATGTTTACAGTTACCTTCGAGAGCTGGGGGCATGGCTGAGTTTGGGGTGCGGCCCTGACGTTGGGTGAGGGACTCCATTCTGCTCCCATGAAGGAACTCCTTTGAGGGGCTGGAGGTGTGGCTCAGTGGAACACTGAGTGCCGACAGTGTGCAAGGTACCAGGTGTGAAACAGAAACACACACACACACACACACACACACACACACACACACACACGCCAAAAAAACAGTAAAATCCTACACTGAGGTTAGGCTGTGGTGGCCCAAGCATCTGGTCCCAGCAGAGGCAGGTGGAGCTCTATGAGTTCAAGGCCAGCAGAGTCTACAGATCCAGTTTCAGGAGAGCCAAGGCTACACTGAGAAACCCTGACTCGAAAAACAAAACAAAACAAAAATTCTGCTTTGTAAGGGGCCTGGGTGGGCGCAGTGACCCACACCTGTGATCCCAGCACTCGGGAGACAGAGGCGGGAGGATCTCTGCGAGTCTGAGGCCAGCCTGCACTACAGAGCCAGTTCAGCTGAGCCAGGACTACACTGAGAAACCCCAAAAAACAAACAAAAAAATATTTACTTGAGTGAGTGCTGAGATCAGAGGATTATTTACGAGAGTTGGTCCTGGGATTGACATCAGCTCATCAGCTGGGCGGCAAGCACTTTCTTCCACTGAGGCAGCTCACTGGTCCTTTGGTTTGGTTTGGTTTGGTTTGGTTTGGTTTTTGATAGAGTCTTGCTCTGTGTCCCAGCTGCTCGGGAACCAGCGTGGAGCCTCGTGCCCTGCCTCCCTGTTGCTGGCCTTACAGGCATGAAGCTCCCCGCCCAGCTAGATCACATTGGCCATTAGTAACAACCTTCCCCCGGGACACTTCGTATCTTCTGACCGGGCACTGTGGTCTGTCGCAGTCACCCTGATCATGATCACACCTGATCCAGGCTCAGCGCCCACCCTGGTTCACACTCACGAGGGAGAACAGGTTTTGATTGAGCTGCCTGATCACTCTTCCCTGTGTGAGCATGAGTAATTTGTGGCAGATAGTTTGTGACTCCATGACTGTTCCATTTCTCACACGCTCCCTCCACGGCTCGGCGTCCAGTGGCCACTCACTGGCTCAGCTTGTGCTAAGATGGCGTCTTTGTTGCTGCTATTACCTGCGGCCCGAAGCTTTCATGCCAGCATAGCTTACAACATAGCTTCCTCATAGCTTGCTGTGAGGAATGTGCAGCCTGGTCCTTCTAAAGCAGAGCTCCAAGAAGGATGTTTGTGCATCTTCTGTCTGGCTAGGGAGGGGCCCGGACCCCTCCCCCTGGGGGCTCTACCTGCGGCTTTCTTGCTGGCTGCCGGCCAGGACCCATTCTCCTGTTTCTGCCGAGACCTGTCCAGCTCCCCACCCTTTCTCACAGATCCCTGGATGTTCAGCAGGAGCCGAGTCCCAGGTTCTGTGGGGTCGTAGTCCCAGCCACAGAGGCTGGAAGCCTCGGGGACGGCTACATACCCACTGAGCCACCTCTCCAGCTTTCTTGTCATTTCTTCAGCAGGATGTCACTGTGTAGGCGTGGCCGGCTGGCCAAGGACTGTCAATCCTCCTTCCTCAGCCTGTCCTTCCCAAACCAACCACACTCAGTAGAGCCTTGACCTAGTGACTTCTCAGTGGCCCCTGTGTCCCACTCCCTGGCTTGCTTGTCTCCCTCCCCTCAGGACTCAGCTCCACTCCCACCCTAAACCGGCTCGCAGCCCTGAGCTCTCTAGGGTTTACTGTCAGTGGCATAATGATCCTTTGCTCATTTTTATCATCTGACCACAATGGTCAGCAAATGTGGGCAGTGGGCCTGGCCATTGTGGTGTATGCCTATGATCCCAGCATGCAGGAGGCTGAGTCAGGAGGATTGTCATGAGTTCAGGGCCAGCCTGAGCTATCCATTAGGTGCCAGGCTAGTGAAGACCTCTCCTTTAAACTATGACACCAAATTCTGGCTTGGCTATCTATCACTTTTGACCCTCAGTGAGTTAGTAAGCTCCTCTGCACCTCATGCATAAGATGGAGACTAAAACCCTTCATCCTCTTGAGTTTGAAGTGATAATTAAATGATGTATACGCCAGGTTCTCCAGCACACAACACCACATGACCCAGAAATTCTGTTTCCAGGTGTGTGCCCAAGAGACTTGAACACAGGACTGTATGGTGCCACCTGCCTGTAACCCCAGCTCTTGGGAGGCTGAGGCGGGAGGATTGCTGGAAGGGTGAGGTCACTAAATTCCACAGTGAGCTCCAGGCCCGCCTGGACTGTGGACTGCGGCCTTGTCTCTTAGGAACACCCAAGCATGGTGCACACCTCTCCAACGCTCAGGATTGTGGAGGCAGGAGGGTCAGCTCAGGAGCCCCTTCACCATGGAGTCCTTGGAGTCCATCGTCCTGGGCTAGGAGAGCCGGCTGCAGACCAGCCAGACGGAGAGGAAACTAAATGAACGTCGGACGCAGACCCTGGAGACATACCTGCATTCCGAGCAAAATAAGCCAGACATATAGGTTGGTTGGTTTTCGAGATAAGTCTCACTGTGGCTGGCGTGGACTAAGCGATCAGCCTGCCTCGGCCTCTGCCTCCTGATTGCCAGCATTTAAGGTGTGAGCCACCACGGGCAGCCCCCAACAAATGTTAAGGTGTATGACGGTGATCCATTTCTTTGAAGCAAGGAGAGAGAGGAAAAAGGAGTTTTTGTGGGGTAGTGTTAAACTGGAAATGGATATCGATGGTGACGACAGTGGCTGAGGAACACTGGGAATGCACTTATCACTGTGTAATTTTACAAGTAAAATGGTGACATTGGCCAGGTTTATTTATGTGTGCCCGGAGAAAGAGGTTGCTCAGGTATGAGAGCACGGAGCACACGCCACCTCTCACACTGCTGTCTATCACAGCTTAGTCTGTGACACAGCCACCGTACCCCAGGCCTGGGTCTCCACAGCTTCAGGGAGCAGCCCAGGGCAGTGTCTCACACTGTCACATTCCCGAGGGCTGGGCGGCCAGTTCTCCAGATATGCACTCCTGGGACGCTTCCTGGACAAACAGCTGGGGCCTAAGGCCTGCTTAGAGTGAGGAGGGCAGAGACCCCGGATGCCTGCGGGACTGCACTCCCTTGCCCCCTGTAAAAATGGCCTTCTCAGGAGTGTGTACAGCTCGGGGCACTCACACCAGGGCACTAACCCTGGCACCCATGCCGACTAGCCCGGCTTCGGTCTCTGCCTCGCAGGCGGATCTTCCGTTTATTTAAAAATCTCCAATCCCAGGAGTCAAACCCCCCGGGCTTAGGTATGTTGGTCCCATGCTCTGCCACTGAGCTCTGTCCTGGTCCCCAACCCTACATGCCTTAATCCTGGCAAGACATTCATCCATTCATTCTGAACTTGTGTTTTGTTTTTGAGACAGGGTCTCATTTTGTAGCCCAGGCTAGCCTAGAACTCAGAATCCTCCTGCCACAGCTTCCAAGTACTAGGGTTACAGGCGCATACCATCGTGCCCTGCTACGGCATTCTTTATTTAGCCAAATTCTAAAGCCGCCCTTCACATCTCAGCCCTCTCGACCCCAGCTCCAGCTCTCCTTGGAGAAAGCCCCCAGCTCCAGCATGAGTGGTCAGCAGGCCTCAGGGGTCTGCGCCACAAACCTTCGCTTTCCTTCTCTGTCAGACAGCCATGTCCGCCATGCGAGGACACCCTCAGCTCCACTGGCTACAGTGTTCCTGCTGCCCACAGATCCCAGCGTCGCTGACTGTGTCCTTCATTCGCTCAACAAGCATGACTTCTGTGCTTCTTGGGCCAGCCCTGTGCCAGCTCTGAGGACACAGCAGTGGCCAGACACACCTGCCTTCCAGGAGAAGTGAGTGGACAGAGCCCAGCAGAGGCACAGCCAGAACACTGCAGCGTTGGAGTAGATGGCCTGGCATGCCAAGCCTTGGGCCCAGACCCTGGCAGCACAGCTGGGTGTGGTGCCAGTGCCTGTTGCCCCAGCACCCGGCGTGTGAAGGCAGGGGGATCAGAAGCTTCGGGCTCTCCTCCTCACCCACACAGCAAGCCAGACATGGTTGCGAGAGGTTCTCTCCCCACTTAGTTTTGATTTGTTGTTTGTTTTATTTTCTGAGGCAGAGTCTCTCTGTGTAGCCCTGGCTGTGCTGGACTCACTCTGTAGACCAGGCTGGCCTTGAACTCAGAGGTGTGTGCCACCACTGGGCAGCTGAGGTTCCGTCTTTAAAAGAAGAGACTTGAAGCTCATAGAAGTGTACTTCCTCCTGCAGACAAGGGCTGGGAAGAGAGCAAAACTCCTAAGAGTTGAGTTTGCTCCCTAAGACCTATACCGAAGTGCTGGGCGCTGGATGCAGGGTTTCTCTGTGTGACCCTGGCTGTCCTGGACTCTCTGTGGAGACCAGGCTGGCCTCAAACTCACAGAGAACCTCCTGCCTCTGCCTCCCAAGTGCTGGGACTACAGGCCTGTGCCACTGAGCCCAGCTCTGGGGTTAACCTTTGACCTTCACAATCATACACTGACACACACCTGTGGGCATGCACGTTCCTCCCCAGAGAGCACACGCCCTCGCACTCACAGAAGGTGCCGAGAGGTAGGCCGTCCCTGCCCCTGGCAGCCTCCTTGAGCTGAGGCTTTGCTGGTCTTCACAGCCCCCCGGCCTCCCAGCCGCCGGCACCACTCCTGAGCCTCAGAGGGGCAGAGCTGGCCGCCGGCTCTGGCCCTGGCAGAAGTGGCCCACAGGAAGCCAGAACCCGGGCTGCCGTCCCGGAGCAGCTGCCGGACCAGACGGGAGGAGCAGGCATGGGGGAGCCGGCGGAGCGGCTGCCACCCAGCCTCCTCCTCCCAAGCGTGCTCCCACCGTGTCAGTGGACCGCCTCACCTTCCCGTGGGCATGCCTGCAGCCTGGTGCAGGGCGGGGACCAGGACACCGGGGGCCGAGGGTGCGCACCGGGCCTGTCCCGGGCTCAGCCCGAGGGTAAGTGAGCTTGCCCTGCCTGGTCGGCGGCCTGGTGCTGCCGCCAGCCTTGCTCTAGGACGACTGTGCGTGATGTGGGCTCTTGGGCACGTGTGTCAGGCTCACACGACATGTCTTTACCCATTGAGCCATCTCCCTGGCCCCACCGTGGGCTTTGTTGTTGTTGTTGCAGGCTTGTTTATTCTGACAGGGTTTCGCCGTGTAACTCTAGCTGGCCCGGAACATACCACATAGCCCAGGCTGGCCCGGAACTCATAGACTTCCTCCTGCTTCTGCCGCCTGAGTGCTGGGACTAGGTCTCATGCACGCGCGCGCACGCATGCACACACACACACACATGCACTATATGTATGCATGTATACAGGCACACACACATGTGTTTGTGTATGTATTTATATTTTGAAGCCGTGTCTCCGTGGGCTGGAGTCCACTGCGTCCACCAGGCTGCCGGCGACTCCCAGGGTCCCCGTGCTTCTGCCTGGCTGTGCTGGGGTGACAGGTACACGCCACCATGCCAGCTTTGTCCCGAGGGTTCTGGAGACTGAACTGGGCACCCATGCTCGGCACACACTTCACCACCTGAGCTGCCCCGGACCTAGACCTGTGAGCATGAACAGTCTCAGCTGTGACCTATTGAAGTCTTTCTCAAGGTAGGAAAGTTCACGGGGGAGGGGAGGTTAGGCGGAGGCAGGAGAATCTCCGAATTCGAGCCCAGCCTAGTCTACACAGTGAGACAGCCAAGGCTGTCTGGAAAAACAAACAAACAAACAAACAAACAAACAGAAAGAAGGTAGGAAAAGTCAGTGGCTGAGTGAGGATGCCATAAGACATGATGATGTCATGAGATGTGATGCTAGCACCTCCCCACTTCTGCCCTCACCGGCCTCAGTCTGCCCGCCCTGAAAATGGACCTGAAGGGTAATTACTGTCACCCTGGTGCACTTGAGTCATCACCGAGGCAGATGCTGCTCTGGCGCCTGTGGAAGGCGTGTCAACAAGTCCAGGGAGACCCGGAGCATGCATGCTCTTTCCTGAACAATGAGGGAACCCCAAGTGACGCCTGCCCAGGCAGCCCGGGGTATGTGTGCGCATGCTCGAGTGCGTGTGTGTGTGTGTGTGTGTGTGTGTGTGTGTGTCCGTGTCCGTGTGTCCGTCTGTCCGTCCGTGTGTGTCTGCCCGCCCAGCCTTCCCACCCCACCCCATCTCTGCCCGTAAGCAAGTACCATAGAGTGTTGGGTTTTCCAACGAAGGACAGACAGGCCGCGGTGCCTAGCAGCACGTGGACAGTGCTGGTTGCCCGGCTCTCCTGGCATCCCTCAGTCCCTGCTGTTCTAGGGTGCCCCTGGCTGGCCTGACCCCCCCCCCAAAAGTCAGCAGTCCTAGGAAGAAGATAATCAAGCCCCTACTCAAGGGAGAACCTAGAAGTAACCCCAAGAATGGGAAGCACCTTACCTCAGGGTGCGCCATCTGAGCTGGGCAGCCCGCCTGCCTCGTAGCAGAACACTCTTGGCACAGAAGTTTGTAACCTTCCTGGGGTCTGTAGATGGCTTGCCCAGCGTTAGTTAGCCGCACTGTACCAAGCTTGTCTTGCTGAGTGTCCCCAGTCGTGTAACTGCTGAGCTGGGTTACTCCTGTAACCCCAAATAAACCCCCTCTTCCTGAGCTCGGGCTCTACACTGGAGATCCGCTGTGTCGGTGAGGGTGTGGGCCCGAGCTCCAGCTGCTGATAAAGACCCCTGACTGCATTTGCATTGCAGTCAGCTCCCTGGTGGTCTTCCGGGTCTGGGAGACGTGGGCATAGCACTTCCACCTCACACACATCACCTCTGCCCAGGCGAGAGGAGAGGGAGGCAGTGGAAACAGGACCGAGGGCACCAGAGAGGAGCGCGCCTCCTTGGACACCAGCTAAAGGAGCTGGCGACGGGCAGCGCCTCCTTCCTTCTTTCTCCCCTTCCTTCCTTTCCTCCTTGCCATTTCTTCTCTCTCTAGTGGTGGGTAATAGTGCTGAGGGGAGAACCCACGGGCTTCATGCCAGGCTGACACTGGCTCCATCTGCAGCCCCGTTTTCCTTTCTTGCTAGAAAACAGATCTTTAAGCCTTGCACAGTGGTTTGTGCCTATAATCCCAGCACCCAGAAACCGGAGCAAGAGAATCCCAAGTCCGCTGCAGACAGTTTAGATAGCAAGATCCTGGTGGGGAGTCTCCGACTCAGAAGTGATGACACACACCTGTAATTCCAGACCTGGGCGTGGGGGCTCTGAAAGCAAGTGTGCTGCAGGCCTTCCGGGGCTGCGCAGTGAAACCCTCCCCAAGGTAAATAAGTAGGTAAGTAAATAATGTAGTGCAGTCCTAGAGCACTGTCTGGTGAGCAGGGGTCCTGGCTTCAACCTCCAGCATCACACATTCACACACCCAAATGCCTGCCTGTGTAGAGAGCATAAAGCAGACGGAGCCAGGGGTGGCGGTGGGCCCTGTGGCCCCAGCACTTGGGGCAGGGACGATTGCCACAAATGTGAAGTCAGTCTTGGGTACAGAGTGCAGCCCACTACAGAGAAAGAAAAGACGAGGAAGGAAGGGAGCAGAGGGAAGACATTCCCACAGGGCCCCGCGGCTGCGGGAGAGCATGGCAAAGGGGCACTCACAAATGTCAGAAGTGCCAGTGCTGGGTGGGCGCGAGGCACGTGCATCTAATGCAGAGGCAGGCAGCTCTCCGTGAGGTCAGGGCCAGCCTTGTGCAGAAAGAGTGCCAGGCCCTGCGTCGACATGTAAATGTTTTGCTATTGTGTTCTCCCTCAGGGAGAAAGGAACATAGGTGCTTGTTTTCCTCCATTTGTTTATTGCCTGTCTGTCTATGTATCTTGAGGCAGGGTCCTGGAGTACAGGTGGGTGGGGGTTACAGCCCTTTGGGGCTGAGAACCAGACCTGAGTCCCCTGGGGCCAGCCAGCGCTCTAAACTGCTGAGCTCTTTCTAGCCCGGGTGCTGGCTTCCATTCCCATTAGGAAATGGTCTTTCTTTTGGGGTGGGGAGCTCTGGTTCTTGCCTAAACCCACCGTAAATGTCCACGTCTCCAGCTGTGGATGGACGCACGCAGGGAGCGTGAGGGAGCCGGTGCTTCAGGACTAGGAAGGGAGGAAGAGGGTGAGCTGTACGAAAGCTCAGTCAGAAGGCCCAGCAGGAGAGGGGTTCAAGGGCAGCTCCTGTGACTCACTATGTGTGAGCCACGAGTAAAGAGGACCTGACTAACAGGAGCGAGACGCTCTTCAGTGGAACAAATGTGCTTGAGAGCTGATTTGGATGAGGCAGAAGCCTGTGAGTCAGAACATGCAGGCAAGCTCAGGAGAAGGAGCCGGCCTGGGGGAAAGATGCTGGCTGGGGTTTCGCTCTGTTCTTCATTGTCATGTGCGTGTGACGCGCCCGAGAGCTAGGTGTGCATTTGTGTGGGCGGGTGTGGACCTCTGAGGTGGCTGTCCGGAATCATCTTCCACAGCTCTTCCTTCCATCTTCTTCCTTAAGGCAGTCTCAACCCAGAGCTCACTGATACAGCTGCTCTCTCCAGCCAGCCTGCTGCGGAGACCTTGTGCTGCTGGAATTACACCTACCCGGCATTTGGGAGGGTCCGAACTCCATCCTGGAGCTCTTATCCGCCTCTCCAACCCCTGCGCTGGAGGCTTTTGGGTACTGAGTTTGGAAATGTGCCGGCCTCTGCTGTGCTCAGCCATTCCGTCTTCCTCTGGGTGGTCAGAACTGCTGGGATCCATTCTTTCTTTCCACGAGAGCCTGGCCACCTCAGCACCTCCCAGGGGCTGGTCGTGTTCGCTCCAGCTGGCGCTTCCTTTTACCATCCACCTCCATTTGTTCTCTTGTTTTTTCCAGACAGGGTTTATTCTTTGGAACAGAGCCCTGGTTCTCCTGGACCCTCTTTGTAGACCAGGCTGGCCTGGAACTCCCAGAGAACCGCCTGCCTCTGCCTCCCGAGTGCTGGGGTTAAAGGCGTGCACAATCACGGCTGTTTGTATTTCTAAAACCATTTAACTTGTGGTAGCCCGTATGTGTAATTTGTGTAATTTTTGCCTTAAACTAGGGAGTCTTTGGTAGGAAGACCATCATGAATTTTCTTTCTGTTCTTGTTGTTTTGTTTGTTTTGTTTTTGTTTTTTGAGACAAGGTTTCTCTGTGTAGCCCTGGCTGTCCTGGACTCGATTTGTAGAGAAGGCTGGCCTTGAATTCAGAGATCTGCCTCTGCCTCCCAAGTGCTGGGATTACAGGCGTGCACCACGAGGTCCCGTGCTGGCACACTGGGGACACATGTACCTCTGAGTAATTCTGGCCCAGGCCCAGGAGCCCAGGGATGATTCGGCTGGCGGCTCCCAGCTAGCTTCAGCCCTTCTGGCAGAGTCCCCAGACACTGTGTGGCAGGAGCAAGCATTCCCACAGGGATCTGTGTAAACTTTTGACCCACAAAATCTGTGCTCACAATCCAATGCTGGAGGGAAGGAAATTCCTTCCCTAGCGGAGTCTGGAGGTCGGGCAAGAGCCAGTAAAGTTGACAAAGTTGACGGCTGTTGTGATTCACCAATCAGAACCAACACTGGGCTAGAAAGCAAACTTCTGAGTGGAAGAAGAAAGAGGGGGAAAAGGGAAGGAGAGCGCTGTGTAAAACCCTTCCAAGGCTTTAAGCCCCCAAAGATGGGGCTAGCCCAACAGCAATGGATAGAGAGGAGGGCTGGGGGGGTACAGGAAGGGGGCAGTGCTCCACAGGGACAGCAGAGGTGGCTCACTGGAACCCACGGCTAGCCTGAGCTCTGGAGCCACCCAACGAGCCTCTAGACGCATCTCCAGGGCTGAGTGGGACTGGCACGCCTGTGGGGCATCGCGGCGCTGAGAAGGTGACTCCAGGCTGAAACCCACCCTGGACCCCCCCCACAGGGGAAAGCTGGCCGGGCCCCGCTCGCTCTCCTTCCCGTCCGCAGGCTGTGGGGATCTCCTCCATGCTCCTGCCGCCTGGCCTGCTGGCCCCACCTCGACGGGGACACCGTGACATGCCCGCCCGGATAAAGCCTTCAGGGCTTGCTCTCGGCCACGGGGAAGTTAGCTAAGACAGCCCCGGAACAGCTGAAAGGGTTTCCTGCGGCTGCCGAAGTCAGCTTGCACAACTCGGGGTCTTACAGGAGCTGGACGCCCCTTCCCGGTGTCCGCTGCCACCGCTGTCCTCGGCCACCGCTGCTTCACTGGTGCAGTGCTCTCCCGGCAGGGTCTCCATTTCTCTCTCTTTCTTTCTGGTGTGTATGTGGCATTACAGATCGGTTCACGGCCGGGTGAACACCAAGCGCTCCTCGACTGTGGCCCTTTTTTTTATTTTCTTTTGAGTGGGAGTTTCTCACCCAGGACAGGCCTCTCTCCTCCGAGCTCCGGGGTCACAGGCCGGCACTGCCCTGCCGCTCCTCGGGCGCTTCTCCTCTGGGGAGTGTGGTCCTCGTGGGCATACGGCAAGCACTTGCTGATTGAGCACCCCGTGATTTTCCCTCTATGGTGTGGCCCCAGCTGGCCCTGTAAGACCATGCGCAGAGAGCCATCTGCTTCTGCCTCCCAAGTGCTGGGATTGAAGGCTTGCCCGGCTCGCTCAGCTGTGCTGTCTCAGTGCTCATAAGGACTCCTTATAAGATAATGGACCCAGCGTCTTAGAAAGGATTCAAGGTCAGCGCCATCTAGTATGACCTAAATTTGAATACAACTGCAAGGATTCTTCCAAATAAGGCCACATTCACTTCAACGACTTTGTGTGTGTGTGTGTGTGTGTGTGTGTGTGTGTGTGCGTGCGTGTGAGTGTGTGCATGGCCACCTTGTCCCTATCAGAAGAGGGTGTTTGAGCCCCAGGAACTAGAGTTAAGGATGGTTGCAAGCCACGATGGAGTTTCTGGAATCAAACCTGCGTCCTTTGGGAGAGCAACAAGTGCTCTAAGCTGCTGAGTCATCCCTGTAGTTCCGATTGTTGCTATTATTCTGTGTGTCGAACCCCAGGCCTTGTGTATGCTTTTCTTCCTTTTCCTTTGAGACAAGATCTCGCTCAGAGACTGGGGCTAGCCTTGAACTCTATCTCTGAGCAGCATGCTTTAAGCTTTTGATCCTCCTGCCTCAGTCTCCAGAGAGGATGGGATTACAGGCCGGAGGCAAGTCACCAAACCCAGCTCAACATACCTGTTCGTAGGTACAACTCAGCCCAGAGCTGAGCAGAGCTGGACCTAACTGGTGGCCACAGTGAGGCTCTGAAGGAGTGTCCACCCCAGGGTGGCAATGCCCCACGCCGCTCATACCTGGCCATATTTGAAAATACCCTTTTGTTGTTTTCTGTTTTTTAGACAGGGCTTCTCTGTGTAGCCTTGGCTGTCCTGGACTCTGTTTGTAGACCAGCCTGGCCTGGAATTTAAGAGATCCACCTGCCTCTGCCTCCCGAGCTCTGGGATTACAGCCTTGCACCACCATCTCCTGCCTTATTCAATCCTCCTGCCTCAGCCTCTCAGTGGCAACAATGTATAAATCCATAAAATGCCTCAAAGAAGGCAACTTTGTGAAAATGCTTGGCTTACTTTCCCTTCGCCGGCGAAAATACTCTTTAAAAAGGTGATTGAGTTGAAAGCAAGTTTGAACTACTAAGGTGTCTAAGAAAGTCAGGTGGTATGCTAATTCTCTTACTGGCTGCGGCTGCCTTCTGGAGGGCGGCCTGCCCCCACAGACCTCTGCTCAGCCTGGGCATCTGGTGGGTCCCCCAGACTCCCCAGTTGCCGCAGGGGAACCTGGCCCTGTTTCTGCTCTGCGCCCCTGCCTTGTTCTGTGGCGATCCCCGCCCAGAGGCCCCTGCAGCTTCCTGTTCTAGCTTCCGGCCCAGGCTGGAGAACTTGGCTCCTGGCGCCTCAGCCTCTCTGCCAGGCCCCTCGGTCCCGCTACTCCTCCTGCTCCTGCAGCCTCTTGGAGTCTAGCTGCTGTCCCATTAGTAGCTCCCTGATCATCCAACTCTCTAACCCACCTTTTCAGTGAAGAGACATGAGAAATTATTTGAAGATTTAGTTCTGGTTTTTTGTTTTTTTTTTTTTTTTCAAGACAGGGCTTCTCTGTGTAGCCCTGGCTGTCCTGGGCTTGCTTTGTAGGCCAGGCTGGCCTTGAACTCGCAGAGACCCGCCTACCTGTGCCTCCTGAGTGCTGGATCACAGGCATGCGGCACCACGCCTGGCTTATTTCTACCTTTTGTTTATGTATGTGTGCCCCAAGGGTGAGGCCAGATTCCTCCTGAGCTGACGTTAGAGGCAGTTGTGAGCTATGTCGCATGTGTTCTGGGAACTGAACTTGGTCCTCTGGCAGAATTTTTGCCCCAGTCCCTGCAATTTTATTTAGTGTACATGTACATGTGAGTGTGCATACGTGTGTGCACGTGTGTGTGTGTGTGTGTGTGTGTGTGTGCCACAGCATGTTTGTGGAGGTCAAAGGAGTCAGTTCCTCTTCATTTGTGTAGGCGGGCCGGGCAGTAAGCATCTTTAGCCATCGGCTTCCCCACCCTTTCTTAGAATCGTAAAATCCAATCTCACTGATAGATCACGCATGTCTCTCATGTCTTCATGCTATAGCCTCACGGAGAGAAAAAGTCTCAAAGCCGAGGCCTGCTCAACCTCCTCTAAGGGAGAGGTGCCTTTCTCTCTCTCTCTTTCTTTTCTTTTCTTTCTTTCTTTCTTTTTTTTTTTTTTTTT
>REGO01000325.1:1085087-1146035 GCA_010120015.1 Rhombomys opimus | reverse complement strand
ATTAGAGTTGAAGATGACCTTGAACTTTGGATACCTCTGGAATGCTGGGACGTCTTTTTTGTTTGTTTGTTTGTTTTGTTTTTGGGTTTTTTTTGGGATGTCTTTTTTTTTTTTTTGTCTTTCAAGACAGGGTTTCTCTGTGTAGCCTTGACTGTCCTGGACTCACTTTGTAGACCAAAAATAAAAGAAGGAAAAACTAAAAAGCACTTGTAGTTGCATTTTTATGTATTGTTTTGTTTTTGAGACAGGGTCTCACTCTGTAGTCCAGACTGGCCTGGAATTCGGTCTGTAGCCCAGGCTAGTTACACTCATGGTGATCCTCCTGCCTCAGCTCAAGTGCTGGGATTACAGTGGAGTCCCACACTCAGCTGTGTTTTCTTTTGGATTCTAGCTTTTCCCCAACAGTCTTTTCTTTGTTCCAGGTTTAGGAAGGACAAAGGGCTCATGAAGGTGAAGTAGGGTTAAGCCTCGGGTCTCGGCTCTCGTGAGTTTGGAGGACCAGCCTGGCATCCTGCCGTAACTTGCTCCGGCTTGGCTGCCTCACAAGGGTGTGGCAGGCACGCGGGTGAACACAACGCAGCCCAGGCAAGGCAAGGCAGCGTGCCAGTCGAGGGCCTCGGGAGGAAGTCACTGAGAGCAGTGAGAGGGGCTGACACGGGGGCACAGATGCCCTGAGACCTTGCCTTACCTCTTCCGCTCTGGAGACAGGCGCTCCCAGCGGCCGCCGCACCCCTTTTCTTTCCTGCAAGGATTTGGGATAACTTAGCAATGAAAGTATAGAGCCAGGCACAGTGGCACACGCCTATAGTCCCAGCACTCAGGGAGGCAGAGGCAGGTGGATCTTTGTGAGTTCAAGGCCAGCCTGGTCTACAGAATGAGTCCAGGAGAGCCAGGGCTACACAGAGAACCCCTGTCTCTGTGTATAAATGAGTAAACACAAGCACAGCCTTAAGGGGACAATGGGGGGCAGGAGTGCTGCCTCTGTCTGGTGAGTGTGGGGACCAATACCAGCCTTGCCAGGGGGAAGAGGAGGCCTAAGGCTTCGAGCCTCCTTCTCCCCGCAGTGTTTCAGATGGTCAATGCCCCGGCAAAACGCAGCTGGGCCAGCCAGCTTCGTCGGAATCCCCCTCACGAGGGTACTGTAAGGCCCTCCATCCCGCAGGGGCAGAAGACTGTGAGAGAACCACACAGCAAGGAAAGAGCAGCGCTGGGGAGTGGGCAGTGAGGCTGGGGAGGGGGCGGCAGTGAGGCTGGGGTCTGGGCTGGGAGGAGGCAGAGGAGGGGCCTCAAGGGACAGTCAGCAGGTACATTAGGGAAGGGCTTGCCTTCCCATGCTGGCCATCTCCATGCTGCTTCTGGGGCCAGGAGACACCAGCAATGAAGGAAAAAAATGGGATTTAATTTTCAGTGGTACACAGTGCTTACACTCATTGATGGGCGTGCTACACGCAGGCAGCATAGACTGCATGTATAGACTGATCAAGCTGGGAAGATCGTTTCCATCTCCTCAACATTGTTATTTTTTAAAGTTGTGTTATGTAACATTTATATGTTTTTGTATTTTATTTTTAAACTCGTTTTGTATTTTATTTTTTATTTATATACAAATAAGATATTTATTTTATTTATTTTTTGCTTTTTGTTTATTTTTCATTTTCTGTTTTGAGACAGGGTCTCGTGTAGCTCAGGCAGGCCTCAAGCTAGTTCTGTGGCTAAGGATGACCTTGGATCTCAATCCTGCTCCCCTGGCCCACACTGGCCTTGCGGGCTCCTGCTTCCCCTCCCAGCTTGTTTTGTTTACTCAGCTATTTAGTTATTGGGTGAGAGTCTGGCGTATGCGTGCCACAGCACACGGGAAACGTCTGAGGACCAGGCGCGGAGGCCTCTTTATGGTGACCATGTATGACCACACAGCCCAGGCTGGCCTGCAGCTTGCTCTGTCATTCACGCTGACCTCAAAATCTCCCTGCCTCAGCTCCTGACACCACTGCGCAGCCCTCCATCCCGTTTACGTGTGGGAACCTGTGGGCTTCTCTGGTTACTTTGAAGGGTATGGGAGGAGCCCGTGCCTCAGTTGGTCAAAGCACACCTGATGCCCAGATCCTGAGCTAGGAGGATCAGGAATTCCTGGCTACCTGCAGCATCTGGACTCACTGGCATGACTGTGGAGCCACCTCTCACACAAGCGTCTGTACTGACACCTTGTCCCGCTGTGGACAAAATTCAGCAGAAACAAAGGGAGGAAAGAAAGGTTGATTCTGGTTAATAATTTCACTCTACCTCACCGTGGCCAGAGAGACCTGTGTTAGGGCCCGTGGTGGCAGGAGAGGCGTGTGGCAGGGACTCCTCATGTCACGGTGGACAAGCAAGCTGACATAGCTGGACCTGGGGTCATTCTATCACCATCAAAGGTCAGCTCCTAGTGACCATCTTCCCGAAGCCCAGCTCTACCTCCTAAGGATTAAAAGGTTCTAAAACAAGGGCACCAGCTGGGGAAGGAAGAGGGGACAGAGGACTCTGGGGGGGACATTTCAGATTCAAACCTTAGCAGAAGCCTCTGGACAGGGAAAAGGTGATAGCAGTTGCCTGGATTAATCCACAGTGTCTGCAGCGGATACGTGCTGAGATGAAATACAAAACCAGCCACTGTGGACACATACGAGCTGTAGGCCAAGGTGAAACACGGACTCTCAAACTCATCTCCCTCAGAGCGTTCCTGATCCCGGCTCTGGCTAGTCGTCCAGCTGACTGCCGCTCAGAGCCCCTGGCCATGGGGATGGCTGCTGGGCTCCGGGCGCCCTGTCCGGCCTGAGGGGAATGTAAGCTGTCATCTGTGTAGCCAAACAGCACGGTCCCGACCACGGCAGGCGTTAAAGCAAACGAGAGCAGGGCAGGGGTCAGACCAGGACGGGGTTGTCTGGCTGCGGGGCACACCCCTTTCAGGGGGCGCTGTATCAGATATCCTGCACATCAGGTACTTACGTTACAATTTGAGACAGCAGCAAAATCCCAGTTATGAAGCAGCAGTGAAATAGCATTGCGGTGGGGGTTGGTACAGGTGAGGAGCTGTATTCCAGGGCCACGTGTTAGGGAGGCTGAGCCACTCCTTTAACCTGCAGCTTCACGGCTGATGAGCAGAACCAAGGCAACTGTGCAAGCAGCCTTCCTACCTTCCCCTCCCAGGCCCTGGGCTCCTGGCCTGCCGAAGTGCTGTGCCGTGTGGCAGCCATGGTAAGTGATGGGTTAAAAAGGAGGAGGGAAGCTGTGACTGCAGAGGCTTCTTGCCTCCCTCTAGGTCTGGTGAAGTAACATCTGCCTCACCCAGGACCCCGGCTGGCTTGGCCCAGCCCAGCCATTGGCCAGGCAGCCAGACTCGGGGCAGCAGCGTTTTCAGTGTGCTTCCCAGACAGTCGGAATCAAGGCAATCCTCACACACTTCAGCAAAAACTATAATGCTTTCCCTCCCCCGGCCTGCTGTCGCCAGTTGTCAGCTGGTTGCTGGCTCTGTGGCCACCTGAATGAGGCCAAAGGCCTCAAGGTTCCCAGAGCTCGCTGGGACACCCAGTCAGGCTCTGGTGCACTGGTCAATAGGCTTCAGTTTCTCTTCCTTTCTTCTTCCTTCCTTCCTTTCTTCCTCTTTCCTTCCTCTCTTCTTCCCTCCTTTTTCCTTCCTTCCTTTCTTCTCTCTTTTTTTCCTGGTTTATTGAGACAGGGTTTCTCTGTGTAGACTTGGCTGCCCTGGACTCACTCAGTACACCAGGCTGGCCTTGAACTCACAGAGATCCTCTCACCTCTGCCTCCCTGAGTGCTGGGATCACAGGCGTGCGCCACAGAGCCCCGCTCTTCTTGTTTTAAAACAACATCTCTCGTAGCCCAGGCTGGCCTCGGACTCCTATGCATTTGTGGCTGGCCTTGACCTTCTGACCCTCCTCCGTTTCTCAGGAGCTGCGTTACAGACACACTCCACCATACTTGGTCTGTGCAGTGCCAGGGATCGAACCCGACCCTCCTGCACACCAGACAAGCCCCCCCCCCCCCGCCGGAACTACACACCTCCCTGCCCGGATTGTGCTTTCTTGGCCTTCAGTCAACTAAGCAGATCTGTACAACTTGCTTTCCCCTCATGTAGCCCGGTCCATTCATCTCCCAGCCCCCTTAGTGGCCAAGAGGTGTGTGTGTGTGTGTGTTTGCACATGAATGCCCACATTGGAATCCAGGATCTCTTGCAAATCAAGTTCTCGACTACTGAGCATTGTCCCCAGCCCATTTTTTACTTTTTGTTTTGAGATAGGGCATCACTAACTTGTCTAAGCTGGCTCTCAGCTCTCTCTGTAGCCCAGGCAGGTCTTGGATTTGGAATCTTCCAGCCTCAGCTCCTGAACAGCTTGGAATATCATGCCTGGCTCTTCTGATTTTTGTTTTGTTTTTTGAGACATAGTAGCATGCACCCCAGGCTGACTTTGAACTCAGGAAGTAGCAGAGTCTAGCCTTGATTTCTTGCTCCTCAGTCTCTGAGTGTCCACCCCCCAGACGCTGGGGTTACAGGCGTGGTGTCAGCTGCCGTGTCTGCTTCTCAGCTTATCTCTCTTTGTAGAAGTGCTAACTCACTGTGGAGGATTGCCTTTAACTGTCCAGTCACGGCGTTCTACGCACGGGAGGAGAGCAAGGTTGAAGGGGTGGAGCTGGGATTGGGAGCTAGGGTCAAAGACCTCAAGTCATCCTGTTCTTAGAGTATGGAAGGTGGAAGCCCAGATTCCACAATTCTGCCTTTTAAGTGCAGATGTTTCCAGCTCAGGCGCGAGAGGGACGTGGAGTCAACTGGCCAGGACCGGTTGACAGATGCTGTATCCACTCACAGCCTGGCAAGGACCCTCGGTTGGAAGGAAAGGGCTGGCTGCACCGTTGCTGGAGATACTGGCAGAGCGGGCACGGCAGTGGTGCTCACCAAGAAGAAAAGCTGTGGTTCTTAGAAGATGAGGAGGAAAAGGCCCTCTGAGGCAACGGGTCACGTCCAGCCCTCCTTCCCTACCCACAACTGGCTGTGCCCCGGGTCTGTCCACCCCGTCCCAGATGGAGCAAGGAAGATGTTAGTTAAGGCTTCTCTTGCTATAAGACATCATGACCAAAGCAACGTGGGGAAGAAAAAGTTTATTTCATCTCACACTTCACTAGTCAGGACAGGAACTCTCGGGCAGGGCAGGAACCTGGAGGCAGGGGCTGAGGCAGAGGCATGGAGCGTCCTGCCTACTGGCTTGCTCCTCACGGCATGCTCACCCTGCTTTCTTCTGGAGCTCAGGAGCACCAGCCCAGGGATGGCCCCACCCACAGTGGGCGGGGCCTCTCCCACTGATCAGGGTAGGAGAACACATCCTGCTTCTGGAGCTCAGGGAGGCAAGTTTCCTCAGCTGAGGCTCCTTCCTCTCTGTCGAATCTAGCTTGTGTCAAACTGACATAAACCAGCCAGGACAGAAGAGGGAGTTGGGTATCGATTGATTGATTAATGATTTTGTTTGTTTGTTTGATTGTTTGTTGCAATAAGGGTTCACCTTGTAGCCACCTAGTCTGGAACTCACCCTGTACGAAAGGATGCCAAACTCATGACAGCCTTCCTCGGTAGTTACAGTCCAGGCACAAACCACGTGTTTCTCCCTTCCTTCCTTCCTTCCTTCCTTCCTTCCTTCCTTCCTTCCTTCCTTCCTTCCTTCCTTCCTTCCTCCCTCCCTCCCTCCCTCCCTTCCTCCCTTCCTCCCTTCCTCCCTTCCTCCCTCCTTCTTTTCCTTTGTCTGTTCTCTCTCTCCCCCGACTCTCTTTTCTGAGACAGGGTTACTCTGTATGGCCCTGACTGTCCTGAAACTCACTTTGTAGAGCAAGCTGGCCTCGACCTCAGAAATCCACCTGCTTTTGCCTCCTGAGCACTGAGATTTAAAGGTGTGCACCACCACTGCCTGGCTCCTTTCTGTTTTCTTTATTATTATTATTGCTATTATTATTTGTAGGGAGGGCAGCGTCTCACTATGAATACCTGGCCGGCCTGGAACTGGCCTTGAGGTACTCCTCTCTGCCTTTGCATCCTGAGTGCCATCATGCTTGGCTTCTGGCTTCACCTTCTAGCCTCATACATGCCAGGCAAACACTATACCATGGAGGAGCTTTTTTTTTTTTTTTTTTTTTTTTTATATAACCTCTTTAAGCTAAGCAAGGTGATGGGTACCTGCAGTTCTGTCTACTTCAGAGCCTGAGGTAGAACCATCATTTGAGCTCAGTAATAGAAGGCCAGCCTGGGCAACACAGTGAGGCCCTGTTTCAAACGAAAATAAACCGTGTGTTTGTGTGTGTGTGCATGCACGCGTGTGTGTGTTACTAAAGATTTCAACCTGGGCCAGCTAACTGCCGAGTTAGCTATGTCTCAACTCTCCCTCTTTTGCACTTTAAATCATGCATACATTTGTGTGTACATAGGTGCATGTGTAGATGTGAGTTCAGGTCAGAGTCCAGAAGCAGCTGCGTCCTGTGCTGCTGCAGTTCCAGGCTGTTTCAGGATACCCACGTGGGGCTGAGAACTGAACTGAGGTTCAGTACAGGACGAACTCTTAACTGCTGAGCCCTTTCCCAAGTCCCCAGAGAACGACTTTCCACAGTAGGTTCTTGCCTTCCACCATGAGCCCTAGGGATTAAACTCAGGTAGACAAGCTTGCTTGTGAGGTAGGTGCTGAGCCATCTCATCAGTCCAGGACCAGCTCTAAGGACCGGTGATGTAGTTAGAAGCCCTGGATTTGACCCCAGAGAAGTCAACCAGAAAGCTCAGAAAGCTCAGATAGCTCAGTGCTGAGCCTGATGGATGACCTGAGTTCCATCCCCAGGACCCACATGGTAGATGGTGAAAACCAACTCGGGCAAGCTGTCCTCTGACCTCCACATGTGTGCGGTGGCACTCCTTACAGGCAAAATTAATAATAATAATAAATAATAATAATAAATAATAAAAATGTAATAACTAGAGCCAGGTGTGGCAGTGCACACCTTTCAATCCCAGCACTCAGGAAGCAGAGGTAGGCAGATCTCTGAGTTTGAGGCAAGCCTGGTCTACAGAGTGATTTCCAGTGGTTCCCTGTGCTGTAGCATGGGCTTGTCTTTTCACTGCTGGATAATATTCCAGTGAAGGCACATCCCACATTTCTTTAATTCACTCATCAATTTGGACATTAGAGTCTATCTACTCTATGGCTATTCTGAATAGCTACTCTATAAACATCTGTGTGCAAATGTTTGTGTGGAAGGGTAGAATTTCTCAGCCAATTACTAACAAGCCTTTATTAACTGCCTCTTGTGTACATAACTGGAGAGAGAGACAGAGAGGAGGCAATTTTATTGAGAGAGTTTTACAGAGAGATGTTGAATGGAAGAACAGACGTAGGTGAAGACAGAATGAACCAGAGAATGAGAAGGATCCAGGAGATTAGAGCAGATTGCTGGAGTTAGTTTGAGGCCAAGCAGAGCAATTCAGAGACCGAGAGAGAAGCCAGATTGAATAAGTCAGCTGGGAGAGGAGAGTGAGCCAGAACAGCTGAGCTGAACCAGCCAGCCCAGAGCTCAGAAAGAGCAAGAAAGGGTGAGCTTCTTCAGCAGTGAGTCTCAGAGGCTGAAGACATGCTGTTCTAGGCCTGGGTTAGATGGTGTGGAGGCCAGAAGCTTCCGGGACTAGGCCTAGGCTAGCAGAAGGAGGAAGTCTCCAGACAACAATTGAAACAGGTGCGTAAACGTTCCTTTTACACATAGAATGGGGTAAAGGGAAGCTGAAGGGAGAGATGCAGTAAGGCGAAGACTGAAAGTGTGAAATGTAACCACTGTCCTCTGAGGAGGTGGGGAAACCTGACTGCGGCTTTGGGAAACAATAATGACAACCATCCACTCTGGAGTACTTACTTAATTCTGATAATCCGGCCAGTGTGGATCAGCCTTCCTGTGCAAAGGAAACCGAAGGACACACAGCTAGAGGGGGAGTGAGCCTGTACTGACAGCACAGGCATCCCAGACGCTCAGATTGTTCTGACACACGAGCTCAGATTGGCCTGGAACTTACCATGTAGTCAGGATTGACGCCAAAATTAACTAACTAAGCTAACTAGAAATCCACTAGACAAGAAACTACAAGGAAAAAAGAAACAAACAAAGAAAAAAGGCTCCGGGAAAAGAATATGTGCGCGCGTGCACGCACGGGCACACGCGCGCGCGCACGCGCGCGCACACACACACACACACACACACACACACATGCTCCTGCATGTATGTAGATAAGAATATTAACAGTTGATAGATATAGATGGGGTGGTTTTGTTTATTTGTTTTTTTTCGGGGGGGTGAGAGTTCAAGACAGATTTTTTTCTGTGCAGCCCTGGCTGTCCTAGACTCGCTTTGTAGACCAGGCTGGCCTTGAATTTAGAGATCCACCTGCCTCTGTCTCTGCTAGGGTCAAAGGCGTGTGCCACCGTGCGTGGCTGATGGGTGTGCTTTATTTGGGAGAGAGTGTGTCAGAATCTCAGTACTAAGTGTGTGTGACTGCATTTTTAAACCACGTATTCAGAGGGCTGGCAAGATGAGGCCATATGTGAGTGCTTGTTGCGCAAACACGAGGCCTGGATTCGGACCCTGTGGGCAAAGCTGGGCGTACACCTGGCCGCCTGGAAATGACAGTGATCCTCCTGCCTCTGTGCAACACTGAGACACCGTGTTCTACCACGGCCACTTTGAATTTGGTTTTGTTTTGTTTTTCGAGACAGGGTCTCTCTGTCTAGCCCTGGGTGTCCTGGACTCACTCAGTAGACCAGGCTGGTCTCGAACTTACAAAGATCCACCTGTCTCTGCCTCCTGAGTGCTGGGATTACAGGTGTGCACCACCAAGCCCGGCTTGAATTTATAAAAAGAAAAAAAATTGTGTGTATGTTTGTGCGAGTGTGTGAGAGAGTTTGTGTGTCCACACAGGTCAGAAGGGGACGTCGGATCCTCTTGAGCTGGTGTTACAGGCTGTGAGCTGCTTACTGGGGTGCTGGGGGATGGGGCTCAGGAGGAGCGGTGCGTGCCCTTAGCATGGCTTCAGCGTGGGAAGTGAATCCAGGTGATTGAGACAGAGCGCATGACATCTACACAGAAGTCCCCTGGAGTTCACAGACAGGGTGGTCTCTCCAGAACCAAGCCCACTCCTGCTGTTTGCACTTCCTGTGTCTGTGGCCTGGGTAAGTGTGTAACCTCTGGGACAGGCCTCCACCCGCAGGCTGTTAGGTTGTAAATGTCACACCCTGGCTTCCTGCCGCTTCAGGGAGGTGCAGGAGACTTCCTGCTGCTTTCAGGAGAATGCTGGGAAGAACCAATGAAACACCTTTTTCTTTTACACTTTAGTTATCCATGGGGTGCTGTATATGCCCACGCTTATGTGTGGGGACGGCTGGGATAGTCAGGTTTGTGTGGCAAGCCCTCTTAATCTCCAGCCCCTCACCAGCTCGGCAGCCCAGAGCCAACTCGGTTGACTCAGGCAGTCTTTACTGAAAGTTGTGTGTATGAGAGGCCTCTCCTCCCGCCCCTCTCCTTCCTGTTGGAGACTTGGCTTTCCTCTCCTTGTGGTCCCTGTTCAGCTTTAGCCTGGTGACAGCCGCCTCCCCGGGGTGGGTGCCCATGCGGACGGCCGTGCCCTCTGCCTTTTCTCGCTGCTCAGTGTAGTAGACACACTTCTTCCTGCAGGCCTGGACCACTCTGCCAACCTCTGGCCTCTGTTGCCTCCTGGGACGACCTGAACTTCATCATCCTTTCGAGCAGGCGTGGAGCAGACATCACGCTTCCGTCTCAGCTCTTTGGAGAGAGGGGCAGACATGCTCTTCCTCTGGATGTGAGACGGTGCACTGAAATGGCCTTTGCAGTTCTTGCTTCCTTTAGAAGTCAGGAAGGGATTTTGGTGGCTGCGAGCCAGTCACAAAAGGAAAGAGCCACAGTGACTGGCTGAGATTGTTAGTCCATTACCTTTTCAGCCAGTCTCTCTCTCTCTCTGTGGAGGGGCACATGGATGTATGTGCAGGCTAGAGGATGCTCCCTAGGTGCTGCCCGCCTTGTTTTTGGATCTCTGACTGGGACCCGGGGTCCACTGACAGCCCCAGGGATCAACCTGTCTTGTCTCTGCACACTGGGATGACAGACTTGTGCCGCTGAGCCTGGCTCTTCATGTGGCTGCTGAGCGCCAACCTGGCGTCCTCGTGCTGGTGCGGCAAGCACTCTACCACCCTGTTTGGGACCAGGGCTCAAGTAGCTGAGGATGGCTGTTGAGCTACCCCCTCCAGCCTCTACTTCCCACGGGCTGGTTCACTGGGCTATACCATCCCACTGAAGTCCTGTGTGATTTTTCTTTTTTTTGAGACAGATCCTTACTCCATAGCCCAGACTGGCCTTGAACTCTTGGCAATCCTGTCTCATGAGTGCTGGGATAGGGTTGTAGGAGCGAGGCACAGCGGGCCTGGTTAGTATGACCAGCCTGTGTTCCTGGGGATGGTGTGAAATCCTGGGGAAGGAGGAAGTGGAAGACAGCGTGCCAAGATGAACTGGGGACAGTGTTCATGGAAGGTCAACAAGACTTAGGAGAGACTGCAGTGCTAAGTGTCGCGAGGAGGAGTGTTTTAGGCTGAGAGCACCAGGTCCAGAGGCCCAGGGACGTGCTCCAGGATTGTGAAGTAGAGCAAGCAGCCAGTGTGGCACCTCTGGAGAGAAGCAAGTGAGGAAACGGTGGGCTGCCTCTGCCAGGCCTTGGAACCTGCCATGGTTTGGCTTCTTCCAGTCTGAAGTAGGAAACCTTCTGAGGATTTTGAGCAGTAGGGAGGGACTGGCTGGCTCGTGGTTTTAAAAGCACATTCCTTGTAGGCCTGATAGAGTGATGCATGCCTGAAATCCCAGGCCTCGGGATGCAACAGCTTGGGAAGGCTGGAGAGCTTGTCTCACAAAACAAACAAGGAACCAGGGAGATGGCTCGGTTGTTGAAGAGCTGGCTTGCCGTATGTGCACGAGGACCTGAATTTACTCCACAGAATCCACATGAAACAGGGGTGGTGGCATGTATGATCCCAGCACGGGGCAGCTGTGGAGGCAGAGGCATCG
The DNA here is from genome assembly GCA_010120015.1 of Rhombomys opimus. NCBI lineage: Eukaryota > Metazoa > Chordata > Mammalia > Rodentia > Muridae > Rhombomys > Rhombomys opimus. Next base: position 1,134,905 of record REGO01000325.1, on the reverse strand, counting down.
GGCTCAGTGGCCGGCCTACCCTGTACGGCAAGTTCCAGGCCAGAGAGACACCCTGCCTCAAAGAAACAGAACAACAACAAACCAAGGCAGAGACACATTCAAAGTTGACCTTTGGGGGAAAGAGGAGAGAGGAAGGGGGGGGGGAGGGGAGGGAGAAAGAGAGAGCCAGAGCAAGCAAACACCCAGATGAGGTAATTATGCTTTGATAGAGTAGTTAGATAAATATAAAGATTCTGGATATATTTGAATGGTGGAGGCAACAGATTTCCTGATGATAGAGGATTTAGACAAAGATCTTAAACAAAGGTCCTAGTCTTTGGATACATTACGTTAAACAAAGGTTCTTAGCCTTAAAGATGTATTCCAAAAACTAAATAGTTGCCATTTACCAAGGTGAAGAAACCTGTGAAGCGGAAGGAGACGTGACACCTGAAATGCATTCTGGGTGCTGAAAAGATGCCTGGAGTTGAGGGGTGAGCACCTGTGTCTCAGGACTCAGCAGGGATAGCAGATAAAGCCCTGAGGCTGGATGAGGTCACTCGGGGACTGGGCAGAGGCCACTCGGGGACTGGGCAGAGGCAGAGCTGAGGTCTGAGGCACCCACATCTCCAGAACAGGGAAAAGGAAGGTCAGGGGGCCACCCCTGAAAACAAGGGCTCTCGGCTCTCACCGGGACCCCTGGCCCAGGTGACAGCTCCTAGCTGCAGGGTGAGCACCACCCCTGCTTTGCTCTGGAGTTTGGTGCTTGGGGAGTGTGTGTAGACATAACATGTCACACCTGGCCGCTCTCCCGTGAGCCAGGGGAAGCTGCCCTCCTGCCTTCACATGGGAAAACATAGAAACATAAAGGCCAAGTGTCCTCATCTCTGTGGCAGGCAGGATGGAGGCAGGAGGCTCCTCAGCACGCACTGCTCCTAAGGACGCTAAGACCAGGCTATGTGGACATGACTTGATGTGAGCCTTAAGGCTTTGTTTTTTTTAATTTTGTTGTTGTTGTTGTTGTGTGTGTGTGTGTGTGTGTGTGAGTGTGAGTGAACATTCATGTGTGTCAGGTCAGGCACATTTGTAGAGGTCAGACAACAACCCTGGAACCAGCCCTTGCCTCCCACTGAGTGGCAGCCACCCTCATTTACTTGCCTCTGGGAATGGCAGGCTACCTAGCCCCTGAGCTTCTGCAGATTCTCCTGCTTTCTGCCTCCCGTTTCACTGGAAGAGCACTTGGGATTTCAGGCTCAGGGTGCTAGTGGGGGCCTGAACCCAGGTCCTCATGCTCATGTGGCAAGTGTTCTTCCCTCAGAGTCGTGTCCCCAAGGCACAGATGTATAGAGACTGGGCTCTGAGGACCTCTGGCAGGGCTCCCGACCTGTGGCCTGTGTCAGAGGGCGCTAACTCAAGATGAACTGCTTTTTTCTGAGGAACATGGAAACAGGTGGCAGTTCTAACAGGTCACTTCAGAACGTGTTGTCCCCTTGCACTCACTCTGCCAGATAACTGGTCGCATGTCAGCATCTTGCTGGGAGCACTGTATTCTCTCCTGGCTTATTTTGTTGACTTGGAGAAGCTGCTTCCGAGATGGGAGGCCCCACGGTCAAGCTTGGCCCTGCCCTGGTGGAGATAAACAGGCCCAGAATCCATTTCTCAGATTGCAACACTGGCGAGTCAGGCAGGGGAGGGACATCTGCCGCCTCCCAGGCGCCCCTTGGCCACACCTGATAAGGAAGCACATCGCTCATTCCAGGACACTCCTGAGCCTGCTGCTGTCTCAGGGTAAATTACTGACATTCTCAGCGGCTGAAATGCGGGGAATGCGGGGAAAAGTCGACAGCAAACCAACAGATTCAATTGTAACTTCAGTTTCTTTAGCTAAACCATGGAAAGGTTTTTGAACTTACTCAGGCAAGGGTAGGCTCAAGCGTTCCTTGATGCTCTGGTCATAGGAAGGTCAGACAAAGGGAGGTGCATTCAGGAAAGAACAAACGGCAAAATACCCACAGAAATGTGTGCAAATCTTTGCCACAGAGACGATGGATGTTGCAGCATCCTCAAAAGCAAGTAAACAAAGCCAGTTTCCCCAAGGTGAATGACCTCTTCGGATAAGCGGTCTGAGTGGTGGGGAAAAGCAGGCTGTGAAGAGCGTTACAGGAGCCGCCTCAGCCCTCAGTACACCTGTCATGTCCACTCCCTCTTTGGAAACCAGGCCACGCCTTCTACGGTTTTCCCGTGGATCCTTCCACTCAACTCCATCAACCTACTCAAGCAGGGTAGGACACTGGAAATCCGACGAGGAAATCTGAGGCTCGGGGAGGACAGAAGCAAGTTACTGAGGCATAATTAAGAGCAGGAAGAGGTAGATTTGTCCCAAGTGAACAAGAGCTAAAGTACTTCGAGGGCTGGGGAGATGGCTCCAGAGTTAAGATCAGGTGCAGCTCTTGTCCAGGAACTATGTTTGGTTCCCAGCACCCACACAGCGGCTGGCAGCTGCTCGTGACCTGCTCAGTTCCAGGGAATCTGATTCTGTGTTCTGTCCTCCAAGGGCACAGGCTGCACATGTGTTCATGCAAGCTGACAGTCATACACATTAAAGAGAGGCAAAACAATCTTAAAAAAAAAGAAAGAAAACGAAACACCTAACGACATCACAACTCTCCTTCAGGACGTCTCCTCTTCGAAGACTGCGTGCAGGGCTGACCCTCCGTCAGCGTGGCCGGCAAGTTCCGTTAAGAAACACTGCTCTGGTTATTTTGCCAAGGTTTTTTGCCCACAGTAGTTGTATCAGTGAATAGGAAAACACCAGGTAGAATTTCTAGGCCCCCCCTCCAGGCCTTTCTTCCTTGAGTCCTGTTTTTCTCTCCGTTCTGTGGCTGTGGTTTTAGAAACAGCAGCCATGGTTCTCCCCATGCCACTGTGTGTGGAGAAGCAAGCACAAACCTTCTGCCTCTTAGGGCTATATAAATGCACTTAAAGGCAACGATGGCCAGGTAGGGGTACTGAGCTGAGATCACTATTGGAATCTTGAGGGCAGAGGTTCTCCGACTTTGCCTAGTATCAGAACCACCTGGGCTGCTTGTTAAAGACAAGGAAATTCAGGCCTCACCAAAGACATTCTGAATCAGAATTCCCAGTGGCAGTTCCTGGACACGTGTGAGCTTAACAAGCTCCCAGGTGATTCTGAATATTGGGCCAAGCCTTAAAACTACTGTCTTAGCACAGGGCTGGAAGTTAATCAGGCAAAGGAGGGTGGGGAACATTCTCAGAGAGCTGGCAGCGACAGTAACGCCCTGGGGAGGCTGGTGCAGACAGTGAGGAAAACAAATCTTGGTTTCTTTTTTACTTCCTTCAATAAAGTGATCAAATAAAGGTGGTTAGAAATCCCTTTGCACAGTCTGCTGACAGATTTATCCTAGGAGAAAGCAAGGAATTGTCCTTTTTCTCCCCAAAACATAGAATGGAAGTTACCAAGTTCTGGAAGGAATGGGGATGAAGAGCTATTACTTAAGGGACATCTAGTTTTTGTTGGGATTGATGAAAAGGTTCTGGAAATGAACATTAGTCATGGTTGCACAATATTTAATGTTTTTTTGGCCTGTTGCATTGAATACTTAAATATGGTGAAGATTATACATTTTATGTATGTAATAATTTAAAAAATAGCTGGCATATTGAAGGGTAGAATGATAGAAGCAAATGATCTTCAACTTTAGCCCATTGCTCCTGTTTCAGGGGTGTGTGAGTGTGTGTGTGTGTGTGTGTGTGTGTGTGATGTTTGGAAAGGGACTTCAGTTCTGCACCACCTTGCCCTACTGGTCAACTGCATATGTTGATTTCGTAAGGCCCTTCTAGGGGCATTTCTTTTTCTATTTTTAAAGACTTATTATGTATACAGCGTTCTGCCTGCATACTCAATTGCATGCCAGAAGAGGGAACCAATAGTTGTGAGCCACCATGTGGTTGCTGGGAATTGAACTCAGGACCTCTAGAAGAGCAGTCTCTCCAGCCCTCTATTGGCATTTCTAACTAGTTCCCAAACGATGCTGACACTCAGGTCCATTCTGGGAGGGCTGTGTAAATGTTCTCTTCCTCCGCACTATATCCCCATGAACTCAGTCATAAAAACACAGTGGCGCTTGGTGTTTATTAAATGAATGAGCGAGTACACACGGTTGATTCAGGAGTTGGAGGGCAGAACCACCTGGGTCCTGAGCTATAGCTTACTTAAGGCGCTTCTCTCAGTCACGAAGTTTGTGAGTTTAAAATTACCTCAACTTACCTCAATTTCTGTAGAATGAGGATGTTAGTATCAAATTATGTCTGTTCTTTGTTGCTGCTTCTGCAGTCCTGGAATTATTGGCTGTGCTTGTGTAAACGAACTCTTGTTTGCAAGCTCCGAGGAAGCCTTGCTGTAGTCTATAGTCCCTGGAAACAAACTCCTTCCATCTGAAGAGGGAGCAGAGTGCAGAGAACACGCTGGTGGGGGAATTTCCAGATACGGACGCCAGGCTGAATAATTGCCACTTTGGCTTCCTTCACATCCAGACAGCCTTTGTAGCACTGTGTGAGAGGGAGGTTCATACAGCACACGAGTCATGCTGCCATTATTTACTACCAACGTTCATGCTGATGGTAACGACGCTGGCAGTTGAGCGAGGAAGCGTGTGGGGAGGCTGGGGGAGGGGGCGGAGGGACGCAGGCGGGCAGGAGAGGGAGGAACTACATCTCCCAGAACTCCCCCGAAGAGCGGACGCAGCGACGCCGGCGCCCCGCCCCTGCCGCCGGCGCCCCGCCCCTGCGATGACGTCACAGAGGTGACATCACGGCGCCTAGAGCGAGGCTGGGCTAGAGAGGCCGGCGGAGCTGGAGTCGTCCGCTTGTGGAGGCAGCAGCCGGGAGCCGGCGAGAGCGTGAGCGGGCGGCCGAGCGAGCGCAGGCGGGAGGGAGCGGCGCACGGCGCGCAGCAGCGCCAGCCCGGGCCGCGGCGGAGCCTCCGCGGAGGGAGGGCCGCCCGAGCGGGCGCCGCGGTCCCCGCCCCCACTCGGCGGGGCAGTGCCCGGTGCTCCCCCGTGCGGGGGGGCGGCGGCGGCTGAGCGGACCCCGCGGGACCTCGGCCGAGGAGCCGGCGCGGCCGCGGGGCCCTGCGAGCCGGGCCCGGGGCCCGTGACAGACGGGCCGAGGCGGGGAGAGAGGCGGCGGCGGCGCAGGCGACGGGGAGGCGGCGGCGGCGGCGGCGACACCATGTCATCCCCCAGCCCCGGCAAGAGGCGGATGGACACGGACGTGGTCAAGCTGTATCCTTCTCGGAGGGGGATTCGGGCTGCGTGTGGGGCGGTGGGGGTGCCGGCGAGGGCTCCGGGCGCTCCAGGCCACTGGCCGCGCCTCCCCTCCCTCCCCCGGTGCCTACGGCGGCCCCTTGGCACCTCCCCGGAGCCGGGCACTTCCTCCGGCCCCTTTTTCTGCAGTCCCCCGCGATGTGCGTTGCTCCTCGCCCTCCTGCACCCCCGGAGCCCCCGGCTTCAGCTCCCGACGTTTGGATTCCTAAGACGGCCCTTTCTGGGGGGGGGGGGTTATAACTAGCTGCCTCTCTGTCACCCCGACCTCGTCGTCAGGGTCCTTGCTTCCTGTTTGCTAGCTTTGGATTTATGGACTCCTGGAACAGATTCCTGAGAGGGAAGCCTCTCTTTCTCTCTCCCCTCATCTCTCCCTCCCTCTCTCCCTCTCTCTCTTTATTGTTGAAGTGTCCTGCTTCCTTCCCCTCGCAGTGCTGCTTAAACTGGGGTAACTCAAGCGACCTTCTTTATCCCTAATTCCTTTCTATATTAGGAAGAGAGGAGTCTGCCCGGGGCCCCTCTTGTAATAAAGAGCTCCGTGTGTTTTAAATCAGACACTCCTGTTAAGCCTTCTGGCCGGAGAACCTTGCTGTTTTTCTTTCTGCTCACAAAGCCTGTCCTACTCACAGGGCGTGCAGTGGGGACCCCGGGCCCTCCTAGCAGGCAGGACACCCTCCATATTGTGGGTCTGACAGCTGGGAGGAAGGAGAGGAAGGAGCTCCTGAACAAAGTAGCCGCTGAGCGAAGCTCCCTCTGTGAGAGTACCATTCTTGGGGACGGCTTGCCCTGGTGGGCCAAGGGTTACCTTTTATTTCCTACCCTTCCCCCAACTTTATGTACCCCCGAGGTCGCAGTGGGAGAGCTGTAACTGGTAAGAGTCTTCCAGGCAGTGGTTTTGGTTGGAATCCAGACTGATTATTTCATGACCAGCAGAGAAATTCGCGAAGGTTCCTGAGACAAATCGAATATTTGAAAAATGTGATTTTTGAGGCCTAATTTGGGGCGGGGGAAAGCACAGTGTTCTAAATGGCTAATTCCCACGGAAAGAGTGAAATATGGGGGCGTTGTGTGTGAAAGGTTTGTTAGAAAAGTCCCGTCTCCTGTTTCTCTTTCTGCCAAGCCCCCATCCCCCACCATTTCTCCCTGTTGCAGGATTTTGTTTATATAACTCAAGTTGTTTGGCTAGATTCTTCAGGTGAATTCCTCTTTTTATTTGTTGTATTTTTTATTGTTTTACCTTTTCTAGAAATCAGTGGTGGTTGTCAATAATTCAGTGATGAGATTCGCTGAAGTTTTTAAAAAGTAGCTTTTGCATAGGATTTTAATTTGTGGGGATGGGAGGGAAGTTGCCTAGGCAAGAGGTTTTTGTTTTGTTGTGTGTGTGGTTTAATCCCCCCCATCCATCTTTTCAGGAATAAGAATGTGTTTTTCTCCTTGCCCAGGGGAGATCTGGCTACAAATAAAGAATATTGGATAAACTGGGAAGTTTAGGGTTTGGAGTCTAGAATTTGCGGGGGGGGGGGGGAGGGGGGGGGGGGGGGGGGGGGGGGGGGGGGGGGGGAACGGGGGAAGCAGTAGGAGGGGCGGGAGAGCAGCCAAGTAATAAAGGGTAATAAGCCAGGTGCACACACCTAGGCACATGTGAAATCAACTCTTTATAAACTGTGGCTGTGATTGTTTTGTAAATGTGTGAATGATACCAGGAATGTTGTTTTTTCATATCACAGGAAAACTTGAAACTATGGCTGTGTGTAAATTTTACACAAAGCAGTTTGGGGGTTTATGTTTGTTTAGAAACTAGGAAATGACATGGCAGTAGACTTAGGAGTTATTTTTGTCTTGAGAGTTAGCTGTGACACCTAATTCGAATTTCAGCCTAATGTATGATTGGGATGGAGCGGGGAGGAGCATTCCAGCTGTTTTTGATCGATGTCAGAGCCTCAAATAATTATGTTCCTACGTAGGTTCGACAAGATTGAGGCTGAAGACCGAGGCCTAACCTGACCTGCTGCCTTTTCCATACAGTGCCTTTTGTTCATGCAGTAGTTGTGGCATCCAGAATGATTACCGCGTTTAGGAGTCTGGGTGTAGGGGGTGGCTGGTGTGGGGGGTGGTGAGGGAGAGGGAAACAGACAAAGAACAGCAGGGTGTCTCTTTCCCCTCTCCCCAAGTGGCTCATTTCAGAGCTTATTTTTAGGAGAGGATGAAGAAAGGCAAAGATGTGCTGGCTTCTGTTCTCTCCCCACCTTCCCTCTTGCTGACAAAAGAAAGCAGGGCTCTTTCCAGTTGTAGATCTCTGAGATAAGAGGCGAACAGTTTTGATTTGAAAAGCCAGCGGTTTTCTCTGCTTCAAGTGTTTTCTGGTTTAATGGAGTTTGGAAGTTACAGTGTTTTTGGATTTCCTTTTGTGTGTGTGTATTGTGGAGAGGTTTTATATTTTATAGCCTCCTCTCTCAGTTGAATTCACATCAGTAGGCCCAAGTGGAGTTTCCAGTTTGGGGGTAAGGTACCCTTAGTGAGGTGGTGGAGAACAGCTTCCCCGGCCTCCTGCTGAGGTGGGGACAGGCCTGTCAGCTGACGGCCGGAAAGGAAGATGGTGGTAGGGAAGTGGAGGGAAAGGGTCTGAAGGAATGTCGCTGCCTTTCGGCCTCCCCGGCTCTTGGTGGTTTCTTCAGTGTGGAGGCCGAGGTCTCCTGTTTCAGCCCATTTTTGGCTGTGTTCTGGGTGGAATCACACCACGAGGCTTTGCAGCCTGGCAGGGAACCCGTGTGGTAGGGAGGCAGGGGTGTGGGGCAGGGAGGGCGCCGAGCACCGGGGGCACTGCTCTCCGCCGCCCTGCCGGCCTCTCTCCTTCCTTCTGAGGCAGTGGCGTTTCTTTGTGGCTGGCTGCGGGGAGGGAGGGTGCCTGACTCCCGAGTTAGGCCGGGAGTGAGTGGTTTGCACCAGTGCACTTACTCTGCTGGGTGATTGTGCTCTGAAACTCTGACTCATTCATTGTCTCCTGTCTGATCCTCAGCTGAGGGTTGTGCAAACCTCCACGGAGCCTAGAGACTGATTTACATGTCCTTGTCGGTAGCCTGGGTCCCCTGGAACGGCCATTTGCTCGCCAGAGTCAGGTGCACACCAGCCTGGGAGGGTTCCGGCAACGCTGATTGTTAGGCTTTCTGAGAGCTGGGACTCTGGTGACCTTAAACGGGATTTGCCCTGAAGGAATATTGGTTGAAGTTGTCCCTGGTGGAGGAACACACAGCTCGGCTTCCGAGGCTTCCTCGACGGTGGGGGTGGCTGTCCCGCCCTGTTGCACGGCCTGGCGAGCCTTTCATCTGTGAACCAGTGCCCCTGCCGAAGGCTGGCGCTGCTTGTTTTGGAAAAGCGCTTGCAGGGGAAAGGCCGAAGGCAGGCCCCGGGAGCTCATTGGCTGCTCTGTTACTACCCGGAAAGGGAGGAGGGTGGGGCCTCGGAACAGCTGATGGCAGTGTGCGACAAGAGTGTGTTTACATACAAAAGAGCTGGGGGCTGGGGAGGCCCGGAGCTGACAACCAAGCAAAGGAAAGCCTGTGCTCTCAGGGTCAGGGAGTGTTGGGACAGCAGGAAACTGACCCTGATCCAGTGGGCTCTAGGCACTCTGCTGTGCTGTGATGTCTGAGAACAAGGCCGGAGCCCACCTTCTAAACGGCCTTAAGTGACTTAGGGTCTAAAGGTGTGCAGTGAGTTTACAGAAAGGTCGATGGCTGCTTCAGAAACTTTCTGGAATAAGTTCAGACCCTTAACTATTTGTGCGCCCTGTCTGGGCCAGGCCCAGAGTGTCTGTGGAGGACGTAGCGCTGGTGAGGTTAGTTCTTCAAGTAGTCCTAAACCAGGAAGGGCCTGAAGGGTGGTTCAGCACATCTGCTATTGGGAGGCAAAGGCAGCCAGTGCTACATAGAGGCCCTGTCTTAAACAATAACAAAACCTGAAAAAAATTTAAATTGAAAGTTAAAAAGTAATTTTATGTGATGGTGGTATATATGGGTGTCTGAATGCCTCATTTTGTTGTTTTTTTTCGAGACAGGGTTTCTCTTTGAAGCCCTGGCTGTCCTGCTTTGTAGATCAGGTTGGCCTCGAACTCACAGCAATCTGCCTACCTCTGCTTCCCTGAGTACTGGGATTACAGGCTTGCACCAACGAGCCTGGACGTCCAAAAATTTTTTTTAAAAGAGGCCATTAAAACCAAAGCATTGAAGCATGGTGTGGCGGTGCACACTTGCGATCCCAGCACTCTGGGAGGCAGAGGCAGGTGGATCTCTGTGAGTTCAAGGCCAGCCTGGTCTACAAAGAGTCCAGGACAGCCAAGGGTACACAGGGAAACCCTGTCTCGAAAAACCAAATCAAACCAAACAGGAAAGCATTGAATTTGGAGCCATTTATCATTGACTTTAACTTTGGCGGTTTGCTGTTAATCAGCAGTTATTCTGTCCCCAAGTTCTTCACTGTTACTGTTTAATTTGTGTTCAAAGTGTGGACAATCTTTTACCTAGCCCCCGCCTCCATTGGTAACCTGTGGCTGACCTCTCACTTCCTGTGGCCTCTTTCTGAGCTGGTGAGATGAAAGTTAGAACAATTTTATACTCTTAAAGCTAAAAGCTAAAGATTTGGCAACTCCCAGTTTTCTGACTTGTCTTCCCTGTGTAGATTTTGGTGACACACAGATTATAGCACTTACTTTGGGAAAGCAGGAACCTGTGTGAGCTTTGCAATGAAGTTCTAGACAAACAAGCTACAAACAAGCTAAAAATTCAGCTTTTAGGAAAAGATCTTGTGTAGGTGTGAGCTGTAAGAGACCCTCTGTGCACATGCCTAAGATGACCCTGAGAGACTATGCACAAGCCTGAGATGACCTGGTTGGTTAGTTTGGCTACCGTTGTGGCTCCCCCTGTCTGGTGGAGGTTAAACACACATGCAGTTGGGATCTTGTTTGGGGTTAACAGATAGATGGTTCCAAGAACCTTTGGATTTTTTAGACACACAGTTCAGATCTTAAAATGCTACCAGTGTAGTGGCTTTTTACCTAGATACCCAGAGAATCTGTGTTTTAATAAAATACGTTAATGAAAGACTTAGTTGGGTTTTAAAAGTGTTACAATAAAGTAATTGGAGAAAATACAGGTTACAAAAAGGGAAAGAAAACAGCCACTCATAACCTTATCCTTTAAATAATAGGTCTAACTTGAGATGATCTTAATTACTTGGAGGGTGTGGTAAAACTGCTCCCACCTGTGGACTTGCTGCCTCTGGAGGTCTGGAGTGGGGTCTGGGCATGAGCTGCTGGCGCACCAGGACAGCACACACATCATCCCTGAGCTGGCCTGTTCTGGTTTTCCTGTAGCAGTTTATTCTCCCCAGTATTTCTGTATTGTTTTCAGCATCTTGGCCATGTCATATGTGCCTGTTCTGTTTTTGCTTACTGTTTTTGTAACTGCTCTTTCCCTGTTAATAATTGGAAATACCTGGTGTGATACACACCTGTAATCCCAGAATTCTAGGCTTAAAGGCAGGTGGATCTCAGAAGCTTGAGGGGTCTGGGCTCTGTATGATAGCAAGCCTTGTCTCATTCTCCACCCTTTCTTTTAACCCCCCCCCCCAAATAAAAACAAAACAAAACAAAAAACGAAGGCAAGGTGTGAGGTTGGAGAGTGGTACTTGCTTGAGATCTAGAGCACCAAGAAGGGCACGAAGTTGGCACAGAGAACAGTGCCTGTGCTGTGCTGGCGCTCAGGGCTGGCCTTTTCTGGCTGCTGTTTGAGACAGGCTCTTGCTATGTAGCTCTAGGTAACCAAAACTCGTTATGTAGATCAGGGTAGCCTCAGCTCAGATGCCACTCAAGTGTTTTGTTCTAAAACCCTAAAACTGTTGAGTTTTAAAACGACTTTTCAGCTGGGATTAACCCCAGCCATCAGTTCTCTGTTAGTTCAACTACAGAGTGAGTTCCAGGACAGCCAGGGCTACACACATGTGTAGGTCAGAGGACCATTTGTGGGAGTTGGTTCTCTTTTCTACCATGTGGTCTTCAGTCTTGGTGGTAAGGGCCTTTACCTGACAAGCCATCTTGACAGCCTTTTGTTTCGTTTTAAGTTTTGAGACAGTCTGCTTTTGAACTTGCTGTATAGCCTAGGCAGTCCTTGAATTTAAGATCTTCCTGCCTCAGTTTTACCAAGGGGGATTGTGTCCTGAGAGCCTGGTAGTATTTGTCTTCATCCTTGGTGTGTTTGGGTTGGTTTTAAGTGGCTGTGGACATTTATATGGATGCATGCTTTATTTGGACCAAGAAATGCCTGCTCCATGCTATAGGTGTGTGGTTAGCCTTTTGCCTGAAACTTGTTCAGTGTGTAGGCTAGGCTGGCCTTGGCTTATCCCATGCCCCCTGCTTCAACTTTGCTAGCTCTGGGATTAAAGGTTGTGCCACCTTGCAAGGGTCTATGTTTTAACTTTTTAGAAGGTAATTTCAATTTCCTTTTTATTACTACTGTCTCCATTTCATACACAGGTAAAATTGATGTTAAGCTTTTTTCAGGTGGGTGAGCAGCACCCTCCTAGAGCACGGAGTTCGTTCCCAGCCCTCTGTGTCAGAGCTGCTGTTGATGGTGTCCTCTCCCAATGAAATGGGGCATTAAGGCTAAGCAGAGGGCTCTGGGTAAAGTGTGTGAGAATCAGAGTTCTGATCCTTAGAACCAATTAAAAGCCAATGCTGTAGCATGAGTGTGTAATCCCTGTGCCCCCGGACAAGATGGGAACGAGGACAGACGGATCCTAGAAGCCAGGTCAGGTAGCCTGGGTGTTCCTCGTATGCACACTCACATAGATACACTGTGTACACACTATACTCATGATTACATAAAAGATTGAAAAAAGGCAATTAGTGAGTTAAAACTTCTCATGATGAAGTGTTTTGTGGCCATTTAGAATATATAGCGACAACTTTTGCTGGTAATGAGGACTGACTCTTTACAAAGGTTAGCACACTTTTTGTTGTTGATGCTTGTTTTTGTGAAGTATTGATAAAAAGTAACATTTCCTAGCACCTTTGTGAAGTTTTACAGTAACTTGCTAATATTTGCATGAAACTGATATCTGAACTGTGACTTTGGATTTTCATAGGGACTAAATTCAGGTAGTGGAGCTGACAACAGTTCGTGACAATTGAGATTTGAAGAGTTAGGGGATCCTTAATGTGTACTTCAGAAACTTCGAATGTTACTGATTTTATGTGTGTGTGTATCATGTTTTTGGAGACAGGCTTTCTCTGTATAGCGCTGGCCATCCTAGGTCTCATACGTAGACCGGGCTGTCCTGGAGCTCCGAGATCCTCCTGCCTCGGCCTCTCAAGTGCTAGAATTAAAGGGTGCACCCCCACTACCTGGTGAAGTCTTTGTTTTTTTTGGGATCATAATAACCTATTGCTGTAATACCTATGTAAAGGCATCACTTTGGATGAATATAGTAAAATCCATTACTTTGTATACTAACCTAAAAATATTAATAAAATGCTTTAATTTTTTTGATGTTGTTTAGTATCCTCTGTAGTCTCCGCACATAAGGCTGCGTGGAGCAGAAGGCGGGGAGGTGGAGGCCAGCCTAGGCCATCCATAGTAAGACCCTGTCTCCAAAAGAGAAGAAAACGGTTTTGGATACTGCTTTGTGATGTTAACTTTTTTTTTTTTCCCTGACAAATTACAAACAGTTGTGTTATTTACACGTGTGTTGCTCAACAAATTAGCACCTTATTAGTGACAGCTGGAACTCTTAGATTGGCTAACAAGAAACTGACAACCTGGTTTTAAGTCTGTTGGTTTGTTGGTTTGAGACAGGGTTTCTCTGTGTAGTCCTGGCTGTCCTGACACTCGCTCTGTAGCCCAGTGTGGTGGACATCTCAGAGACCTCCTGCCTCTGCCTCTCAGTGCTGGGGTGAAGAGCATGCCCCCACGGCCAGCAGGATTTTAGCCTGTGTTTAGCTTAGGGGCTGGTGTATGGGTGAGTGGGCGGTGCTCAGGGCGGGCCCTTGAGCGGGAAGATTTGACTGGTGCCCTGTGAAAACCTCAAGCTTTTTTGAGGAGTGTCTCAGGGGACTCTGTGTAGCCAGCTTGAGGAACTGAATGTCTCCTGAAGCATGGCACCCAACTCCACCTCACATGTGCTACATTGTCTTGCTTTTGTGGGTGCTGTAAATTCCTTTGATATCAAACACATACTTGAGAAGCATGGCTGTTTGGTTGTAGGCTGGTTCTTATGCTGCTCATATGCCCAGCAGAACCCACGTTCTCGGGAGTCCCACGGGAAGCTTCACAGAGCCATGTTTGTGGAAGATGAATGATCCATTTGCTCCCCTACTGTCTGTCTTAGGGGCCAGGTGGACAGTTGGAGTAAGTGGTTCTCCTCAGACCTGCCCTGCTGCGAAGTCAGGAAGAGTCCCAGGGCTGGCTGAAGGGAGGAGCTGGGCTTTGCTGCTCTGGAAACTGCAGGCAGGCCTGGGTGCATAGGTGAGGTCAGAAGATGACGACGTCGTGAGGTTGATTCTCCCATTCACCTTTATGGGGACAAGGGACCGAACTCAGGTTGTCAGGCTTGCTAAAGTACCTTAGCCACCACCGCCATCTTGCTGGCCCAGAAAATGTTTTTCTTATGTTTTCAGTATGTGTGCTTGTCAAATTTTCTTGGATTGTAAAATCTTACTGTGGTTCTAGAAATAGAAGCTAGATCTAGAGTGGGCTTACTCCTGTTACCTCAGAAGCAGCTGGGCTGACACTGAGCTTGTAGAAATTGTTTAGCCAGGCATGGCATTGGATGTCTTTAATCCCAGCATTTGAGGAGGTAGAGGCAGAGGGATCTCTGAGTTCTAGGCCAGCCAGGGTACATAGTGAGGTCCTGCTTCAAAAAAGCAACCAACCAATCAGCTAACCAAAAAAGGTGGGTACGATGGCACACACCTTTAATTCCAGTACTCAGGAGGCGGAGGCAGGATCTTGGTGAGTTCAAGGCCAGCCTGGTCTACACAGTGAATCCCAGGACAGCCATGGTTACAGAGGTGAGACCCTGCCTCTCTAAGCAAACATTGTTTTCTCTAAATGGTGCTAGTGTAACTTTGGAGTTATGATTTTGTTAGTACGTTAACTTTATATTATATAGACAGTTTATGAAAGATTGGTTATTTTTCTTAGATTTATTATTTATACAGCATTCTGCCTGTGCACCAGATGAGGGCAGCAGATCTCACTGTAGATGGTTGGGAGCCACCATGTATAGGTGCTGGGAATTGAACTCAGGACCTCTAGAAGGAACAGCCAGTGTTCTTAACCTCTGAGCCATCTCCCCAGCCTGAAAAATTGGTTAATTTTAAAAACTTAAAATTTAGGTGAACTTTTTATTGTAGCCTTTTTCCTAACATACTGTTAGGTTTGTTTCCATAAGATCAGCAATTGTGATGGGTAAGATCTATGAATGTTTAGGCTACTTTGGCTAGTCTTTTACAAGTTATTTTATGTATATAAGTGTTTTGTCTGTCTGTCTGTCTGTATGTATGTAGTATGACGGGTAGTGCATGGCTGGTCCCCAACAAGATGAGAAGAGGGTGTTGGATTTCCTGGACCTGGAGTTACAGATGGTTGTGGGTGTGTAGCCTTGGCTGTCTGTGAACCCACAGCATTCTGCCTGCCTCTGCCTCCCTGAGTGCTGGGATAAAAGGCATGTGCCACCCCTCCCTCACTCCCCTACCGCCCCCCCCCGTGGTAGTATTGGAAGTATACTTAGTAGGTATATGTAGGAATGTTTTAAAAATACTCTTCCTGTTTCATCAGAACATGGATGTGTAAAGATACCGTGAATCATAGCATATGTGCTCCTTATTTTGGTTTAATGGCTGTTTTGTGTACTTTTCTGTGTCCCGTGTGTGTGCGCCTGTGCCTGGGGCCTCGGCTGTCAGAAGAAGGTGTTAGGTTCCCTAAACCTGAAGTTATTCGGGCTTGTTAGCTATCATGTGCTAAGAACTGAACCCCGGCGAGAAGAGCAGGTGCTTCTGACCACTGTGCCATTTCTTTTTTATTTACTTGTGAGTCAGGGTTTCACCATGTAGCCCTGGAGTTCCAGTATGTAGACCAGGCTGGCCATGAACTTGAACCTGGAATTAAAGGCTTTGCTGCTGCTCCCCAACCTGTTTACCCTATGCGAATGGGTGGTTTGTCTGTGTGTATGTCTGTGGGCCACATGCTTGTAGCACCCAGAGGCCAGAATATGGCTTGGATCACCTGGATCTCTGCCCTGTGGTGCTGAGATCGGAATGCTGGTCCTCCGGAAGAACAGGAAACACTCCTGAACTGTTGAGCTGTGTCCACCCCCCCCCCCCAGCTGTTAGGTTGACTGTTTCTTGTGTGCGTTTGTGTCTGAGTGTGGGCGCATGTGTACCATGGTGACTGTGGGGACTGGTGCTTTCCTTCCTCGGGACTGAACTCGGGTCACTTGATAGCAAGCACCTTTATGTGCTGAGCCATCTTGCTAACCCACTCAGATCACTTTCTTTGAGTTGAGAAGTAACCTGGTTCTGTTTTCTTTATGCAGGTTGACAATGATGTGTCAAGTTTACTGACAGGATATGTTTACTGTTTGACATGTCTGAAGGGCTGAAACAGCAGGTGACCTTCATTTACCTTAACTACCTCAAAGCCTGAGGCTGGAACCTGGCACCTTAATCTTGTGTGGCCCAGTCTGGCCTGTGTGGTCAAGAACAGCTTCTGACTTCAGGGGTTAATTTAAAGCCCTGCCTCAGCTGGCCAGGGCTTAGGTTCCAAGTGTGAGCTATTTGGCCAGGCTGCGGCTTTTTACTCTGAGGCAGCTCTCGCTTTAGCCCAGGCTGACCTGAAGCCTGCTCTGTGTGCTGGGTTGGACCTGACTCCATAGCCATTCTCCCTCAGCCTTTCAGAGTGCTGGAACTTAGGGTTCAAGTCCAACTGTTCTTCAGAGGTCTTTTTTCTGAAGAAAGTCTTTTTTAAGGTTTACTTATTTTTATGTGCAATGGGGTGTTTTTGTTTGTTTTGTCTGCGTGTATACCTGTATGTATATCTGTGTGTATATCTGCGTTATATCTGTCTATAACTCTAGAAGTGGAGTGAGACAGCTGTGAGCTGCCATGTGGGTGTCCTCTGGAAGAGTAGCCAGTGCCCTTAACTGCAGAACTGTCTTTCCAGCCCCTGGAAAAACTTTTAAAAGTCAGTTGTTATAGTTGATTCATGTGTTTGAGATTCAGAACCAGGGTCAGTGTCTTTAGCTCTTCATCGAGGGACGTGCTGAGGTCCTGACACCCCTTGCTGTGCCAGGCAGGGCTGAGGATATAGTTTAGTGCTGGAGGCTGGCCTGGCATCCTCGGAGCCCTCGGTGTGATCCTTAGGTCACAGATAAAAGCAAATACCAACTTGTGCAGCTTCTTCCCTTCCTGGGGATTCTGCAGGCTGTACCCCAGTCTCCCCCCACCCCATTATCTTAGTGACCTGTCATATGTTCAAGCTTGTGAACTACTTTGTTAATTTAAAGGCAGGGATGTCAGTCCATTTGCTTAACGGGAAAAATTTTTTTGAAACGGAAATCGGTGTATGACTTGTATGCTTTAAAATAGGGTCCTATTTATGGCTGAGTGAATCAGATGAAACACTATGTGTTTTCACTCTGCCAGTTTTGGCTACTTATTTGTTCATTGTCATTCAAGCGTTTTGTCTGCTCTGATGTTCTGATGTGCCGTAAATGTGGCTTTGTTTTTTTTGTTTTTTTTTTTTAATATATTATTTAATGTGCATTTAGTGTGAAGGTGTCAGATCCCTTGAAATACACATTATAGACAGTTGTGAGCTGCCATGTGGGTGCTGGGAATTGAACCCTGGTCCTTTGGAAGAGCAGACAGCGCACTTAGCCACTGAGCTATCTCTCCAGCCCCGTGGCTTTGTTTTTTATTGTGATAAAAATTTTAAGGTAGTTAGACTTGTAGTTTTAGTCAAAGTCCTGCTTTAAAATGTAGTTGGGAGTTTTAGTGAGAAGTTATTGTGAGGTAGGTAGTTGGGTAGAATGTTGCCTTTTTGAGATGGGTGTCACACTCTTGCAGACTGGCCTTGCGCAGCTCAGCTCTGTCATTTCTCCTCACCCTCTGAGGAGCCAGGACTGTGCGTTGTGCTGGGCATACAGGTCTCTTTGTTTTTCCAGACAGGTTTTCTCTGTGTAGCCCTGGCTGTCCTAGACTTACTTTCTAGACCAGGGTAGCCTCGAACTCAAAGAGAGCCGCCCGCCCCTGCCTCCCTGAGTGCTGGAATCACAGGTGAGCGCCACTGCGCCTGGCTGTGATGACAGTCTTACTGTCCGCGCATTAGTGAGCAGGCTGTGTGGTTGAAGCGATCGGGTAAGTGGAGCTGCTGGAAAAGCGGCAAAAGATACCAAAATGTGGTCAGATCTGTTTACTTTCTTGTTAAAAAGTTGAGTTTATCGTTCAGCATCTCAAGGTGGAAATGGAATGCTGTAGCAGCACCTTATTAGTTGTGAATGTAGTGACACTTGTCTGAGTCGAGACGAAGGACAGCTCAGCACTCACTGTCAGAGCCCCTGTGGGTCGGAAGTGTGACCAGCAGCTATGGTGCTGGTGACTCCGCCAGTGTATTTTTAGATCCTTGTCTTATAAATACAAGCACCTGGCTGTCACCTAGGTGCTAAGTGTCAGCTGTGGGACATTTCAGGCCTTCTTGCTGGCTTTTTGACACTGTGCTGGCAGTCAGCTTGTTCTTTTGAGCCTGGCTTCCTCTCCTTACCTTAGATTTGAGGTTGTGGGCAGTGGGCCACACAGTAAACAGACCTTGTATTTTCTTCTTTTTTTCCCATAGCCTAGGCTGTCTTGGAACTTTACTGTACAGACACCTGATGTCTGTCTTTATGTAGAGTGGACGGAGTTGACGCTCATGACATCTGCCTGCAGTGACCTCCTGGGTGCTGGGTATAGGCACAAGTGCCATGGCTGGCAAAACACTAACTTTTAAAAGGAAAGTATGCAGTGTGAAAGTACTATTTACTTACTCATTGCTTCGTCTCTATAGCCTTGGCTAGCCTCAATCTCACAGAGATCCACCTGCTTCTGCCTCCCTTCAGCTAGGATTAAAGTAAAAGCCTGTGCCACTACCTCCCAGCAAAAAGTAATGTTTTATAAAACATTTCTCTTTTTTAAGTTTTGATGTTTTGCTTTGTTGCTGTTGTTTATTTTGAGACAGGCTCGCTTATAGCCCAGGCTGTCCTGGAACTCTTTGTAGCTGAGGTTAGCCTTGAATGTCACACTATCTTGCTTCTGCCTCTGAGTGACACCAAGCCCGCCCTTGAATTTAAAATTTTTCTGCCTTAGTTTCCTGAGTGCTGGGATTATAGGTGTATATCAGCATTCCTGTATAAATTATGACTTTTCCAGATCTGTCTTTGTGCTTTAAAAAAAAAAAAGTTCTTAGTGTAACAAGTAACTAAATTCTTTTATTTATTTTCGAGACAGGGTTCTCTGTGTAGGCTTGGCCATCCTGGACTTGGCAGGGAGCATCTGACTTCTGGGATTCCCTAAGTCAGGTCGTCTTTAGTCTGAGTGTTTGGCACCTGGAAGAGAAGCAGTGCGGGAATGGGCATTTTTAGAGCGGGGCTTGTTTCAGTGTGGGAACAGGCAAATCTTTTTAAGTTGAGGCCCACCTGGTTTACAGTTCAGGACAGCCACAGCTACAGAGAAACCCTGTTTAGAAAGAAAAGAAAAAGAAAAAGAAATTCGGCTTTCTTTTCTTTGCAGAATCCACTTGCTGGTTTTTGTTTATTCCTTTGTTTTTGAGACAGGGCCTCTCTGCAGTCCTGGCTGTCCTGGACCTCACTGTATAGACCAGGCTGATTTTGACTTGGAGCTCCATCTGCTTCTTTTTCCTGAGTGCTGGGACCAGCAGCGTGAGCTGTGACACACAGCCCATCGCAGTTCTGTGTGCAGCGCTCTGGACTTCCACATGGAATGAAGGGGTGTGTGCAGGAGCTGCCCTGGGCTCTGTTCTAGGAGGTCGTTGCGGGGTTTGTGTTGGTGTTGGCGGCTAGCCTGCAGTCTCGTGCACGCCAATGACACACTCTCCTGCTGAGGTGTGCCCGGCCTAAGTGCAGTGGCCTTCCCCGCCTTTGAATGTGTGCCTGTGTGCTCAGTTAAGGAGAAACACAGTTGTGCTCCTTAGGTCATTGATAGTTCGCGTGCGCGCACGTTTGTGTGTGTGTGTGTGTGTGTGTGTGTGTTGGATCCTTCTGTCTCTGTCTTCCAAGAGCTGGGATTATATTGGTAAATGTTGTATCACGTGACTCCTGAGGTCCCATATTGCCTGAAGTTACCTGAGGATTCCCTGGGAATTTATCCATGGTCCAGAACTTATTGGTGATGTTAACTATTTACCCTTTGTGCTTTATTGACATTTATGCTGACAGGGACAGTTGCCCAGCCCTGTCAGCGGTTGTGCTCTGCACCAGCATGTGCTGCAGGCTTAGGGGGCGTGGCTTACAGGTGTGAGGTCACAGCCGTTCAGAACTGAGACGGGGTCTCTGTGCATTCCTTTTGGTCTACAGCTGTGCCCACCACCACCCACCTGAGTCTGAGGGTAGCCCAGTGATAGGGCACAACAGCTTAGGGGTAAGTAAGGAGCGCTGGGACCGCAACGCTTGAGAAGGAATGCTCTAACAAGTGGTGCTGATGGAGAAGTTGTCATTTTGTGATGATGTCTGGGGCGTACTCGGTTGTATCCAGCACAGCCAGGCAAGATTAGTAGGTTCTTTATAAAGTGTTGGGAATGACACTGAAATTAATTACACAGCAAGTCATAAAATACACATTGAGCCCAGAAGGAAAATTGCTGTGTGAAGATGACAAGCGATTTTATGTTAGTAAACAATGTCAGGTTTACATCATATTTCTAAATTCTAGGACAGTTTTTCCACATCTCAACATCACTGAAATTGAGATGTCTTAAAATTGGTGGTGAGTCACTTTAATGCAGCTTTTTTCTTCCTTGGTATCATAACATAATGGCGTACTGTTGGGATGAATACGGAGCATCTCCTTGTGTGGAGAGGCATAGGAATGCAGTTTGGTTCCAAGATATAGGATAGGTTGCTTTAGATGCCTTACAAGGCGTTAAACTGACTCTGGGCGCTCGCTTGATGGCGCTCCTGTTGTTGGAGTTTTCCACTTATTAAAATAATTCTTCCAAGTCAGAAGACTAGACCGCAGTGTGAAAGTGCAGGCTTGCACAAACTGTGGGAGCAGGCCCGCCGGCCCACGCCTCCATAGTCTTCGTGCTCTGGACCCTGAGGCGGAACCAGCTAGCCCAGCCTGGGTTATGGGCTGAGACACTGAAGCCACTTCAAGGGCATGGGTGTTGCTGAGTGGCGGAACTTCCTAGCGTGCAGGAAGTCCTGACTTTGATTCTTGGACTACACAAATGAGCATAGCATGGAAAATTTGCATCGTGATTTATAGGCAGAGCCACTCGCTTGCTTGTGGTTCTGCCATCATTTTCTTATTTCGTGTCCTCTCTTCTTCCTCTTCCTGCTCCTTTTCTTCTTTCTTCTTTTTAAAAACAGGCTCCCTCTGCAGCCCTGCCTGGCCCTGAGCTCACAGGTCAGCCTGTCTGCCTCTTGAGTGCTTGGATTAAAGGCACATGCTTCCTCATTTCAGAGTGATTTTGCTCTGTAGCCCAGTCTGGCCTTGAACTCTTGGTCCTCCCACTTCCCTCAAGAATGTTGGGCTTATAGGCGGGTGCTGCCGCACATGGACTATTAGTTACTTTCTCATTTCCGTAAGTAGACCTTTAATTGACAGATGGTTTGAGGGGATTGTGGCCTAGCGTGGCAGGGAAGGGTCTTTTCTAGGCAGGAGTGAGTCCTACAGCTGTTTGCTTATATTTGAAAAACCTCACCCATCTGTAACCCTCAGGGCTTGCTCTGCAGGGACCTGGTTCTCTAGCGAGGCTGGGCCTCCTCAAGCTTCCTAAGACAGTGCTACTACCATCTAAGGCCAGTTTCTACAACACGAGCTCTTGACGCTTCATGGTCTGCATCTTCTTTCCCTTCCTCAAATGTCTTAGTTATATCTATTTAAAATGATTTGATCCAGCTAATTATAGTGTCTCTAATTCCAGCACTTAGGGGGCTGAAGGAGGAGGATAGGGTGTGAAAAAAAAATCAGTTTGGGTTACAGCAAGACTTTGATTCTAAACAGACAAACAAGCAAAACCAAGGAAACAGGCCCAGTGACCCCTGCCTGTAGTCCTGCTTCTCAGAAGCACTGGGTAGGGAGAGCTGGGGCTCACTTTGAGCCTACATGTTCCAGTGTGGGCCACAGAGTGAGACCCTTTGCTACTGGGTGGGTAGGACCTGGGGGGTGGCCAGTGGAGACGAACAGAGGACCCACAGCAGACAGCTTAAACTGCTGAAGCTCAGCCTCAAGGGGCCCTTTTTTGGCCTTTGCAGGTACCTGCACACATGAGGATAACACACACATTTTTAAAAGCAAAGTTAATGTGTTGTTACTGTTTCACGATCATAATGTGCATAAGTAGTGTCTGTACTCTGCTGTTCAATTTGCTACTTAGCTCTGGCTGACATGGAACTTGCTGTGTAGACCAGGCTACCCTGAACTTGAGATTTGCCGTCTGGTATTGGAATTAAAGATGTGTGCCACCATTGCCCAGTTCTTCAGTGTGCTTTAAACGTGAGTACAGAGTAGAGGGCAAGCTCTGGAAAAACGTGCACCTGAGCCTTTGTGGTTTGTTTGGAGAAGGAGTCTTGCACTGCAGTCTAGTGCAGTCCACTGTGTCGCCCAGGCTGAAGGAGTTTGGCAGTCCTGTGTCAGTACAGACAAGAGGCACCACCCCGGAGAAGGCTTCTCTGAAGAAGCTGAACGCCACCAGGAGGTAGTGGCACGTGCCTTCACTCCTACTGCTGGGGGGCAGAGGTGGGCTGATCTTTGTGAGCTCTGCTCTGCGCAGTGAGCTCTGCTCTACGCAGTGAGCTCCAGGGCAGCCAAGGCTACACAGAGAAGCCCTGTCTCGACAAACAAAACAAGAAGCTGAATGATGAGGCAAGGAAGAGTGGAAGGTGATTGGTGACTTATTAAAAGATGTGCGGGCAGGCTGGAGAGGTGGCTCAGAGCACTGGAAGCTCTTCTAGAGGTCCTGAGTTCAATTTCCAGCACCCACATGGTGGCTCTCAGCCATCTATAATGAAGCTCATGCCCTCTGCTGGCTTTCAGGCACGCATGCAGATAGAGCGCTCATATATATATAAAATAAATCTTTCTAAAACCAAGCTCTGAGTCCACAAATGAGTCACTCTTAAGAGTCTGCATACTGAAGTGCGAGTGTCCGACCAGCAGCGCGGGTTCCTGTTGGTGGATAGGCTGAGCGTTTCTTCTGATCTGGGGACCCTCTGGAACCTACAGGGTATGCATCATTATTTCCTGTGTTTCTCATCAGTCAGAGGAGGAATGTGTACACAGAGAGGTGGCCATCTTCACACTTAAGGAATGCACAAGGCTTTGGAAGGGATGGGAAAGCACTGTGCCACTGGGCTGTGTCCCAATCTTTCTCATTAAGCCGCCCGAGGCTGGCCTTGAATCGGCTCACTTTCCTTAGGCTTCTTAGTGGCTGGTTCAGCATTTCTCAGCGTTTTGATGGAATGGCACTTTTACTGTTTTTATTAATTCTTTTGGTTTTTGGTGACTGGTCTCTGCATAGCCAGTCTTGGAACTTGCTGTGTAGACCAAGGTGGCCTTGAACTCAGAGATCTGCCTGCCTCTGCCCCTCAAATGCTGGAGGCATTTGCCTCCATACCCTAAAGTTGACCTCATTTACAATTAAAGTGTTTTGGCACTTTAATTCAGAGCATGTAATTTCAGAGGTTGTCAGTGAAGGTTGGAGAAGGCTGGGTTGATGGGGAAGCTGCCTGCCTGCCTAGAAGGCTTGCCTGTCCTTGATTTTGTGACTGCTTCTCTTTCTTGTGTGTCTGTGTCCTTGTGTATCAGATAAGGAGCTGTTTTACCAATAATTTTGTTTGACCAATCTTAATCTATTTTTATTTGTGGGTATTTTGCATATAAATATATTTATATATATGTACACATACATGTGAAAGATTTTCAGATGTGTACCTGGTTTTGCCTTCTATGGAACAGAAGGAAAAAAGTTGTAACTTAAATTTTAATGCTTATTTTTATTTTTCTTTAGAGACAGGATTTCTTCGTGTAGCCTTGGTTGTTCTAGAACTTGCTCTGTGCTTATTTTGAATATTTTTTTTTTTGTTTGTTTTTTTTGTTTTTCAAGACTGGTTTTCTCTGTGTAGCCCTGGCTGTCCTGGAACTGGCTCTGTAGATCTCAGCTCTACCTGCCTCTGCCTTCCTAGTGCTGAGATTAAAGGTGTGTACCGCTAATAATTGGAGTTTTTATTATATACATATATTAAATATAAATAAATATATATATATTTATATATATAATTTTGGGGCGGGGTATAAATTCTCAGTCCAAAGTGGATAACCCTTGAGCCATTGGTTTTTGGTTTTAAGTGAGGCAGTAAGATGTGGTCCCATCTTTAGAAGCCTCTGTGAGTGGTTTGAGGAGCTGAGAGGGGCAATGGTGAGATGATGCTACTCTTTCATTTCTAGGATGGACGCCTGGGATTAGGTAGAGGGTTTGGAAAGGCTGGTCCTGTAACGCTAGCCCACGTGACCACATCGCCTGCTTACCTAAGCATTTCTGAGTGTAGGTCAGACTTGTGCCAACTGTAGGACTAGTATTACAAGTGGTAAAACTAAGGCAGGATACTCTTCTGGTGGGAAGCAGGTTAAGTCTAGAACATCTTTCACTGTGTCCTGTGCAGCAGGCAGACCTGTCATTTCCTATTTCAGGAGTGGGAGACTTGGGGTCCCTGATCTTGTTTCAGTTTGGCTTTGCAGGGCCATCTCAAGAAGCGGGAAGATTTAGTGGGTGGGACACAGATCTGGCTAAGGGTCTTAAAATAGTTATAAATTCAAGCTGTAAATTTCTCTTTTCCTCCTTGTTCTGTAGTCCTTGACCGATAGGCTTTAGTTGGGTGTGGTGGTGCCTTCCTATAATCCCAGCACTTGGGAAATACAAGCAAGGAGAATCCAGGGTCCAGTGGTGACTTAACATAGTGGCGTGTGACACATTTCAGCCTTTGGCTAAAGCAAGACCTCATCTCAAGGTAAAGCGCGCTCTCCAGTGCTTGTGTGAGGGATGGGCACTCCTCTTCAGCCTGCAGCAGAGCAGTAAGGTAGGTGGTCGGAGTGGCTTCTGTCAACTCTGCCTGCAGTCCAAGTGCTAGGATTAAAGGTGTGCACCACCAGGTCTTTGCGTGTTTGTGTATCACATGTGTGCACAGGCCGGATGTGGGAGATGGATTATCTGGGACTGTACCGTTGTGAGTAGCTGGTCATTGCTGGGAATCCCAGTCCTCTGAAGGAGCAGCCAGGCCCTTACCCACTGAGCCCTCTCTCCAGCATCAAGGACGTAGATGTTTTAACCTAAATTTGGCCTGTTATAGATTGGGTCCCTAATCTGGAATTCTCAGTATTGGAAGTGTTCAGGGTTCAGGATATTTTAAAATATTTGCATATTCTAGGTAAGATATTTTGGGGAGGGGACTCAAACACAATTTTTGTTTTATATACACTTTGTACAGTATCTGAAGGCAATTTTACAAATTCATTTTGGTTGTTTTTTATATGAAACTTTTTGTTTTTTTGAGACAGTTTCTTTGTGTAGCCCTGAATGTCTTGGAACTCTCTCTGTGTAGATCAGACTGGCCTCGAACTCAGACTCCCTGCCCCTGCAATTAATGCCATGCACCACCACTTGCCGTAAACTTCTCTAGTATTAAGAAAAGCAAAACATGGCTTTACCTTCCTTCCCCCTTCCCTCCCCCCCCCCTCCGGTCTGTCTGTAGTCCAGGATGGCCTTGACCTCTTCTTTGCCACCACCTTCCAAGTGCTGGATTGTAGGTGTGTGACACTGTGCCTGGTTGAGACATGCGTCTTCTGTTCTAGGACACTCGCATCTTGTAGAGTGAGTTAGTTCTTGTCAACTTTGGTTTTTCTTTCTGCCCCTCCCCCAAGATTATGTATTTATGTATATGGGTATTTTATCATTTTATCTGCTTCTACATCTGCTTGCCAGACGAGGGCATCAGATTCCATGGGAGTACAGTTAGAGCCGGTTGTGAGCTGCCATTAGCTGGAATTGAACTCAGGACCTCTGAAAGAACAGCCAATGCTCTTATCCACTAAGCCATGTCTGTGGCCTGACTTTGTCAAGGTTCAAGTGTCAAGCAGAGAAGGGAGGGATATACTGTGGGAAAATATGAATTGATATCGAGTCTCATCCAGACTTCTGTGTGAAGTGGCTCAGCAGATGGATGTCACAGTGTTCTCTCTTGTCAAATAGGAAAGCTATAGCTTTGTGGAGGGTTGGTAATGCCTAAGGATTTGTATTTATTGAGCCAGGTGCAGTAGTGCACACCTTGTTCCCAGCGTTCGGGAGGCAGAGGCAGAGGCAGACTGGTCTCTGCCTGGGCTTTCTTTCCAGGACTCCAGGACTTGCAGAGTCTGTGAGCCTCAGTCTGTCTTCTCCAACCCTTAAGCACAATGTGTGGGAAGAATGTTCCTGGCTCGGGGCTGTTACTCTCCAATTTACTTACTGCATTTAGCAGCTGTTAATGCCTGTTAACACCTTGGTAGCAAAAGGGAGTGGGAGCAGCTGGATAGACCATTCTCAAATAAACAGACAATCTTGAGTTTGTGGGGAGCCAGGAAGGCTAAACAAAGGGGACTCTTGCATGTGGTTGGTCACTAGCCAGAGCAGGGCGGGAGCGAGTGAACAGGATGTTCTGTGGCCGTACCCTTGCCGTACCCTTGCCGCCTTCTGCTTCCATTTTCAGAGATGAGTCGAAAGTGGAGAAGCTGTTGTCTTCCTCTTAGCCGTCAAAACAGAGCATGGCTTGTAAAATTTGAAGTTACTGCTGCAGCCTGGAGAGAATTGCTCTGTCCTGGGTTTGTTAGTTTTTTAAGGTGATTTTTGTTCTGTGTGTTTCTTTTTCTTCTTTAGTTTCAATTAGAAGTTGGGCATACAGCCGGACTCTGTGGCACATGCCTGAAATCCCAGCAGAGGCAGATAGATCTCTGTGAGTTCAAGGCCAGCCTGCTGTACAAAGTGAGTCCAGCACAGCCAAGGGTACACAGAGAAGCCCTGTCTTAAAAAACTCCCCCCGCCAAAAAAAAAGTTGAGCGTAGAAAACTGTTTTTTAAAGTGAGAGGCTGTGGCTGGCAAGGTGGCCCAGTGGGTAGAGGCTTGGCCACTGGTCTGGTAGCCTGAGCTTGATCCTCATGGCCACATGGTGGCAGGAGAAGACCCACTCCCACGCTGCCCTCTGCGCTCCAGTGTGCGCCCACCCATGGAACCCTCCTCCCTCCCGAGTAAGGTACTGACAGACATTTAAATGAAAGGAAAACACAGCATAACTAGCCACTTGTAATCTGTCTCAAATAGCTGAAAATTTTTAGGCAAAAATGGGTCAAACTGTGTGAAAGCCAAGTGTGTTGGTCCCTGTGGCGGAGAAAGCGAATGTCTGGAGATTATTTTCCTGGTTTTTCTTGGCTTCTCCTCAAATTGAGTCTCTTTGTGTGACAGGATCTTGTTACATAACCCTGGCTGGCCCTTGAACTCACGGCAGTCCTCCTGCCTCAGTCTCTGTGCTGAGATGATGGGCATGAACCGCTAGGACAGGATGAATTAGATACCTTTCATGGAAGATAAAGCTAGGTATCCTGCTCATTAAAACTTTGTTCTTAGAGTCCTGGAATAGATGTAATTATCTGCAGAGGAAAACTTCCAGAATTATTTGGAGGAAAAATAGGTGGAGAAATAGGAGCCACTGAAGATTTGAAATGCATCTGAGAAAGTACTCTCATCGGTGTTTAAGGGTTTTGTCTTGTCTTTAGTACTTGAGCTAGATGGGATACGCTTCAGCTGAATGGACTCAGTTTGGTTACAGGTTGCCTTTACCTGCTCTAGGTCTTGTTTCTGTATCCTGGCAGCTTGGAGGGAAATCCATGCAAATCAACATCTTGACGGCTTTGGGGAGAAGGCACCAGCATGCGGACGGACAGTGTGCAGCGAGGCCGGGCCCCAGGCCGTGCTTGTCTGCATATGCTGTGGTCACAGGGGCAAGCAGGCAGCTGTGGGCAAATGCTGCGCAGCCGCTGTCTGCCCTGAGTGCTCCCGGCGCTGCAGGTTCTCAGGGCTGTGGGAGGGAGTGGGAGGGAGGGGTTCGTGCCCGCAGGGACCAGCAGTGGAATTCAGTACGTCGTTTCCGGTGAAGCATCGGATCGAGAACCCTGTCTACATTTAACCAAGGGAGGCGAGCCAGGGCGTTAGTTTATGAAATGTGCTTTCCTCAGGCCTGTAAGGCCCTACAGTTAACTTTCCCAGCCTCAGGGGAGAGCCTGGGGGTGGGCTGTCATGCTGGAGCTTACACGCGTGCAGGAGGCTCTATGAGGACTTCCGCCAAGCCAGACGTGTTATCAGAAGCAGCAGCAGCTGACCTGGCAGTGTGGCCTGTACCAGGTGTGCACTTTTCAAAACTTTTCTTAGTAGCACTTTGTATGGTCTCCTCGGCCCTCAGGATGACTAAGAGACAGCGAATGGTGTTTTACGAGTGAGAAGCTAAAGGTCAGGTGAAGAGGCTGGGGCTCTGACTTCTGTGGGCTGGTAAGGGGCGGGGAGGGTCTCAGGTACGTCACTTTCACAGGAAGGCTCCTATTGAAACCTCGTCAGTTAGTGAGAGCTCACACTGTTCCACGCTGTGTCACATGACGCCACAGAGCAGCACACTAGTGCAGCTTGTGTTTACAGAGATCTTTGTACTTCTGGTGTGGGCTGGCCTGCCCATGGAAGGGCTGTTTTAAAAGTTGGGCTGTGACACGCTAGTGTTGGGCACTGGAACCCTCTAGTCTCCTGGCAGTTAGTACTGTACCTGGGGTGCTTCTGTGATGGATGCCCTGTTGATAACAGGACCCTCGGCCAGTGAGCAGCTGGTTCTAGGCCCATCACCGAGTTCCAGGGGAGAGCCACAAGCTTGTGTCCCCACTGATGTGCAGGTTGTGTCGGCCTCTTGAGACGCTACTCGAGAGTACTGAAGTGTGGGACTGTGGGTACAAGCAGGGCCGAGGAGGTCCTGAGGTCACAGGCACAGGTGCTGAGAGTGGCGCGGGGCCCTGCTGTAGGGGAGGGTGATGCTGTGGAGGTGGGTGCTTGTGACAGCGCTGAATTGTGTAGACACAAGAAGCATTGAGGCTTCCCTCATTTGTTTTTGGCTTTTGATCTTGTTTTTTTGGGGGACAGGGTTTTCCCTGTGTGGCCCTGGCTGTGCTGGACTCTCTGTAGACCAGGCTGGCCTCGCACACACAGAGGTCCACCTGCCTCTGAGTGCTGGGATTACAGGAGTACGCCTCCGTGCCCTGCTGGGCTTCTCTTTATTTCATAATCACATCAGTAAGTTCTCTTATGAATACTGTGTTTTCCAGTTATGGGGTGGGGTGAGACAGGCTCTCTCTGACAGCCCTGGCTGTCCTGGACTCACTTTGTAGACCAGGCTGGCCTCAAACTCTGAGACCTGCCTATCTCTGCCTCCCAAGTGCTGGGATTAAAGGTGTGCACCATTGTGCATAGCCTTGCATTTTCGAATTTTTTTTAAAAAAGATTTATTATGTGTACAGTGTTCTGCCTGCATGTGTGCCTGAACCACCAGAAGGGGGCACCAGGTCTCATTACAGACGGTTGGGAGCTACCATGTGGGTGCTGGGAGCTGAACTCAGGACGTTTGGAGGGGCGGGCAGCCAGCACTCCTAACCTCTGAGCTGTCCCTCCAGTTTGTACTGTAAAGCTTCAGCTCAGTTTGGAAGTATACTGTTTTTAATTGTGTGTGAATGTGTATGGTAGGTGGTAGTATGCATGTGTGGGGGTCAGAGGGCCAACGCTGGTTCTTTCTTCTTACCTTTGGGTTCCAGGGCTTGTGGGCAAGCATGTGCCCCCCCTCTGTGTGTCCCCCACGCCACCTGTGGCACCTCTGCTTTGCCAACTAGGGCCTTACCGGGACTGCTGCAGCAGCCTCCCAGCCTCGTCTGCTTCCTACCACTCTCCTTTCCTGCTTTTCCTGCTTTTAAAGCTTAACAATTTGTCTCTGAACTCATGGGCAGTCTTCTGTCTCAGCCTCCAGAATGCTGAAATTTAAATATTTGCCACCGTGCTTGTTTTTTTCTTTTTTCTTTTCTTTCCATAGTCCCACTATGTAGCCCAGACTAGCCTAGAACCTGGAGTGAGTTCTAGGCTGGTATCAAACGTATTGAAACCCTCTTGCGTGAACCAGCACACCTGGCTTGCAATTAATCTTTACACGTGTTCTCAAGTATCATTTTCTCCCCAAATTCATTTTCACTTCAAACAAAGTTAAGCTTGTGCCCCTTTGCACTGGAATTATTGGTGTTTCAGGCTGTTTTTTTCTGTGGGTGCCAAGGGATCTGAACTCAGGACCTCCTGTCTACTGAGCCATCTTCCCAGTCCTACCCTACCCTCCTTTTTGAGACAGTCTCTTGCAGCCCAGACCGCTCTTGAAGGTGACCTTGGACTCCTGGTCTTGCTGTCTCTCCTGTGTTGGGATCTAAGGCATGCCAACTCCATCATTATTTTTGTACGCTAGTTCTTCCTATTCCCAAGTCATCTGCCTCTGACCTTCTCTTCCTGCTCCTTGTATTACATGCTTGTTTTTATCTTTCTTCCTTTGTCTTCCCTTTGGAGAGAGAAGGGCTTCATTTGCAACTAGGTTCCAGTGATAAAGCTGTCAGTGTCTCAGTTTATAACTGAGTGCAGTGGTTTTCCAGCAGAGAGAGGGATCCGGATGAGGGTTAATATCAAAATAAAATAGTGCATGTCAGATACAAGTCAGTTAAATTGACTTTTATTCTGGGGAAATTATATTTCTGAGTTTCTGAGTCAGGAACTTAGCTGTTGAAATGAGATTGTCAGTGAAGGGCTGGCGGACTAGGACCCCGGAGCCTGCACCCCGGGAGTGCTTCACAGAGAGGGTTGCCCTTGAAGCTTCTGAGGTTGGGCTTATGCAGATAGTTAGCTGATTCCTCCAAGAAGAAACTTTATTCCTCAGTGATCTGTCATGATCTATGTAACAAATGAACTGTTTTGCTCTAGAAAGTAGAAGGGAAAAAGAAGTAGTTCTAAAAGCGCCGCTCCTAAGCTGCGGATCTTTGAGCGTAGGTCCTCCACTGTAGCAGCCGGCCTGAGGAAGAAAGCGCATTCCAGTAACAGCCCATTCCTTTCCTTTTTGTTGTTTTGAGATAGGCTCTGTGTAGCCCCGGCTGTCCTGGAACTCAGAACCACCTGCCTCCCTCGTGCTGGGATTAAAAGTGTGTGCCACCACACCTGACCTCTATGCAATTTACTTTTAATGGAAAGAAAGTAGGAACTTTTGGACACAGTCCTTATTGGTTGGTATTGGTTCTAGAAAAATGGTATAACAGCTAGAAACATTGATTGGGAGACATAAACGTTTCCGTCTCATTCATTGGCGTTTTTTTTTTCTTGCTTGCTTGCTTTTTCTTCTTCCTCTTTTTTTTTGAGACAGGTTCTCTTCTGCCTTCTCTGACTGGCCTGAAACTTGCTTTGTAGACCAGGCTGGCCTTGAACTCAGAAGTCTGCCTACATCCTGCCTCCTGAGTGCTGGGACTGAAGACACATCACCATGCTTCTTTCGTTCTGAAAACTAGAAAACATTGTTTTTACTCTTACATTTAATATGTGTGCGGGTGTTTTATCTCCATGTGTTTGTCTATGGGTCACCTGAATGCCTGGTGCCCCACGGGTCCAGAACAAGGTGTTAGTGTCCCCTGGGACTGGAGTTACAGACTGTTATAGGCTGCCATGTGGGTGCTGGGAACTGAAGCCGGGTCCTCCAGAAGAGCAGCCAGTGCTCTAACCACTGAGCCATCTCCCCAGCCTGCATCTCACACTTTTTTGGTAACCGTCTACTGATAGTAAAAGAACTGGTACTGCAGAACTGTCATTTTCTGGAGCAGGCAGACAGTGTCAAAGGACTTTTTCATTTAGTGTCGTTTTTGTACTAGACTCTGCAGGGCAGTAGTGTGGGCCCTGCAGATAATAGCCTCCTGCTCTTGAGCAAGTAAACCCTGGTGCGTGGCGTTTGCTGGCTTCCAGGGTCTCCATGCTGAGGAGCAGGCCTGTCACAGTGTGACCCTGGGAAGTGATATGGTCACCTGACGTGACGTAACCTCGGCTACCCTTCCCCTCTGTGAGCATGTGTGTGCCTGTGCGCTGCCTGTCTGTGCTGCAGCGTGCACCAGGAAGTCAAGGACGGCCTGTGCACTCGGTTCTCTTCCTCTGCCGTGTGGGTCCCAGGGATTGAACTAGGACTAGGGTTTTGACAGCAAGTGCCTTTACCTACCTTTCACTGTGCCCTTTAATGTTGAGTTTATTAGCGTTTCATAGTTGATCCTTGTCTCTTATTGAGATTTGGGGTGAGAAACAATTTTTGAATAAATATTTGTTTTCAGGATTGAAAGTCCCCAGCTCCAGGCTGCGGTCTGCGTGTCCAGGTTTCTACTAGACACCTTATCCTGACCTCGGAGACTGGCTCTTCTTGCCAAGTCTTAGGACTCCGAAATAACACAGACGGAAAGTGTCCCTGTTGCTTGGCCTGTCTCCTCCCTCCTGTGCGGGCGGGCCCAGCTCAGACATTGTTCTTGCTTGCCGAGCTCACGCTCACTCTCCTCTGTTATCTCCTGCCTACATATGTAATTGGGAACGAAGAGCAAGTTAATTTCTTGGGCCTCAGATGAACTAAACTCACAAATCTGAAAGTTAAGAGTAGAAATCCAGTTTTTGTCGGTGTGGCTGTGACAGGGAGTCAGAGGCCGCAGCCAGAAGGTTATCTGAGAAGAGCTGACCCAGGGCTGCGCGCAGTGGCCGTGGTCGGCTGCTGCTGTGACCAGCACTCAGTCTTTCCAGGGGTCTCGTGGCTCCTGCTAGCATTCTTCATTTCCCCTTGGTGCTTATAGAGGTCCCCTTTTCTGACAGACGCCTTTTTTCTTGCCATGAGTGCTCTACTTTGTCTGACTGTGCTTGAGGAAAGCACACTTTCTCTTTCAGACTGTAGCCCTGCCAGGGTTTCCTGTTTACATCTGCTTCACCTCAGAATATTCTCTTCATGTTCCCAAGGGTAGGAACGGTCCCTGGTTTCCTCTCTGCTCCCTCTTCTCGCAGACAGTGGGTGTTGGTTCCAACTTTAGCCATCGTGTAAGGAATGTCAGGTCACACAGCCTCAGCACCTGATGAAAACTCCTTTGCTGCCTCAGCCTCCTGGGCGAGGACGAGAGAGTGAGTACATGCCTGCCACATCACTTACTCTCCGCAAACACCCTCGCCTCCTGATCCCGCAGTCTAGGAAGATGTGCAGCAACTGTTCTCAGTGTTCATTTAGTCAGTTACTCTCTAGTTCCCGAGGAGGGCAGGTGCTCTGCCACGTGCCTGGAATAAAGAACGAATTGGGTAGGTTTCTTGCCCTTTAAAACCTGAATTTTACTCATGGCAAAGGAGAATGAAAACAGGAAAACAAAACAAAACAACCCTCCCCTCCAAAACCAGCAGCGCCCAGAAGGCCGACTAAGAAATGGACATGAGGCCTGGGCAGATGTGAGTGGGAAGCTCTGCTACTCTCCTGCAACAAGAGGAGATGGCTTGCTTGGATGCGTGTCGTGGGTGCTCAGGGGGGTCTGTGAGGACGTGGCGTTTAAGACCTGCCACAAAGGATGAGCAGCTCAGCTCTCTGTGGAGACGGAAGTAAGGTTAGGCAGAAGGAGCGGCCAGCAAAGCCCCTGAGGGGGGTGACGTTCCTTGTCTGTCAGGAAAGGAAAGATGGCCAGCGAAGCTGACAGGCAAGGGGGGAATGTGGCCTGTGTCAGTCCTGTTGTAGGTCGGGCCAGCAAAGTTAGATGTGATTCGCATAGTTCAGGTCTGATTGGAATGGATGCTGTTAGAGTTGTTCTCCTTCCCAAGATGCCGCCCATTAAAAACGATTGAGGGCTATGGTTCAGTTCCTCCAATTGCAGGAAAATCATAGGAAAGAAGTAAGAGGAGGCTACAGTTCTTAGTGTGAGGAGCTGCTTTACGCGCCTTCTGGGGAGACTAGCAGCTATGCTGTGTCTGCCTCCTGCTGCATTCTCCCTGACCGCTCCCTGAGAGCTGCTTGTGCTCTGCTTTCTGAGCAAAGGTCTCCACGGCGCCCAAGCCGTGTGACCTTCTGTTCCCAACTGTTGCAGTAAATAAGAGTGTTACGCTATATATCATTTATTATTCTTTGCCCTATAATTATTGTGGTGGAATTCTTTAACCTGCTATCACAAATAAGACACAGACAACTTGTTAGATTTCATAATTGCCTGTTTACCTTGGGCCAGGCAGATACTTCACCTGCACTGTCTCAGCAACCTCACCATCCACCACCCCACCCCCATCCAACGCCATCCGCCTTAACCATCCTTATCTGGGCTGCCTTCATCTGCGAGTTTATGAACACATGCTTGTATTTGGTGTTTTTTTCTATCCACATCATCCTTGGAGTCCTTCCTGGCCCATGTGGTTTCTTCTCTACGCTAACCCCTGGTCACATCCTCCTGCTCCCTCTCTTCCCGTCAGCCTATTTCCCATGATTCTCTTGAGCCCAGAGCTCAGGAACCTCAGTCTCGACTACCCGCTCTGCCCTGCCCAGGAATGGGCTGTTTAATCAACCAGTCAGGCCTAGTGGCCTGGGCAGGTGTACACAGCAGGGGTAGGTGTATTCGGGCAGTACCCGGCTCTTGAGAGCCAGTGGGCAGCATCAGACCAACTCCCACACCACAAACAGGACAGGGGAGCCAGGGGTTCTGTCAGCTCTTCCGTGTCAGTTAGGCACGCCCACTCCTGTGTGTGGGTTTGTTTCCTCCTGACTTGCCCCACGATTGGCTTTCCTCCCCCAGGAGTATTAGCTAGTACCCTTGGTGAGCAGCATCTGCCTGTCCCTTCCAGCAGTCCAGCCCAGTCTGCTGTGTGTGCGTATGTAAATCGCAAACCTCTGTCTCTTCCTAGGTCGCGGCCATAGGCCACAGCCACTTCCCTCGCGTGATGCCCCAGGCAGCCTATTTGCTGCTGTGTTAGTCAGCTCCGCTGGTGTGGAGCAGCCAGGCCTGACCATTCGCGTGGCGAGCT
Source organism: Rhombomys opimus (assembly GCA_010120015.1). Lineage (NCBI taxonomy): Eukaryota > Metazoa > Chordata > Mammalia > Rodentia > Muridae > Rhombomys > Rhombomys opimus. The sequence goes on along the minus strand of REGO01000325.1, from coordinate 1,100,194 downwards.
GCGCCACACCACAGCTGTTACTTACGTGGTGCTGAAAATCGCTCCGAGGTGCCCCGTGTCACTTTGCGCATCTAGTCACAGTGGCTTCTCCCGTCGCTGCTCTTGACTCTCCAGGGTTCTGCTCGGGTGTTGGAATATGGGGTGTGGTGAAGTATTCCTTTCTAAATTTTGTTATTGTGGTGTGAGTAGACCGCTCTGGAGCAGCTTTTCCCCTTGCGTGTTTATGTGGGTTCCAGGGCTTGAACTCTCAGCTCTGTGCTTGTACTGCACACACTCTGACCTGCCTGCACCATCTCAGCAGCCCGGGTAGTTCTTCCTTTCTCTGTAAAGAGTGTGTGTGTATATGTGTATACGTATGTCTGCGCGTGTCTGTGTCTGTCTGTGAGTGAGTGCCGTGTGTATTCGTGTCCCCTCAGGAGACAGACGAGGGAAGCAGCTTTCTTGGACCTGGCTTAAGGCAGGTGTGAGCCGTCGGACATGGGAAGTAAACGTGGATAGTCTGAAGTAGCAAGGGGCAGAGAGCGCAGGTAGGCCGTGGCTGACCTGTGATCTTCCTGTTCTGCTTCTACAGTGCTGTGTTGACAGGCATGTGCCGCTGTGCGATCTGTGATGCTGAGGACTGAGCTTGGGGGCTCAAGCATGCCACACAGCCTTGTCACCAACATCCCCATAAAAACAATTTTTTTTTTTTTTTGCTTATTTTCACTGTGGATTTTTAAAATAAAATCTTGATATAGTCTAGTTTTCTTCCTTTTCCCCACCCTACTCATAAATATTTTATAAATAAGACAGCTTCAAATATTGATGTATTTATTTGTGTATGTGTGTGGGCACATGAACACCATGCCTAGTGTGTGGAAGGCAGAGACAGCTTGGCAGGACTTGGCTCTGTCGTTCCATAACGTGGATTCCTGGATTAAACTCAAGTCGCTAGTCTTGGCGGCTGAGCATCTCGCTGGTTGTCTACCTAGTTTTCGTTGTTGTTTTGTTTTTTTAAGATTTTTATTTACTATATACACCGTGTTCTGTCTGCATGTGTGCCTGTACACCAGAAGAGGGCATCAGATCTCATTATAGATGGTTTTGAGCCACCATGTGGTTGACTGAGAATTGAACTCTTTGGAAGCACCTTTGGAAGAGCAACCAGTGCTTTTAAGCTCTGAGCCATCTCCCCAGCCCCATCTTCTAGTTTTTGTTTTGTGACTTGGCGACACGACCTCGCCCAGGTTGGATTTGAACTTAACTCTGTAGCTCAGATAGGCCTGAAGCCGTGGCCTCTGCAGTACCCAGGATTGTGAGTCTGCACCAGGCCTGGCTCCAGTGGCTTTTAGGCAGACTTTCATCTAAGAAGAAGCTACTGTTTTCCACATCGCTTTATAGACTTTTTAAAAATAACTTATGATGATAATTACTATTTCCTCTTATAAGTCTTCCAAATGGGCAGTAGAAACTGGGCCCAGCTGAATAAAGGCGTATAAGTTTGTTTTAAAACACAGAGAAGTTCTCTCGTAGATAACTTGAAGATCACATTTAACATATCAGTTAGTATATTTATTTGTGCTTTGCTTTCTTCAAATTAAAATCTTGGCAGTGAGTGGTCATTGACCTAACACTTTTTTTGTGTGTCTGTTGCTTTAAACAGGCCTAAGTGTGTGCTGTTCTCTGGCCCCTTTAATTTTTATGAAATCAATGTTGAATTGCTGTTAAAGCCACTTAATTGATATCTACGGCCAGGTGTGGTAGCACACGCTTTTAATCCCAGCACTCAGGGAGGCAGAGGTAGGCAGATCACTGTGAGTTCAAGGCGAGCCTGGTCTACAAAGCAAGTCCAGGATAGCCAGGGCCACACAGAGAAACCCTACCTGGAAAAACCACCACCACCACCAATAGCAAAGAAATGACACCTGGTAGGGGTGGTAAAGGGACCAGCAGGTGTCAGCTACTCATGTTTAAAAACTACTGGCAGGCATGTGTAACCTGCATTTGGGTTACACGAGGTAGCTGTGAATGTGGTCCAAAGTGTTTGCTATGACAACAGACATCACAGTGTCAGAAAGGTCAGGTGACCTGACAGGGAACAAGGCTATCTTGGCTGTGATCAGATCTGGAGAGTCATCTCCTAGCCTGTTGCCTCGGGTAACCTGGTGGTGGGTAGCTGTGTCATCTTTCCTTTGTTACTGGAGGCTAAGGTGGGGATTACTGACCTGCACACCCACACCCAGAAGCAGCCAGTCTAGTGAAAGAAAGAGCAGGAGTGACAGCCGCAGCCTGGGCTGAGGCGGGTTTTTAGCTTCCTGGCGTGAGAGAGTGCTGAATGTAGTGCAGAGGGCTGGTCGCTGCACATCTGAGATCTTTCCAATTTCTGCATCCGTTGTTCATACTTTGACAATGTTCATCTGTCGAATGGGCAGCAATGCTTGGTCTTTATTAATTCTTAGTTCAGCACCTTAGATCACTCAGCCACGCCAGCTTTATTCTTACCCACTGAGTGTAGGGATAGAAGGGCTGTAGATGCTGCCATGCACCGCTTTCTATAAATGATTCATGGGTGTTGATTATAACATCCGAGTGACATCTTTAAACATTGCTTGAGTTGGTATTGCTGTCGACATGTCAGGTGTGGCATGTCTTCCCTCTTGTGACTTACGGTCAGGCAGGTGGTGACATTCAAGGTTAATTCACTGGCGTGCTTGGCGGTCACAGCCCTGGAAAGGCTGGGCGGGAGGGCCATGACACAATCTCAGAGAAGCCGGAAGGTTGTCGAATTGGTCATGGGGTAATGCACTCCTGGAATCCCAGTGCTTAGAGCTGAATCAGGAAGACTGGAAGTTCAAGGCCAGCATGGGCTACATAGCCAGGCTGAGCTATTCACAGAAGACCCTGCCTGGAAAGAAAGAAGAAATCTTTCTATTAGACTAATTAGAAACTGGGAAAGAAGTGTTGAAATTGGACTGTTTTTTAGTTGGAATGTGATAATTCACACTTGTTTTTTTTTGTTGTTGTTTTTTGTTTTTTGTTTTTTAAGGTGTATTTCTTATGTATACAATATTCTGTCTGCAAAAGGGCATCATCCGATCTCACTATAGATGGTTGTGAGCCACCATGTGGGTACTGGGAATTGAACTCGGGACCTCTGGAAGAGCAGCCATTGCTCAACCTCTGAGCCATCTCTCCAGCCCCAGTAATTCAGACTTGTTACTGAAGCACTTGGAAGGCTCCGATCATCCTTGGCTGCAGGATGAGAACAGCCTGGGTTACATGAAACCTGTTCAGAACACAACGGAAAGCACTAAGATGGGCTGGGTGTGGTGTGCATGCCTTCATCCCCGCCCTTGGGAGGCAGAGGCCATCACCTCTCGAGGCCAGCCTGGTCTTCTAGCAGCCAGGGCTCCAAGGTAAGGAAAAAAATAAATAAATAAATAAATAAATAAATTTTAAAGATATATTTTATATATATGAGTGCTCTAGAAGAGGGCATCAAATCCCAGTATAGATGGTGGTGAGCCACCATGTAGGTGCTGGGAATTGAACTCAGGACCTCTGGAAGAGCAGACAGTGCTCTTAACCACTGAGTTGTTTCTCTAGCCCTAAAAAATTTTTTAATGAAATGGCATTTTAGCGGCATGGGAGCTTCTTAATGCTTGTGTCCTGTTCTGTCTACTGTAGTCTAGTAAGTCTGTCATTCCTACAACCACTGTCTTCGCTGAACTTTTGAATGCTCCTCTTGCTTTAAGTGATTGGCCCTGGTTTGTTTTTGTTTTTGTTTTTTTCCTGCACACAAGCACAGGGGCACGGCCTGTGCTTAGAAATGCCTGCTTCCTACTAGGTCATGCACCTCGAAGCCCCCACCATCTCTTCTTGCCGAAAGGGAAATTGTATTATTCTCTGGACCTGTCTTAAGTCATTGCTATATTTTTATTGTTTTGTTTTTATGGGACCAGATTTCAGAGTCACTGTAGCTGAGAATGACCTTCCTCACCGTTCCTTCTGCCTGCATCTCCCAAATGCTGGGAGTGTAGGTGTGCTGCCATTTCCGTCCTAATCTTTAAATGCTTGTTCCCACTTCTGTCGAGGTACCAATGTTTTTAAGACTGCGGAATTTCAAGCTTGGTGTTACAGTATTGTTAGAGGTATGGAGTGTCCCGTGCATGTGGTGTTCATGTGGAGTCCAAGAGCAGTGTGCAGGGGTCCGTTCTCTCGGGGTCCCGGGGGCCACCCTTCAGGCCACCTGCTTGGTGGGCGCAAAGCCATCGCGCTGACCGTAGAGCCTCACCCCAGCTTCCAGCTGTGCTTTTGCTCTGACTGCTTTTTGTTGGATTTCAGTGTTTGGTCTTTGAAGCGGGATCTCAAATTTTAGCCCAGGCTTGCTTTCTGGAACTCACTGTCTCTCAAATTAGCCTCAAACTTGTGTATTCCTCACCTTCTCAAGTGCAAGGATTACAGGCACGAGTCAGCACGCCTGGACTGTATTTTCAGCTTACTGAGTATGTCTTATATTCCCATAGTATACTGTTAAGTTTCTTGTATAAGAGTGATTTCTGTCTGGCCTATGGTGCTTGTGCGTAGAATTTTAGTAAATGAGTTCTGATAGAAATGAACTCTCTGATCTGTTGTAGATGTAATAGATCCACACTGTATTCTCCATAGACCAGCCAAGGGACACCTGTTACTTCACTCAGAAAGCTTACAACTACTTTTGGGGGAAATAGAGTATAAAATTGCTTGACCTTAAAAGATAGTGACACATACCTACTCATTGTTGATTGCCTAGTACTGTTTCCTTCCAGATTCAGAGTAACAAATAGTGATTTTCCCTTTACATTTACGGATTTCATGATTCCCCTATGCGCGCGCGCGCGCGCACGCACGCACACTCACACACATACACACACACTGTTGTCATTTCTTGATGCTTTTTTTCTCCAGAAGTGTTTTTGCATGTGTGTGTGATTGTATGTATGAGTGAAGGTACAAGGAAAGGCTCTCAGTTTATAGCCTCGGCTGTCCTTGAACTTGCTGTGAGCCCTGGTTACACTCACACTTAGACAGTTTTGTCTCAGTCTCATAACTGCCAACATTAACAGGCTGCGTACTCATGTCCAGCACCTAGTTCTAGCCAGACTGCTCCTCATTCCTCCTGGAACCCTACTTCTGTGTAACCGGACTCAGTTCTAGGTGGTGGTTCTGTCAAGAGCTTGCTTGTCAGGGAATCGTAAAAGCTGTCACTGAGTGGATTGCTTCTAGACATGACCCCGTGTGGTGAATTTTATAGCGATAGACAGGTAGCTGACAGCTGCTAGGTTTCTGCATTCCCTTTGTGGTTACTTTGAAGGAGAGGTGGGAACAGACTGGTCTCAATGTGGACAGAAGCAGCCGTGAAGCTTCTGCCTCTGGACAAAGCCCACCTTCACCCTGGTCCTTCCCAGGGCAGAGGCCATAGCAGAGGGCACGTGATTCCTGACTTCCTGCACATTGGCGTAGTCCTTGTCTCCCCTTTCTGGACAGTTTCTACACTATGAAAATCAGTTAAGACTCTCTGAGTCTGTGACAGTTAGGCACCAACCTTTCACTATTAGATTGTGTAACTGTAATACCACTCAGGGCAGCGGGCTGGTGGGCAGCCGGTGTTCTAAGAGTGAAATGGACTTGAGTTCCTCAGTGCTAATCCTTGTCTGCTGGAAACAGAATCCTTAAGGTGAAACACTAAGCAGGTAACTAGTTTGTTGTGAATAAATTAGAAATGAATAAAATGTGATTTGTGGGTTTGACAGAATTTTTTTTTTATCAGCAGTGTTTGAAGAATCTAAATTTTTTTTTTCCTTTTTTTTTTTTTTTCTTTTTAGACAGGGTTTCTCTGTTGCCTTGGCTTCCCTGGATTCTTTGTAGACCAGGCTAGCCTTGAACTCACAGCAATCTGCCTGCCTCTGCTTACCAAGTGCTGGGATTAAAGGCGTGTGCCACCACACTTGGCTCTTCTTTTTTATTTTTATTTTGGTTTTCAAGCTGTCTTTTTAAATTTAGGTTTTTTGTTTGTTTGTTTTTAAAGTCCTTTTGGATGCTCACCTGGATGGTAAAGGACTCCTGAGCTTCTCCGTTCCTTGCCAGGGTTAGGCAGATGATGACTTTTGTCCCCACCTTTCCTCATGCCCTGACTGGGGAGGGAGAAGAGCAAGGACCCTCTGCTGCAGTCCTGACTGGGACCGCCATCAGCCGGCCTCTCCCTGGGTTGCTGGAACGGTGGATTGCCTGTGTGGTGCTTTTCTAAACTAACTCGAAGCTGCTTTTCTCTCTTGATTAAGTGTTTGCACAGGTTCGCCGCAGCATCAGTTTAGCAGTTTCTTAGTACTTGTATTTTTTACATTTTCATTCACTTGGCCTTTAGATTCTCATACAGAATGGGCTTTGCTAGGAATCCCATGTGATTCACTGGAGAACTGTTGTATCTGGGTGTCCTAACGACAGGAATATTGATCTGATCTGCTCTAACATGATTTAGGAAAGACAGTCTTTGTCAAGTAGATGCAAGCATGTTAAATCCTAAGCAAGTCAGAATTTTTGTTTGCTTTTGTTGTTTTTGGTTTTTCAAGACAGGTTCTCTGTGTAGCCCTGGCTGTCCTGGACTCCCTTTGTAGATCAGGCTGGCCTTGAACTCGCAGAGATCCACTTACCTCTGCCTCCTGAGTGCTGGGATTACAGGTGTGCCACCACTGCGTGCCTGGTTTGTTTCCTTGATTTCATCCTTTTGATGTAGGACAGAAAAGATGCCTTTAGTTCCTAGAGCTGACACCACAGCGTAAGTCACACTTGTAGGACTTTCTCTGAGGCTGTAGAGCTGGGGATTGTCCTTTCCCCAGCTCTGTCCTCCTCCTCTCAGGTACACTGTGATCCTCTGTGGCTGCCGCAGTGGCGCTTTGGCTGCTTTTCGTGTGTAATGTTGACAGGTGTTACAGTAGGCACTTTGGTGAGCATGGCTGTATACACCTGTTGACTGCATGGGACGTGAGGGTGTGCAGAGAGAGGCCATAGATTTTCTTTCTTTAAAATGTGGGTGTTTTGTCTCTGTGTGTGTTGCTCAAGAAGGCCAGAAGAGGGAGCCTGGAGCTGGAGTTAAAGATGCTTGTGAGCACATCAGTTCTACCCCTCCCAGCAGGGACTGGCTTTATAAACGCCCTTAATCCCAGCACTAGGGAGCAGCTGCAGGGGGTGCTCTGTGAGCAGGAGGCCAGCCTGGTCCACAGAGGGAGGAGAGCCAGGCTGCATAGGGAGAGGCCCTGCCTCGAGGAGAAGGAAGCAAAACCAAAACTTCTCTCAAGTGAAACGTGTATGTCAGTCAGTCGCTTTTTAGGTTTGGTGTTCGGACAGCAGGTAGACTTGCTCTCCCGATTGTGGATCTGCGTGCCCCTCAACACTGGTTTTTTTTGTTGTTGTTTCTTCTTTACCGGCTGGTAGCACGGGGAAATAGCATCTTAAAGCTTTTTAAATGAGTTGAACCCTTTATATCTTATTCTTTCCATTTTATTCTTTTTAATTTTTAGTTACATGCTGTGTGTATGAGAGAGAGTGTGTGTGACTGCAGTGCCTGAGGAGGACAGCGGGCCTCAGATCACATCCCTGGCGCTGCAGTTGGGGGCTTGTGTGAGCAGCCTGCCCTGGTGCTGGGACCCGTGGTGCTGGGAGCTGGCTGGGTTGTTCTGGAGAGCAGAGTGTGCTGGCTCGCTGAGCCATGGCTGCCTTCCTAGTTTTCCTCCTCGCTTGGTTGTTTGTCTTGTCCTGACTCTCCCAAGAACAGCTTCTATTTGCATTAACTTTGAAGGACGGTGCTGGAGGTGAAAGCCAGGTTTTGTGCGTGCTGCACAGTGCCTTTTCACTGGGCTGTCTGTGCCCTGAGCCAGATCTCCTTCTGTCCTTTCCCCTGCTGGGTTGCTCTATGGTCGGGCTGCCTGGCTTGGGAGGACTGGGTTTGTGTGTTTCTAACACGGTCTCGCTATGCAGCCCTGTGTAGACCGAGCCAGCTTTGACAGAGACCCCTGTGCTGAGTGTGGAGTAAAGGTGTGCTCCACACGCAGACTGCTTGGCTTTTGAGGAGGGCTTCTCCCGGGACAGAAGGCTGCGTGTTAGGTGGCCGTGGAGCTCCACAGTCCGCCTGTCTTTGCCTCCTTGGTGTGTTGGGGTTCCAGCCGTATACCTCCATGCCTTGATCTGGACGAAGCTTCTGGGGATGAACGTCAGCTCCTCATGCATGCTTGTCTGGTAAGCACACCACAAAACAAGCTCTGTCCACACACTGTGAGGGGTCCTCAGGCTGTCAAGCTGGCCGGTGTTGGAGAAGGACCAGAGGTGCTCCCGGTCTGCAGTGAACACCCTCCTGACCCATACCTGAGCCTACAGTGCATCTGGAGAGCAGGAGGAGGGAGAACAAATGCTGGGCTTCTCTAGGGTTCCCTGGTTACACTTGACAGATCTCCTGAAGCAGAGAGAACAGCGCCAGAGAGTAAATTTCTGCGCAGTCTTTCTGAGCTCAGAGCTGGTGTGCGTTCTTCTCGTGTCCCAGGCTACCAGAGTTGTTTGGTGTATTTATTTCCCCAGACATTGATCAGCCTTGCTAACACTTTCAGACTGGCTTGTCTCGGTGTCTCTCCTGTGCTACAAAAACTGTGTGATTTCCTTAACCTGGGCCTCAGCATTGAAAGCAAACATGAGGTCACAATCCTAGGAGGACTCAATGAGTTTGTTGTCAAGTTTTACGGACCACAAGGAAGTAAGTACACGTGCGGGTGCGGGTATGCACTCTTACATCTTCACATCAGAAGGACTGTCAGCAGGCCTGTGGCCTTGGAAGTGCTGGCTGGGTGCTAGCAAGTGAGTAGTGTTCAGTAGGATAGGAAAAGAGCCTGAGTATTTGCCTAACTCTGGGAATTTTAAAGGGAAGTACGTGGTGGTTTTTCTGGCAGTGGTGATTGTGCATGTCAGGGAAGTTAATCCCTGGGCTGCATTTTAACTTTTTATGTGTAGGTAGGTGCCTTGGAGGTCAGAAGTGGAGTCAGGTCCCCTGGGATTGGCACTGCAGTTGTGAGGCACAGCATGGGTGCTGGAGAGCTGGCCTGGGCCCTGTGCGAGAGCAAGCAGTGCTCTTAGCTGAGCTGGCTGCCGTTCCTCGGTGAGGCGGGCGCTCTTGCTGGGTTGCTGAAGCTGGCTTGACATCACTCTAGTCTCCCTCTGCCCTCTAGCCCAGGCTAGCCTGAGACCTTAGCACAGCAGTCCGTATCCAAGTGCCTGACTCCGTGTGTTCCGCTAGTTTCCAGCCCGCACTTGGAGGAATTAGCTTGAGGCCTTTTTCAGGAGAGAGAGGGATTTACTGTTCATTTACGCTTGGATTTATTTTCTGGTTTGAAGGCAATTCTAATGGGTAACATGCTTTCTTTCTGTTCCAGCACCATATGAAGGCGGGGTGTGGAAAGTTAGAGTGGATCTTCCTGATAAATACCCTTTCAAATCTCCGTCTATAGGTATGTGTCGACTTCTGAAATCTGAGAGGAAAATAAAAATCCTACATTTCATGAGAGATGATTAAGTCCAGAAATTTTTACTGAACTGGATTTTTTCTTTCTTGGCTTAAAAAAAAAAAAAAAAAAAGATTTACTTATCTTATGTATATGGGTGTTTGTCTGCATGTGTCTGCACAATCCAGAAGGGCGTGGGGTATCATGGGATGTAGCCGTATGCTGTCTTTAGAACTGCTGCCTCATCTCCTGCATCCGACCAACCCCCTACTCCAGCAAAAACTTTTTTTTTCAAATGGACTGAAACATTGTGAAGTTTTGGGTTTTTTCCCCCCACATTTCTGAGTAGTACAAATAGTGCATTAGGATGATGTCGTATGTTTAGGGTGACCTCGGAACTAAGTCCTGTCAGAAGTTGCAGCTTGCACCTGTAACAAACCACTGCTTCTGCAGAGTTTTGTGTCTTAACAGTACTAAAGAGCATCTATGATTCTTTCTTAACTGGGGAATGGAGCACTCAGCTCTTCTCTTCCTTCAGGTCCTTACTTAGGTCGGTTTTCTAACCCTGCATCCACCCAGGATATACTTGTGGAAACACGGAGAAGAAATTACCTCCGTGCTGCAAGATCCTGCAAGCTGCAGACCTAGGGAAGGTAGCAGGCTGCTCACGAGCACACTGGGCTCTAGGCTGTGTGGCCGTGGGGCAAAAGCCTTCCCAGGGCCTAACTCCACAGCGGCAGAAAGCAGGCTCCACCCTTCAGAGGCCTCTTCTGTTTGGTTCCCCACACCTGGTTCATTCCTGTGTCGCTTAAACTTTAGTTTTTTCTCCTGTTGAACTTTTCAAATACAAACTTTTAGTGTGTGTCATATATGCCTACATAAAGGCAGAAATGGCATTCCAAGTATAGCCTTGTTGCCTTACACTACTGCAGCAAACAGTAGGGCTTCCGGACAGCAGGACCCGAGTGTGGTCATGCAGCCTGTGCTTGGAGGTCCGGGGCTGTGGAGATGGGGCCCTTCCTCCAGCTGTAACCTGGTGTCCCAGAAGGGTTGATCTCACTGTAGCTTTGAAGACCGTTCTGTGCCCCACCACTGGGATGGGGCTTGGAGCCGGCAGGCGCCCCTGCCCGAAAACACCGAAGCTGCAGCACTGCTTGTCTAACCGACGATGCAGCTTCTGAAATGGCCCACGTGCTCTGCCGCTGGCTAAGTAAGCGCCCAAGCTCATTTAACATTCCTAAGGTTTTTTGCCTCTCTGCACACTTTTCAGAATTTGATGTTCTGCAAACGAGTATCCTCTTCCCTTAAGGAAGTTGATCCAGTGGAAATATTTGTACAAGCTGTCCTTTCCTTCAAAGGAGGCTTGCGTAAGAGCTTTAATCAGTTTGGGAGGTGACCCATTTTCAGGTCATCAACAATGTGATACTGCTAAGATGTACTGTAAGCATTTCGACAGGCAGTAGCCCCTTTTAAAAGGCAAACAAGGGAAAGAAAATGTGATAAACTCAACTCGGTGTTCTTCTGAGATGTTTCTTCCATAGTGGCTGGTGTGTGAGCTGCTTTCTGAGTTTTAGTTCTTAAATATTAGGATGTGAAGTTGGATGTTTAGCTTGGTCCCTGAGCGCTTGCTTAGAATGTGAGGCCCAGAGTTCAGCCCTTTAAGTAGATAATAACGAATGTAAATTTAGATTAAATATATGTCCTGCTTACTCTGTGTCTTGTCTCTTTGTAGAGCAGACAGCCCTTCAGTTTTTCCTTTTACCCCATATGTACGCTGTTACCCCAGCTTAGATTTTTAAGATATTTGAGTATGTAATTGTGAGCTAATGTTTAAGGATGTATACATGTTGGCATGTGTATACATGTTTGTAGAGAGAAGCAGGCGTCATCCTCAGGTGTTCTTTAGGAACTGTCTGCTTGGGTTTTGAGATGGTCTTCCTGGGACCTAGACCTAACAGTTAGGCTAGGTTGCCTGGCCACTGAGCCCCAGAGCTCAGTGTCTGCCTTCCAGTTCTGGGATTGAAGACTGGTGCCACTGTGCACAACAGTCTGGCTTATTCTTCATATCTGCCTTTTTATTCGTAGATGGGTTGTGGCATGCCTGTCAGTACTGCTGCTGGTTGTTAGACCTTCTATAGTTCTGTGTAGTTAGGCGTGCATGATTGGCAGGTTAACTGATTATCAGAGAAGGGTCTGGACTGGGTTCTCAGTCTTCTGTAAAATGGTGTTCATCTGCTCCATTGTCTCCTCTCTAGAAAAGAAGACACTGGCCAGGAACCATGGTGCCCATCTGTAGCTGCAGCTTTTCAGTAGAAGGATTGCTTGACCCAGTGGACATGCTGACCCCATCTCTTTAAAAAATAGAAAGTTGGACTTGGTGGTTCATGTACTGGTTCATGCCTCTGTAGTACCAGTAATCAGGGAGTTGAGTCAGGGGGATTCCTTTGGGCCAAGAGTTGGAAATAGATCTTGCAATATAAACATAGCAGGACCTCGCTTCAGTTGAGGGGTGTGTGTGTATTTCTTAACAGAAAGGGAAATGAAATAGCCAGGCTCAGCGGTACACACCTGTAGTCTGTATGAGGAGGTGAGGCTGGAGGACTGCAGTCAGAGCCATCCTGAACCCCGTAAGACCCCATGAATATTAAGTGAATTCCATGTGCTAGTTAACTGTGAAACACTCAACCGTGCATGGCCACCTATCTGGACATTAGGAGGGTTAGTGAGAATAGATGGGCATAAAGTACCAGATCTTCTCTACGGGATGTGTGAGGCAAGGCCTTTATTTAGCAGAGCATGTAGAGAGTTTCATTTTAAAAAGAAGAGTTTGTTGTCTTTACAAAGCTCTAGAGGTGTGAGGATACAAGTGGGAACTTTAGAAATCTTTGGACTCTCAAATAACCCTCAGTCCACGAAAACTGTTGTAATCTGAGAAGCTGAGCACAAGCTCTGATCATCAGAACACTTCCCTCAGAGCAGGAGAACACAGCGCAGAAGCGCTGACAGCTGAGCGCGTGTGTAAAGGCCGCTGCGCACTCACCCCCCAGAGTGTGGGCAGTGCTGTGTGTCCTGGGCAGGTAGCCGGGCGCTCTAGAGACACGGGCCCCTAGATCTCTTGTTAGTCCAGTTTCAGCCTGTTTTACACATCTGGTTCAGGCCAGCAGAGCTAGGTCATCAGGTCTCCAAACAAGAGAAACAGTTGTTTATATGGAGCACAAAGATTGAAAATATGGCGTGATAATGTGGGTGAGCCACAGTGTGTGTTTGCAAAATTTTGTGAGTTTGTATATTTGTAGCCTGATAGTGTGTATATTTCTTGGTAAAGATCTTATATCCTTTAAAAAAAAAGTCATTTCACTTTAAAAATTAAAAAGGGGGGAGGGCTTCCTGGAGGGATGGCTCAGCGTTTGGGAGCAGTGGTTGCTTTTCTAGAGGACTGAGTTCAATTCCCAGCACCCAGATGGCAGCTCACAACTGAGTTCCAGGGGCTCTGACACCCTCGTGCATGTAGCCAAACAGCAGGCGTGGCAGCACGCGCTTAGAGTCCCCGCTCCTGGCAGCAGGAGTGGAGGGGTTTAAGGTGCCCCTTGACCCAACTGTGTAGAGTTTTAGGTGGAAGCTACTCTGGTAATCTATGCCATGTTCCTGTTTTGTGCCCATGCTGAAGGGCAGTGCTCGTGAATGTTGTGTTTGCTGTGCTAAAGCTGCCTCGCCATTTGGGGGCTGACGCTTCCCAGCATGGCATGGCTGACGTAGAGCTTTCAGAGTGTTTAGTCCTGATTCATATGTCCCCAGAGAGAGCCTCCTGCAGTCACTCCCCTGGGACTAATGTCATCCCTGGACTGAGAGTGAACCTTCAGAGTGGGGAGGAGGGTGTCGGTCAGGGGAGATGTGGGTTAGTCCCTTGACGAAGGCTCACTTGTGCCCCCACAGTATTTATGCAGACTTCTGAGCTAAAGAGGCAAGATTCCATTCAGATCATTTCTATACTTCCATGACCTGGATTTGAATTTAGTTCCTATCTCAAATAGTTGTCTTTCGAATTTCAGTAGAGAAGTAGGAAAAGCTCATGAGACAGTTGAAAGCCATTACCATAAGGATATGGCTGGAAACGTTCCCTTGTCCCAGGTGCTCTGAAAGGAATGGGCTCGGTGTGCATTAAAATGTGTGTGGCAGCTCATTTCTCCAAGTTCATTGGATCCCTGCTCTGCTGTGCCACTCAAGTGCTAGGATCAGAAGTGTCGCTGCTCTGCTGGTCACCTGATGTAATGGAACTGATGTAATGGGGTTCTTACTTTTGATTAAACAAGAATCCTAAAGAGCTGCCATGGAACCTCCGGGAGGGAAGATGAGTTGACCCTAGACGAAGCTGAAGAAGTTGTTCAAGCACCAGAGGGTGCTGAGCAGGGGTTGTCAACGAACGCCAGGTGTTGGGGCCGTGATAGACTGGGCTAACTACAAGGCACCGCCTCAAGAAGCGGGTGTCGGGGCACACGCCAACATCACACCATCTGGGAAGAAGCACAGGAGCTCCTGCAGCAGATCCGCCCAGAAAGAAAAAGCAGCTGTGGAAGTGGAGGGCCCCGCCAAGTCAACTAGGACGGGAGCCTCAGCACAAATGACGACAGAAGAAAGTGCCCCCGGATGTGAGATGGAGGATCTTGGAGAAAAGAGCTAACGTTCCTACTCTCCTACCAGAATATTCTCAGCAGCAGCCAGGAGGACTTGGAGGACTTTGGAGAAAATACTACCATATTTTATTCTCCCAGACACCTCCTCTGTACTGGCCCTCTGACCTCCCTGAAGGTGTATATGGGGAGGACGCAAAGAAAGACTGGAGAGGCCCTCGGCCCTCTCTAGCGGTTAGCTCCTTTTGTAATAAAGCTCTAGCGCTTAAAAAAAAAAAAAAAAAAAAATCCTAAGACTCTCTAACCAACATTTAAACTGTTACTTAAGAAAAGACAACCCTGATCTTCCTAGATGAAGGAAAAGATTGTACAGGCAAGAAGAAAGTGAAAATGCTAGTAGCCCAGGCTGGGGAGGCTAGCTAAAAAGTGAGGTGTGATTTAGAGGGCTTTGTAGGCCAGCCTTCTAGCTTGAGTTTCATCCTAAATGTAATGGAAGATTGTTTAAAGGGTGAATTTTGTTTTGTTGTTGGTGATGTGTGTGTGTGTGTGTGTGTGTGTGTGCGCGCGCGCGTGTGCTGACTCTTCTGTTGAAAGGAGAGCAGTGGGTAGGAGAATCATATTCAGCCGCTGTCAGAAAGATCCTGTGTGGACAGGGACGCTGTGGTGGAGAAATGAATGGACTCCTGGTTTGGGGTCACATTCGTGCAGTCCTAACTCAAGAGAGAGGCAGTAGGACCAGAGTTCCAAGGCTATCCTCAGCTGCCAAGGAGTCCAAGTCCAGGGTGAGTTATATGACACTGTCTCAGAAAACTAAAGCAAAGTCCAAAAAGAGAAGGTTTGGGCTTTACTTTTTTCTGGTTTGGTTTTGAGACAGGATCTTGAACTCAGAGAACCACCTTAGCTACTTCCCAAATGATTAGAATTTCAGAGTTAAATATAAACAGGATCTTCTTTCTCACTTTTTTTTTTTTTTTTTTTT
>REGO01000325.1:1044050-1084982 GCA_010120015.1 Rhombomys opimus | reverse complement strand
AAGATCTCACTGTGTATAGTGGCCTGCAGCCCACTCTGTAGACCAGTCTGACCTTGAACTCAGGTCACCTGCCTCTACAGGTGGACCTTTACTATTTGTGCCATTATTATGCCCATCCTGTTGTGTTTCTTTTTTTTTAAATGGGAGATTCTGAAAAGATTTTTTTTTAAGATTTATTTATTTTATGTATATGAGTGTTCTATCTGCATTTACATCTGCCAGAAGAAGGAATCAGTTTACATTATAGATGGTTGTGAGCCACCATGTGGTTGCTGGGAATTTAACTCATGACCATTGGAAGAGCAGACAGTGCTCTTAACCACTGAGCCATCTCTCCAGCCCCTCTGAAAAGATTTTTAACATGTTCTTTATAGGGATTTGTCTAGGAAAGAAAAACTTGGTATATTAGGTCAGTTTGAGCCATGCCTTTGAGGAAGGAAGAAGTAAAAGAAGGGAACATGTATTCATTGAAGATGTTAGAAACAAAAACGATTAGGCTGGGCAGTGGCGGTGCACACCTTTAATCTCAGTGCTTGGGAGGAAGAGGCAGGGGCATCTTTGTGAGTTCAAGGCCAGCCTGGTCTACAGGCTGAGTCCAGGACAGCCAGGGCTACATAGAGAGATCCTGTCTCAGAAAAAATAGAAAATGAGAAGGCTTGCCAGTTGGATACCCTCTTCATTAAAATGGACTGCCGACTGAAAGAGAGTGAGGCAGTAGAGGGAATAGAGAGAGTAGAGCAGGAGGGGGTAGAGGGAATAGAGCAGAAGCTTTGAAGGATGGAGCAGAAAGTGAGTCGTGGGGGAAGCTGCTAGAGAAAGAGCACGTGCAGTTGGTTTCTGAGCACACTATGACAAGTTTGCTCTATGTTTATTTTAAGAAAAATAAAGCTCAGTAAACAGACATAAAATTTACAGATGCTCTACTTTGCTAACAGCCTTCATGCCCAGCAAATACTTGGGGCCTGTTGCTTTAAAGAACTTTAGAATGAATGTATTTCTACTTAGTACCTTCTAAATTCAGGGATTCTGTATCTACTGATTGAAGCTCACTATGTACCAAAAACAATCTGCAAGCTAGCTCATCAGTTCGCAGTATGTACAGCATTCCCTGAATGATATAATACAACTAATGGCTTAGCATGTGCATTGTATCACGCAGGTAATCTCCATGATTGAAATGCACAGAAGGCTGTGTCAGTCACAGACAGACACTGCGCATGAAGAACATGAGCCTTGGGGGGGTTGGGCAGGAGTGATAGTATCACAGGTGTAACTCCATGGAGGGTACAGAGGGCCATCTTCTGTGGGAAGGGCCTGGGGCTTGCAGAGGACGCTGTGGAGTGGTGAGTGTTAGCTGTCTGATGCTGAATGAAGGCTGGAAGGCGGAAGAAGATGGATGCCTGAAGGTCCTTGGTAAGGACAAGAGACTTGAGAAGAGGGAAATATCGGGGTTTGTGAGTGCCGAGGCATAGCTGTTTATAGACAAGGCAGTTGTGTGTCCTGGAAACATGAAGTGCAGTGAGGTAGAGGGAGCAGTGATTGAGGAGAAACACAAAAGCTGGGAGGGTGCACTGTCTTCATGATGACAGTAAGAGTGGGCCGAGAGAGAACTGGGCATCAGCTTACAGCAGAAGAGAGAAGCCAGTTGTTCAGCTAGGTCTGTTGGACCTGCTGTCTGTCAAGTGACCCAGGGCATACGTTCATCTTGCTGTTGTCCAGAGTAAAAATAGTGCACTGGCTGCTCTTGCTCCTCTAAGGGTTGACCTTGCCTGGGTGTATTACTGAAGAGAAGAGAGGACTTGACTAGTGTCAAGTCTATCTTGAACAGTGCCTTTTTCACTTCTTTAAAGTGGGTTTTTATTTATACACATTAGTTGTGCATAACAGTGTTACGGCCTTTTCATACACATGATACACTTCTCTTCATCCTGTTACTCTAACTCTTGCCAGTCCCTGTTCTCCCTTCCCGACAGTGTTTGTTTATGGCCGCTTGGACACCTCACTAGTAGCTGCTAAAGAATGTCTTTGCATCCCATATTGACCATTAACTGGGTGTGAATCTTCAGATGAGAAGAGCCCCACGGGCCCCTCTCTGTTGCGTGGCAGTGTGGATAGGCCCAGTCTTGCAGGGGTCTTATGCTTGTAATCACAGAAAGTCCAAGAGTGCAACAGCCACACCATGCCCTGATGTCAGTGTTATACTCTGTCACGCCCAGCCCTTTCCTCTGGCTTTCACAGCCTTTCTGCTCCATCTTTGTTTCCTGAGCTTTGGAGAAATGGATGGATAGACGTCCCATTTATGGCTTGGACATTTGACAGTCATATTTGTACTCTAATCTCGAGTCACTTTGCCTACTGCAGAAAGAGCCTTCTCAGAATAAGTCTAACAGTAGCACTGGTCTGCGGGCAGATGTGTAGCTACTTGGAAGGCAGCTGGACCTGCATATCCTCACCTCTTAGCAAAGCAGCAGCAGTAGCCTCCTGACAGTGGGCTCTGATTTCCTTAGCCAGCAGCTTGGGGCTGCTTTCCAGGGCTGGCCGTGAGTCTCCTCCTCTGCAGCAGCCCTCAGATCCAGTCAGCACTTGCTTTCTCCTGTAGGAAACTTGGCGCCAGTGCACTGGGTGGCTCGCCTCGCCTGGAGCATTGTTGGAGATGGAGTCCACAGCTGGGTGGCACTGTGGAAGACAGTGTGCCACTAGTAGCCTGCCTACGTTCCCCCTTTGGGCCCTTTGAAGGCCAGCAGGCAGGTGGGAAGCTTCCAGCAGTTCTTGTGTGGTTTCTCCTTGTCTGACTATCGAGGTGTGGTTGTCGTCTAGAGAGTACAGTTTGACCGTGTAGTTCTGGTGGGCAAACAAGAACAGCGGAGCAGTCCCTGCCTGTATTTCTTGAGCGCCTCAGAAGGTCTGTGACTAGTGGGGAGGTGCTCCTCTCTTGGCACTAGGATTTTCACCTAATAACATCCGACTTCTGGATACTTCATTATTTTCTTGTTGGCTGTATAAAAATTCCCTCCTGCTGCTGAGGTTCTCCTTCAAAATGGGTGATCTACACTGTTGTGCTGGCTATTCTGACATCTTTTTTGCTTTCAGGTCATTCTTGTTAAGATTTGGTGTTAGAATGCAAATATAATCTTGGTGCCTTAGGGTTTCTGTTGCTGTGAAGAGATTCCATGATTATGACAACTCTTTTTTCTTTTTCTTTTTTTAAGATTTATTTATTTATTTATTTATTTATTCTGTGTATGCAGAGTTCTGCCTGCATGTACACCTGCATGCCAGAAGAGGGTATCAGATCTCACTATAGATGGTTGGGAGCCATCATGTGGTGGCTGGGAATTGAACTCAGGTCCTCTGGAAGAGCAGCCAGTGCTCTAACTTCTGAGCCATCTCTCCAGCCCCATGGCAACTCTTTTAAAGGAAAGCATTTACTTGGGGCTGGCTCATAGTTTCAGAGGTTTAGTCCGTCATCATGGTGGGAAGTGTGGCGGCCCGCAGGCAGACGTGGTGCTGGAGAAGGGGCTGAGAGTTCTGCATCTGGATCCACAGGCAGCAAAAGGAGACTGTGCCACACTGGGCATAGCCTGAGCATAGGAGACCTCAAAGCCTGCCTCCCCAGTGGCACACTTCCTCCAACAAGGCCACACTTGGCTTCTTCCGCCTGCCTCTGCCTCCCTTAGTGCTGATTACAGGCACGTGCCACCACACCTGGCTACTTGGCTTCTTTTTTTAACCTGTGATAAAATCACACATTTTTAATCCCAGCACTTGGGAGGCAGAGGCAGGCGGATCTCTGTGAGTTCAGTGCCAGCCTGGTCTACAAAGTGAATCCAGGACAGCCAAGGCTACACAGAGAAACCCTGTCTCAAAAAGAAGAAGAAGAAAGAAAAGTGTGGTCACACCACCTAAAGTTTGTTTATATTTTGGTGTTGTGAAACCCCTGTTGACAGGCACTTTAGAGATGGTCCTTACTCGTTTGCTCCTAAAGGCTGAGGTATGTAGCACCATACTGATTGCCAAACCTGCAGTGTTTGCTCTCATTCTGGTGGGGTTTTTCTGATTGTTGTATTGTAGTGTTTTGTTTTGACTGTACCAGATTTCATCATAATGCTGTTTAATCATTACTGAAGTAGTGTAGATTCTATTTTCTTTTTATTATGTGTAGTTTTCTGCCTGCATGTGTGCCTCTACACCAGGAGAGGGCACCAGATCTCATTAAGGAATGGTTGGGAGCCACAATGTGGGTGCTGGGAGTTGAACTCAGGACCCCTGGAAGAATAGCCAGTACTCTTAACCTCTGAGCCACCTCTCCAGCCCCTGTAGATTCTGTTTTCAATGTGAGGAGAATATATGAAAGGTGATATCAACATCAGAGTCCTCCCCCCAGCTTCCCCCGCCCCCACACCGTTGACAGTTCCTTTAGAAGTGGTTGTGTGGCATGGAGAGATGGCTCAGTGGTTAGGAACACTTGTTGCTGTGGAGGACTAGAGCGTGGTGCCTCATGCCTGTGTTGGACGCTCACAGCTGACTGTGTAATCCCAGTTTCAGGGCATCCCAGTGCCCTCTCCTGGCCTGCTTTTGCATCCATGAACATAACACATAAATTAAAGAAAAAAAAAATTTTAAAGAGTGATGTATGTGTGTGCAGGAGAGTTCTGTTTCTAGGATGTGAACAGTGTGAAATTACTTAGCTGGGCATCATAAGGCATACTTGTAACCCCCAGCACTTCAGAGGCAGGCAGGGCGAGAAGGTTATAAGTTTGAGGCTAGCCTGGTCTCCATACTGAGACCTTACCTCAAAAAAGAGGAAAGATGGGGAGAGGGAGGTAACTTGCTTAAGCTCATTTTGTGGAAAGTAAGGTCTCTTTTCTGTGGCTGTATTGTCTTCTGAGGGTGCTGGAGAGTGACCTCAGCCTGGTGCATGCTAAGGTGCTAACTCCGAAGCGCATGTCACAGTCTGTGGATTTTGTGTGTTGGGACTAGGGTCTCACTGTGTGGCGATAGCTGGTCGGGAATCGTATAGACCAAGCTGGCCTCTACTTTGCACTGTCTCATGCTCCCCATTTTCTAAGTTCAGCATCCAAGTACACCTCATTCCCAGTGACCAAAACTCACATTGCTGAGTGCTTAAAGCGTTCCAGCTACTTGTATTAACTTAATTTCATGTCCCTGACATCACTGATGTGTTGATGACATCATTTAGTCTAGTCTTAGGAATAAGGCAGTAGGAAGACGAAATTGAGTGACTTGGTGCACTCATTGTATTCTGCAGTCTGACTTTCCTTGCCGGTTTGTTCAGATTGTTTGTAAGATGTACTGGTGCCTTCAGAATCCCAGGATTGAGGCAGATTTTTTAAGTTTGAGGCACAAGCCTGGTCTATACAGCAAGTTCTGAGTTAGCCAGAACTACACAGTGTGGACCTGTCTTCCTGCTGTGTGAAAACCCTCCCAGGTCCCTCGGTGTGGCTAGAGATCAAGTACAGAGATGGGGAAGAGCCTGAAAATGAAGCAGTAGTCATGTAGGCCAAAGGTCTTGGTGACTACTAGTTTGATAGGGGAATTGTGCTGCTGGAGGGCACCACTTCCCATTTCTTAGTTATTAATGACCTTTTCCTACCCACCCAGCCCGCCCCAGACTCCATAGTACCAGAGAACAGAGGGCAAACAGAAAAGATGATTTGCCTTCTCCTGAGCCCACAGAGGACCAGTTGTCACCTGAGAGACTCTGCAGAGTCCTCTGCCCAGATGCAGGCCCCTCCGGCCTCTGCCTGAGATGCCCGTGCACATGGCTGGCATGTAGTTGTCAGCCTTTTCAGCCGGATCGCTCCAGCTCTGGTCACCTGAATGTTAGGGACTGGAGTAGAAGCTGTGGCTCTTAAAAATGTATGTTCTGAAAGCCTGGCGGTGGTGGCACACACCTTTAATCCTTGCAGAGGCCAGTGGATCTCTGAGTTCCAGGACAGCCCACTGGTCACGTGTGTGTGTGTGTGTGGTGTGTGTGTGTGTGTGTATTCTGGGACACTCAAGGGAAGATAGCATTCAGGTGTGTGTGGAGGGGCCGGCCCATCCTGGGAATTGAACCAAGGCTTCGTGCTGTATCACCGAGCTGCGTTCTCAGCCTGAACGTGTATTTTAAATGCCTCTTTTAAAAAGCAGAGTGCCTGGCTTTGAATAGTCTGCTTTCTGAGACATTTGTGTGGGCATGTGTGTCCTAACAAACACTAAAATGACAATGTTTTCACTTTCGTTTTCTCACTGGAATTCATACATACAGTTGCATCAGCCTCGGCAAACCTCAGCCACTTCAGTCCTGGCTCGTTCTGTTCCCGGGGACAGAGCTACGCTTTTACCTTTGGCATGTCCTCCTTGCTTTGTTCCCACCTCTCATTACATCAAGATAAATCTGGCAGAATTTCCAGATAGGGCCTTGACCCCAGGATCTTTCTTCATCCACATATTCTGGTATTAGTAGACCTGCCAACAGGTAAAATGTTAAGCTGTATAGATTAAAAAATACATAATGTGCTCAAGGAGTAGAATACTTGCCTTGTGCACATGGGTCCCCAACCTCAGTCTCCCGGGCTCCCTCTCCCCTCACTCCGTCTCTGTCTCTGGGACTATGCTGCTTCCACTTACCACGCTTCCATAAACGCTGTTTTCAAAATATGTTCTCTTAAAATATCTTCATAATAGCTTCTGGTGGAATGGAAACAGTGTTGGGGAAATTCTCTTGTTGTAGACATATTCATTAGTGTGGTCACATCCTTGCCAAAAGGAAGGAGAATGTGCCAGTGCAAACACGCTCAGTCCTGAGAGCCTTCCTTCTCTGAATTCCTAGTTTGTTCTTTGCCAGTCTTCTGGAGATTTCTGCATCATTCTGGCATCGTTCTGGCATCGTTGTCCAGAGCTTCAACGGCTGTGCCAGAAGCTGCACACAGGTTGTCCCAGAACAAATGTAAAGGAAATAATGTTCCTTGCTATTGATTGGCATTAGGTTTTGTTTTCTTTTTAATTTGGGCCAGCATGGTGGCATATGCCTGTAATATATGTGCTTTAGATGCAGGAGGATCATGGCAAGTTTGAGACCACGGGCAAGTTCCAGGCTGGCCAGGGCTACAGAGACCTTGTCTGAAACAAGCTCATGCATATTTACACTCTCCTCCCTTTAAAAGTCTGATCTACCCTTCCAGGAGAGGTGGTCTGAGGACGGTGGATCAGAAGGAGTCAGAAGTGGAGAGAAGGATGGATATGGTTAAAATACACTACATACACGTAGGAAGTTCTCAAAAAGAATTTAAAGGAAGGCTTTTAAGATAAGAGCCTGCGATAGGAAGAGGTGTCTGTGGTCTGGGAAGGCTCTCATGCAGTGCTGGTCCCTGAAGGTGAAATTGTCAGCTGATACTGCCCCCTTTGGGACAGCCTGTGGGTTTTTTGGCTCTCTGTGGTGGTGTGACACCCCAGTAGTTAGGAGCGTGTTTTTAACATTCTGCTTAGCAGCACTGCCTTACCAGTCAGTTTCCTTTGAGGACTTCGCCACTGGACATTTCCTTTTAAGTCCTCTATTCTGGGAGCTCTAGACACTGTCACTGAAGCCTAGATTTCAGCATCCATAGGATCTTAGCGGGAAAATGAGGGTTTAGGGGTGACACTGTCCAGCTGTTTACCCATGTCTGGAAGTGAAGTAGCTCGAAGCCTAAGTTCTTAGAAGAGAGGGCCAGAACCTCGGCCCCTTTAGTACTTTGCTCTTGGCACGCGCTTCGGCCGTCTGTCTCAAATTCCGATGCTGTTAATTCTCAGCAGCGTGCTGGAGCCCGCACTCTGGGTCCCAGTTCTGTGTGTTACTAATGTGTATTTATGTAGGGTTTTGGCCCTTTCTTTTACACACTCCTGTACTCAGACCAGGCTAAATTGAAGTTTAATTGAAAACTGTAGAAACTGTATGGATTTCAGATGTAGTCCCAGGCCAGGGCCAAAGAAAAGGATACTTTAATCTTTGCCGGAGAGTTTTGATAGAGCTCGTCAGTGTTCTTTTTCCTCTAAGGCGCCCTTCGGATTGCTGACTCTCAGCACCCGTGGATTCTCACTCATTCCATTCTGTTTGAGATTGCCCTTGTATTGTATCTCTCAAGTCCTGAAGGGGCTTCGGGCTGACTGAACTGTGCTTCAGTTGTTTAAAAACAAGGCATGCGGTTCAGTGGCTTCTCACTGTCTCTGAGTGAAAGCTGGCGCCCCCTTAGCCCGCATCTGCTCCTTTTGTCCCTTGGCCCTTCGTCCAGTTAGCATCTTCGCTGCTCTTCAGAAGTCTGCGTGAAGCAGCCCTCCGTGTGCTTTTCACTTGGCTGGTTAGTGTGGGTGTTCTCTTGGTGCCAAATGCTGCCCCACCCCCCACTTGTCAGGTTCTTTTTCTGCTCCCAACTGAGCTCCCCAGACCAGCTCCCTACAAGTTGTGTCGGGCGGACGCTCAGTGCCAAGAACACACTTGGATTAGTAACAGAAGCTACTGCTATGGCTCACGCAGAACCATTCTTTTGAGTTAAACAAAACTGATTGTCTTGTTTCTTGTTCATTGGAGGGTTTTGTAGGCTTGTGGGGTAGATCTGTTGTAGAATACTTGCCTGACATGTGTGAGACCAGACTCGGAATTCCTTTATGATTGAGATAATACTGTATTCTTCTTTTTTTTTTTTTTTTTTTTTTTTTTTATATGAAGTGTTCTGCCTTCATGTATGCCTGCACGCCAGAAGAGGGCACCAGGTCTCATTGTAGACAGTTGTGAGCTACCATGTGGTTGCTGGGAACTGAACTCAGGACCTCTGGAAGAGCTTCCAGTGCTCTTAACCTCTGAGCCACCTCTCCAGCCCTAATACTGTATTCTTAAATGTAATAGATTCTCGGTTCCCTGTTCCTCACAGGCTGAGGGAGTTTTGTTTGTTTGTTTGGGTTGTTTGTTTGGTTGGTTTTGGTAATGGATTTTATTTCATTTAAAAAAGGAAACTAAGATTGGGAAACTTAAGAATAGTGGGTTTTGTTTTACTGATTAAATACTGTAGCAAAAGTGTTTTGAGTAATTTTTCCACACTGTTAATCTGTGAGTCTGTTCCAGCTTCCTGTCTGTGTGAACACTGGCTGTAAAGAGGGGAGGGTTACCCAAGCGCTTTGTGTCTCCTTTTAAAATAGGGTTATTTTTATTTTGTATAGAGGAGTTTTACCTGCATGTGAGTTTGTGCACTGTGTGTGCATGCACTGCCAGAGGAGACCAGAAGAGGGCACCAAAGTCCCTGGCTCTGGAGCTACCCATACCTGTTAGCTGTTATGTGGATGCTGGGAAATGAACCCAGGTCCTGTAAATGGAGGACCTCTGGAAGAGCAGCCGGCATTCTTAACCACGAGTTGCTCTCCAGCCCCTACTTTGTTGTTTGTTTGTTATGACTTACTTCCCACGTATGTGTCTGTGAGAGAGAGTGCCATGCGACCAGAAGTGGACAGCAGACGTCCTGGAGCTGCAGGGACGGGTGGTGTGAGCCACCAGGCTAACTCAGGCTGTTGGCAGTAGCGGCATCTGCTCTGAACTGCTGAGCCGTCTCTGTAGCCACCTTTGTCTGTTTCTAAAACAACTCTGCTTCTGGAGACAGGCTGACTGTAGTGCCCGGGCTGGCCTCAGACGTGAAACCCTCTTCTGCTCATCACAGGCATGGCACGCTCTCCCTGGACCACGTCATCGTCACTGTCCACATTGTCTCCATGTCCACATGGCCGTGGCTCTGGAGCCTAGTTAAAGAATCTTTGCAACAGAGCCCAGAGGGTGAAAGTATTATTACTTTATCATTTACATAATACTCTTGTTAATCCATCAGCCTGCTACATCGTTTTGCTCTGTTTAAATGAGTATTTTTAGTTTACTTTTGGCAAATTTATCCATGTATGCATTGATGATAGCCATCCCCACAGACACACACTTCTTTCTCCCCCTCATTCCCAGAAATTTCCAATATGTCCCCCACTTTCTGCCCCCCCTTCTCTCCCTCCCTCCCTCCCCTTCTCTCTTTCTGATAACAGAGCCCGGGTGGTGCTGCCCGCTGCGCTTTTGGCTGTCCTTACTGCTTGCTCCTGTGTGGGTACCATGCTTTGGGTTCTTGTGCAGAAGAGAGTGCATCACAGCTTCCTCACCTCCTCTGACTCTCACACTCTCTGTGCCTCCTCTTCCTCCGTGTCTGAGCATTGGGTGGAGCCTTTGGGCTTGATGTGATGTCCCAGCAGGGCTGAGTGTGCAAGCTGTCGCTCCGCACTTCATTAACTGCTGTGTGCTGCACAAAGGTCCTTGAGAAGACTGAGATGTGTGTGTACGTGTACCTGTGTGTGTGTGTGTGTGTGTGTGTGTGTGTGTGTGTGTGTTGAGTCATGGTTTCTCTCTGTTGCCTTGGCTGTTGTCTTTGTAGACCAGGCTAGCCTTGAACTCCCAGAGATCCGCCTGCCTCTGCCTCCGAGTGCTGGGCTCACAGGCACATGCCTCTGCTCCCGGCACATTTCTAAGCTGCACTGTATTTAGTATTTAGAAGGCAGCTTGGCAGTGTGTTCATTTAGCAAACAATAGTGGCTTCTCCCTTAGGACCTCACATCCTGGTCTGGAGAACCTTGATTTGTTTTTCTGTTTTGTTGTCGTTGTTGTTTTTAACTTTAAATCTGTCCTGACACACTAGTCTAGTTCACTGTGCCTGGCTGTGTAGGATTCCAAGTCCATGGGTGTTCTGAACTTGATTTACCCCATCCATAGTGCTAGGAGGTGAGGGGAAGGATATTTCATTTCTTTACTTTTTTTTTTTTTTTTTTTTTTTTTTTTTTTTTTTTGTGGTGTTTTTGGTTGATGGTTTTTGTTTTTTTTTTTTTGAGATAGGGTTTCACTTTGTAGCCCTAGCTGGCCTGGAAACTCACTGTGTAGATCAGGCTGGCCTCAAATGCAGAGATCCTTCTGACTCTACCTCCCTAGTGCTGGAATTGAAGGTGAGCGGCAGCCATGCCACCCATTACAAATTCAAATTAACTTCCAGTATTCTCACAGCCTGTCCTGGACATGTATTAATAGCATTTTCCTAGGGTTACAGGGAACTTTTCTCCTTTTCAGACATGAGCGTTCCTGTTAGCTTGGGATATCTCTTAAGCATCTTTTATTTTCCTCAATGAAAAATTAGTGTCAGTGCAGCCTTTGCATCAAAATTATTACAGGGCTTTCTTGCTGTAATAGCAGATAAACCTTTACCTTAACTGAACTGTCCGAACACAAAAGTTCTAAAGACAAGAATTAAAGAGTGGGATTATTCTTTGGAATGGCTAGAGCAAAGTTTAAAAGTCCGTGTGCTTTTTATGTTCTTGTCTCTTGTTACTTAAATTAAGGGATCTTTCTAAAGTTTTTTAAAAATCACTTAAGGCTGTCCTCTGAGTTGCCACACCTGTGTTTCCATACCCTCTCCTTTCTATGTGTGATCTCTGACTGTGGCCGTACTCAGTACAACAAAGCAGTTACTTCTTTGGGGGGGGGGGGTCGGTTCTAGACAGGGCTTTTCTGTGTAGCCCTGGCTGTCCCGCATTTGTAGAACTCACAGAGATCCACCTGACTCTGCCTCTGCCTCTGCCTCCGCCTCCCCCTCTCCCTCCCCACCTGTTGGCCTTACAGGCCTGAGCCACCACCTCCAGCAGGCAGTCACTCTGGTCTCTGGGCCTGTTATTCCAGTGACCTGGGAGAATGGTGCTGCGTCATGTGTGTGCCCCGGCTAAGGGGGCATTGACAAGCCTATTTGGAAGGACAGAGAAGCCCTGTGGGAAGGGACGGGAGGGTGGTGTGCAGGCAGGTGGTGTGGGTCGTCCGAGAGGGGCTGTGTACGGTGGCGGCATGGTCCTGGCAGGTGAACAGAGGAGTGAGGGCACAGTGAGGGGCTTGAGTCTCTCCTTCGGGTCGGATCGTATATACTGATTAAGTTGCTAAGTTTAAAATGAATAAATTTTTCCTTGGAATTTAAACAATAAAATCTAGGTTTATACTTAAATATAGGTTCAACTATCGTAGAGAATTTATTTTTAATTTCTTGCCTTATTTCTTAGTTGCCTCAATTTCAATCAAAATTGACTTCCTTTGAGTGAATATATTCAAAGGAACGTCTTTGGTCACTGTTCTTGTGAAACTTTGTGGTTTGGAAACAGTGTTCTGACTTCAGCAGCTTTGTTCATGTCCCATGATGTGGCCCAATTAAACTCGTCAACAACGCTCAGAAGGTCAGAAAGGCTTGGGCAGCACAGCTAGTCAAGTGGGATGTTAGCGCTCATCCTGCGCTAGTTATAAATCACTTGATACTCTATGTTCTCTTGGCCAGGTTCCTTCATAACTCAAAACGACAGTTGCTTATAAGATTATCTGAGCCTGGCGTGGTGGCACACGCCTGTGATCCAGCACTCAGGAGGCAGAGGCAGGCGGAACTCTCTGAGCTCGAGGTCAGCCTGGTCTACAAAGCAAGTACAGGACAGCCAAGGGTACACAGAAACCCTGTGTGGAAAAAAATAAAAACAAACAAAAACAACAACAAAAAAGATTATCTGAACTGGCCATGGTGGCGCACACCTTTAATCCCAGCACTCTGGAGGTAGAGGCAGATGAATGAGCTGGAGGCCAGCCTGGTCTACACAGAGTCCAGCACAGCCAGGGCTACACAGAGAAACCCTGTCTTGAAAAATAAAAAAGAAGAAAGAAAAAGATTATCTGATAGAAAGAGCTGCAGCTCCCAGAGCTTGTGTGGGGCAGGACTCTATATTTTAGTGAGTTGGGGTGAACAGAATCTCACCAGTTGCCAGAGATGTAGGTTGAAGGTAACAGTTTGAGTGCCACCACTTTTTCCAGTCTGAAATGCTGTCCACTACTGACAAGTTAAAAAGCTCGTTGTCCTATGCATACTTTGTGCTGCTAATTAAAATCTCTTTTTGCAGGATTCATGAATAAAATTTTCCATCCCAACATTGATGAAGCGTAAGTAACTATTTAAAAATGTTTACATTTTAGCAGCAGCTGTTCTTGATTAACTAGAAGTCATCTCTCTTGTACTGTTAGTACTGTTATAAAGAACCCCATTATGATGTGGGTTTTCTAAGACGGAGGACTGTGAATGCTCATTTCCACTGTAGAGGCCTGGGATGTGATCATCTGAGCCTTTGAGGTTCCAGTGCAGTTATTGCTTGTACTGTTGACATTTTTCCATGTTCATGACTGGCCTTTCACTTTCTTTGGTACCCAGCTGAAATATTCCACGTCTCAGTTCTTACTGTATAGACCCAAAGGACCTGCTGTCAGCAAGGGGATTACAGTTTTCAGCCCCTGACATACTTCTTAGTTCTTGAGGGACAGGTCTGAATGCTAATTTCATGTCGGTTAATGAATCGTGGTTGTCTCTTAATGACTGGTTAAAGGGTTCCATCTAGCTGTCTCGTCCTAGCAGCTGCTGCCACTTGGACTATACTTTTTCTTCCTCCAGCTTTAGCCTTGCGGTCTCAGAACCGCGCAGGAAATGTTTGTGAGCCTTGTCTGAGCAGGTTCCACATCTGCATTGTGTCCCTTAATCTTTAATAGCTCAGTGTATCCGGCATCCTAATGACAAGGACATTCTTTTAAATAGCCACAGTAAAGGAGATTCCGGAATTTAGTATGGTGTAATGCTTTATCTCCTATGTAAGCTGCATTGTCAGGCTCCTATGCTGCCTTAGTTGTCAAGTTTCCTTAAGTAACTTTAATCAAGATCACTTCCTCAACCTACTTTTGTCATCTATAAAGTTAAGATTTTAAAAATATAGACTAGCTATTTTTTTTAATTAACCTTAATTTGAGTTTGTTTTTGTAGGAGACTCAGAACATGCACACATTTGACTGCATAGTGAGATTCTGTCCTCAGGGAATCACAAGGTCTATGTGTCCTTGGTCCCTGGGTTAATTCTCATCACCTGTTCAGCTGTTCTCTTCTTGGAATTATGCTCTTGTCCTTGTTGGTTGTAAATACCTGTGCTTCTCGCCCTCGAACCTCCCAGCTCATCTTAAAGGATCTGTTACAAAGTCGTTTTGATAACATTGGCTGCCAGAAACATGCAACTAGATTCCTAATTTTTAAAAAGTGCCATTTCTTTCCATCTGTTTCAGGTCAGGAACTGTGTGTCTAGATGTAATTAATCAAACGTGGACAGCTCTCTATGGTGAGTTTGGCCATGGAATATTTTCTTGGAGATACTGAGGCATTTGCCTCAGAATGTTGTTTGGCTTTTCTGCAGTGGTTAATTTGTTGTGTTGGGAATGGGAAAGACTTTTGAGGGGCTGAGTGGGGAGGTTTGCTTAATGGGGGAAAAATGGGGTGGTGGGTGGGTGGGGGAGTGTTCCATGATTAAAAGCACCCGCTGCTCAGACAGGAGCACTGGGGTCGGGATCCCAGAGCTCATGAGAATCCAGGTGGGTGTGACCTGTCGCCATCACAGGCAGAGACAGGGAATCCCCGTGACTGCTGACATTAGCCCTGTCAGGGACCTGTGGTTGCATTGAGGCCCTGCCTCAGTGGATAAAGTAGAAAGATACATATATGCACACTGCACGGGCAGCTGGGAGGTGGAAAAAGAAACTGTTTTTCTTTGAAGTATAAGCTTCCGTTTAGTAATACAAGTTTAAATAAGTCAACAAAGGGCCGAAGCCATGGCTCAGCGAGCGGTTAGCGAGATGTTCTTGAAAAGGACCTGAGCTCAGTTTTTCGCACCCATGTCAAGCTAATGCAATTGCCTGAAAGTTCAGCTCTAGGAGATCTGCCTCTGGCCACAGGTACCCGAGTTCTTGTGAATAGGCTGCCCTACCCCCCAACAAACACATAATTGTAAACATGGTTTTAATCTTTAAAATATAAAAGATTCTGTGGGTCAGCTATGGGTCACTGGTAGTTCAGTACTCAGGAAACTGAGGCAGGAGCAAGTTTGAGGGCATCTTTGGCTGCTGTAAAGACTGGCTGGAAAACAAAAACAAACCCAAAAACAACTAATACAGTTTGAGGGACAGCAATACATGTGTAAACACAGACACACAGAGGTCCGCTTCTTGTGGATGTGTTCTGACATGTGTACCATTTAGTGGTCTCGGGGAGTGCTGTCTTGGCGTTGGTTCCAGGGATCGCCTAGCCATCCCTCAGCTCGTAGAGTGGAGATCTGTCCACGTAACAAGTCAGCCAAACCAATCAGCTCTTCAGAACACTGTTGAGTATCATGGAGGATGAGGAGTAGCAAGCTTTTGGTCCCTGGGCTTGTCACCTGCTGAGGGAGTTGAACACAATCAAAACACTATTTGAAGTGACTTGGTGATACTAAAGCAAAGTAAATGTGTTTGTGCACAAGTCCAGATCCACAGCCCAGATGATGCTCTCTTCTCGGATGCTCGCACCTGTGAGCTTGTCCTGACTGTGTGTAGGTGACCTGCACACACCTTTCAGTCTCCCGGATTTCCTCCTTGGCCCTTCGTTGCTCGGTTGTACCTGTTTGTTGTTGTTTTGTTTTGTTTTGTTTTTGCTGTGCTGGATTCTTGTCTCCCTTTGGGGGCTGTTACGTGTGTGTCTGACTTGTCTTTAAGCGGCACTTCAGCCCAGCGCCTCTCGCTGTAAAGCAATGCAAGGATTCCCAATAGATGATAGTTGCTGAAGGCACTCGAGGAAGAGGAAAAGATCAATGAGAAGTACTGGGCAGAGGTACAAAATCTCGACGCTTGAGGCCAGCCTAGTCAGAGAGACCCTGACTCAAAAATAAATAATGATTGATAGACAGATAGACGGACGCACTTGTGAGGGGCAAGAAGGGGGTATGTGGAAGGATTTGGAGCGGAGACAGGAAGGGAGAAATTATGTGATTATATTTATAATCTCAAAACATTAGAAGAAAGCCAGCGAGTGAGAGCGGGCCACTCTTGTCCACCCGCAGCCTGAAAGCCCCCCTTCCCAGGCGGCCTTGAGGGAGGGTCACCAGCAGTCTGAGCTCACCCCCTTCTTCCTGAGCAGTGTTGGAGAAGTGTTTCCTCAATAGAGTTGTGTCTCCTGATGTGTGTGAGGCTGGCTCTCTTCTTACCCAAGCACGGCTTCCCCAGCCAGCCCAGCCAGTGGCAGCTTGTGTGTGTTTCAGAGCGTCGCTGTTTAATCTCTATCTGCTGGGTTTACAGCCCCTTGCAGCTCAGGAACAACTTAATCTTTAAATTGTATGTATTTGTTTGTTTAAAGATTTCTCTATTGTGTTTAAGTGTTCTGCCTGCATGTGAGTGTGCCCCGAGCACTCGAGGAGCCCATGGAGGCCAGAAGAGGGAGTCAGATGCCCTGAGCAGCCGTGAGGGTGCTGAGCCGAGCCCCAGGTGCTCCGCAAGAGCCACCGCAGCTCTTAACCAGACTGTCTCTAGCCCCTAACTCAAGAAAAGTTTTGTGACCCTGGATATGGAAGCATATACAACAAACATGCAAATTAAACATTTACCCGTAACAAACCATGAAGACATTTATCTTAAGACAACTGTTGGCGGGCATATAATCTTATCATTTATTAAAAATGAAAGTAAACTTGCATACTAGCGAGATCGAGTTTGGATTGGTTTTTCTTTCCTTTTGTTTTTTGTTGTTTGTTTGTTTCTCTGTGTAGCCCTGGCTGTCCTGGACTCCCTTTGTAGACCACGCTGGTCTCAGACTCTGAGATCTGCCTGCCTCTGCCTCCCAGAGTGCTGGATTACAGGCGTGTGCCGAGTTTACTTTTGGAGAATTGAATGTTGGCTGAATATTTGATACTCTCAAGTGTAGATCATCTTGGGTGTTTTTCAGCGTTCCCTGATAACGGTCAATTCCGAATGGCAGCCACGCGTGGGAACATCCAGAAAATGCTGGGACTCCTAACTTGATCCTCATGTGTGGAGGGCTGGTGGCAAAGATACGGAAAGTATTTGGTTTTGTGTAAGAGCAGAAAATTTGGACAGTGAAAGTGTCGCAGCTTAGTTTTGAGGTAGGGTTTCTCCTTGGAGCCCTGGCTGTCCTGGACTTGCTCCGCCTGCCTCCGCAGGGGTACAGGTGTGCTCGGTGGTGCACCACAGCCCCTAGCACACTCGCATCTCAGGTCTGAGCGAGGTGTCTCCGGCAGCAGTCACTGGCATAGCACAATGACAGTGCAAAGTGCACGTCTGTGTTCAGGACTCGGGCTGCCATAAGGCTCACAGTGCAACACAAGTACTACTGTGTGCAACACAAGTACCGCTGTGAGTCGCTGTGTGTTTGCTTTTGAGGTAGTTGTGGCTGTTGCATTCTCTGAAATGTTTTGCTCTTTCAGTATTTGCGCTTCTCATTCTCTGTGCATGTGGGTCAGTGTGCACAGTTGGGAGCTGTGATGACGGAGGAGGGGCTTGCCCCTGTCTTTTCTGCATGTGCTCCTAGAATAGTGCCTGCCCTGCATTCCACATACGTGTTAAACTAAAGCAGCGTGTCCACCTGCCCGCTGCCGCTTACTACAAGCTTTGGGAGCCAGAGGTGTGTAAGACAAGCTACCAGAGCCCACACATGCCAGGCTTGATTCCATGACCAGCTGCCTGAGCTACCTCACCTAATGCTGGGTTTCCTTCAGCTGCATTCACAGTTTAGAAGTGAAGTGGACATGGCAAAGTCACACAGCCTGCTCCCAATGACACCTAAAGTAAGTTAGGTTTAATCTCACTAACTCTTGTACAACTGGCCAGAAAACCTTTCTAAAAAAGATTTACTGATTCTCAAGGACCTCATGTCTCCAAAAGCTTTTTTTTTAATAATTTATTTTATTTACAGTGTTGTCTTGACTGCATGTGTGTCTAGCACAGGAGGTAGACAGTTGGGAACTAGATGCTGGGAATTGAACCCGGGTCCTCTGGAAGAGTCTCCAGTGCTCTTATCCGCTGAGCCATCTCTCAAGCCCCCTCCAGAAGTTTTACCAACAGATTTACTAATTGTAATTCATATGGTTCACATACTTAAAGTAATGGTTTTGCTTGTCAGTTATGTGCAAGCTCTCAGCCACCATCCCAGCGAGAGCCGCTTGTTAGCTATTACCCGTAGATATGTCCCTGATCCTGGAGGATCCCCGCGTCTGCGCGTCATGTTTATGGGCCATTCCTCACCAACTGTGGCCCTTTGTGAGTGGCGCCCTTGAGTGCCCACACTCCTGGTTTACCTCTGTTGTAGTGTGGATCCTGGCTTAGTCCCCTGTTGTTAGCACATTTTATTGACGTGCTCGTCAGCCGATGGTCACGGGAGTGTTGCTTGGCCGAGTATTTGCGTACAAATTAAACATTTTTGAGATGTATTTTGTTTTATGTAGCTGTTATGTAGGTGTTCAGCCTACTTGTATGTCTGTGCACCGTGTGCTGAGCCTGCAGAGGTGTGGAATTGTCGGTGCTCTTAGCGTGAGCGGCCCCTGCGCGGTGCTGGTTCCACAACCCAGGACCTTGTCCATGCTCTTAACCTCCAGCCCCTATGTACAGATCTCGGCGTGCTCGTTTCTCTTCCGTGGTGAGGGATTAAGACTTATTTGCAAAGTTGCTGCACCATTTTTACCTTTCTCTCAGAAGGTCTAAAATGGTCAGAAAAGATTTGAAAGAAACCAGTTTGACTGGTTTCCTCACACTTAGAAATGTTAGGATATACTCTTGTATTCTCTTGTAAAGCATTTAATAAGCAATAAATATCAAGCCACTTTGGTTAAAGGGAATAAAAGGATATTTCCACAGTACACTGTTAATAGTTTTTCAAAGTGGTCCATGCCATGCCTGTGGCCATTCTAACATTACAGGTAAGTACAGTAGAACACATACTGTGGTAAAATGAGCATGAGAAAATTGTTTTGACATTTTGCTATAAACAATAAACTGCTTCCCTAGAAAATTGAGCATATATTAGGCACTGAGGGCTGGCTCGGATGCCGTGAGGGTGTTCTGGAAGTTAAGGTTTACTTAATCTTGACAGCTGAACTTGTATTGGGGACCACTACCGCCTCTGCTGTTGAAGTTTGGGGCAGAGTTGGCAGGTTCTGAAGCACTCTGCCCTGCCATGATTCACAAGAGAGCCTTGGTTAGTAAGGGTTAGCCAAGCATCGGAGCACATGGCAGCACATGGAGGATCTGAGTTCAGGGCTCGCCTGCTCTACAAAGTGAGTTACAGGAAGTCCAGGCTGTTACAGGTTTCCCTGTCTTGAAAAACCAAAGATAGCTCCGACTCTTAATAACTGGAGCTGGAGAGATGGCTCAGAGGTTAGGAGCCCTGGCTGCTCTTCCAGAGGTCCTGAGTTCAGTTCCCAGCATCCACACAGTGGCTCCCAGCTGTCTGTAACTCCAGCTGCAGAGGCGCTGGCACCTTTGAGAAGACATGTTAGGCAGAACACCAGTGCCTAAAAAAGCAAATAAACCCGTGAGAGTTGGCTTGCCATAAAAGCATAGGACTTAGCTTGTTCCCCCCAAACTTGTTGCAACACCTACTTCTGCATGACTTGGAGAAGGGGAGGGGGGAGCTGGGTTTCCTGCTGGTAACTGTGCCGTGAGCATGTGCAGTGCAGTGGCACAAGCGTGTTTAGAACGGTTGGAGTTTCAGGTTTCTGCTTCCCATAGCATGATAACAATAAGCATCATCACCCATGCCAACAGTAAGTTAAGTTCTTCATCCCCTTTGCCAAATGAAGCCAGTTTCTGTTGGTTCATGTGACTGGCACATGGCTTCTGTTCTCATCCTGCTTGGCCCTTTGCCAACTGACGCTTGTTGCTTCACAAGTTCCAAATTGGTATGACCATAATCTAATCACCAAGTAATTTTATATTACTTACTCTTTCAGCAGGTAATCTGGTTACTTCTTAAAGACAGTGTCATCAACGTGACGTCTCTATCTGGCGTTTATCTAGCAGTTATCTCTTGTACCCTTATGACATTGAGAGAAAATAGCAAATGACAAAATTGATTCACTGGCTTGTGGCATGACAGCATCTTCTCTTCCATCCCTTCCTGCTCTTGCAGACATCAGTGATAGGGGATCTGGGCTTCAGTGTCAAAGACAAATGTGACTTAAGAACTGGTGGAGAGGGCTGGGCAGATGGGGCTTAACAGGTAAGCGCATTTGGTGTTCTTCCAGCATTTGTTTCCCAGTGCCCAGGTCAGGGTGCTCATGCCCAGCTCTAAGGGATCCGTGTTGTTTTTGTCTTGAGAGGGGATCAACTTGACACAAGCTGGAGTCCTCTGAGAACCTTAAGAAAATGTTTCCATGAGATTGGCCTGTAAGTATTTTGCTGTTGTTAGGTTGGTTTGGTTTTTCTCTGTGTGGCCTTGGCTGTCCTAGAACCAGCTCTGTAGACCAGACTGGCTTTGAACTCAGAGATCTGCCCGTCTGTGTCTCCTGAGGGCTGGATTAAAGGCATGGACCACCACTGTCCGGCAGGAATTTTCTCAACTGATGTATGAGTTTGAGGCCAGCTTGGTCTACATAGTGAGTTCTAGGATGGCCAGGGCTCTACATAGGGAGACCTCAGAAAAAAATATTTAAAAAAAAAAAAAAAAAAGTGATTGTGGGAAGGCCCAGCCCACTTGAGGGTGGTGTCCCCTCTGGACTGGACGAGTCTTGCTGCTGTAATCAGCATACCGAGCAAGCCCCTGGAGAGCGCTGGCCGCCCCGGTGTCTGCTTCAGGCCCTGCCTGCAGTTCTCGCCCTGGTTTCCCTTCATGGTGGGCACCTGTTACACAGAAGAAACATGCTGAGCTTTGGCTCTGCTGGCTTTGCTGGGACTTTGCCCCATGACCAGGCGTCTTTATGGACTTGCAGCTCTTCAGAAGTTGTATTTGTACGTCTCGGAAAGTAATTAGTTGAGGAAAGTGGGAAACGTTGTTGGTTGAAGAATTTAGTGTCTTAGAGATGTCATGTTCACTGGTGGCCAGCCACAGACCATGTAGTAGCCCAGGCATGGGGACCATGACTCACTGTCCACGGAGCCAGCCGAGGCAGGGCTCACAGAGAAGACCTGCTTTCTTGGAGCCGCAGTTACAGAGCTGCTTCAGTTCTTAAATACGGAGACACACAGCCATGACTTGTTTGTCTTTGTGCTTTTACTGCATAGGTTCTTCTTTCTTCCTCCTCCTCCTCCTCCTCCTCCTCCTTCTACAACTAAATTATTGGCTAGTAGTTAAAGGTTTTAGTAACATGCTTTAGTGTAGCTACAAGTATACCCACTGGCTGATTACAGATTAACTGCCTTCATTCCTGGAAGGTTAGTAACATATCCTAGTGCAAGAGAAGCAAGATTGTGTCATGTTTGAACCACAGTGACCTCTGGAAAGCACGCCAATAAGGTGAGAGGTGTTTTGAGGTTGGCTAGGCAGTGAGCATGTCTTTGCTGAGAGCTGTCCTTCTGCAACAGACAGGAGTGTGCATTTTCTTTAGGTCATCTTCAGCATAAATACATTAGGAAAGGACCACAATTAAGTAGTTAGCGGAAGAGAATTTTGTATGTAGTTTAGATAACTTTATTTTACATGGATGAATGTTTGCCTAAACATACATACATCTTCTACCATATTTGCGTCTCCAGTCTCTCCTGGGACTGGAGATACAATTGTGAGCTACCATGTGGGGTCTGGGAATGGAAGCCAGGTCCTGAAGAGCAAGTGTTCCTAACCAGTGAGCCATTCCTGTAGCCCCTATTTTATTTTATCGTGAGACAGAGGCTCACTATGCATCCATGGCTGGTGTAGAATAGACCACTTCATAGACCGGTTTCAAAGACAGCCACTCACCTGCCTCTGCCTTCTAAGTCCTGAAGACTAAAGGCATGCACCAGCCTAGACTGCTTTTAAAATGATCCAAGAGAGAGATGCTTCTGAGTGGAGACGCACGGACCTGCTGTGTGCACAGCCCGGGCTTCAATCTTCATGTTACACGGAGAACAAAATGGCCTGCCTTAAACCTCAAACACTGAAAAGCCAAAATGCTACCAGTAAGTGACATCCAGTAAACACATCATGTGTTCTATATTTAAAAGCTTTTCAAGTGTGTGACTAATTCCCAATATTTTCTAATTTCTCTGCTTAGGTTATCTACATAGACATTCTGTTTTTCAAAGAATTCACAGACAAACATGAGCACATGTGACTCATGACATCAGATCTTTTTTCTGTTTCATCTACATGTAAAGGCTTAAGTTGAGAGATCCCTCTCCCCCCCCCCACCCCTCGTGTCCCACTGTTCAGCTCTTTATTTTACAGCAGGATCTCCCTGTGCAGCATAGGCTGAGCTCCTCAGCTTGCAGTCCTCCTGCTTGGGCCAACAAACCCAGCTAATTACAGTACATTCTTGACTTCATCTCCTAGCAGTGAGGTGGTGCTATCCCGATGCATTTGCAGCATGCTGCTCTGTGCTGTGGGTGCCACAGGAGGACTGTGGCAGGCTGCCTGTCGCCCTCTTGAAAGCTCTAGGCCAACAGACATGAGCTCTTCCCCTGCAGCTTTACCCTAGAGACAGTTACCTTTCATCTCCTTTTTCTTTATGTCAGCCTACCTATCTGAAGCTATTCCTGATTGACTTCACTCAAGTCTTATCCTGAGGATGCCTGCTGCCATCTGCAGCCCTTAGCAAAGTCTGCTCCCAGGACTGTTAAGTTATTCGCAGCGCAGGCATGTCTGGTTGTGGAAGACCTCAGATACCGTGGTTCCAGCAGGCTCCTGTGGTGAACAGTTGGTCCCCGTTGGTAACATGATCTTGGGAGGTGCAGAAACCTTAAGAGGTGCTCTCACTGAGAAAGTGGGTCACTGGAGGCATGCCTTTAAAGGTTATGCCCATGAGCTGGAGAGATGGCTCAGTGGTTAAAAGCCCTGACTGCTCTTCCAGAGGTCCTGAGTTCAATTCCCAGCAACCATATGGCGGCTCACAACCATCTATACCTTCTGCTGCTGTCTGCTGTCTTCTGGCATGCAGGTGTACATACAGATAGAACATTCAAAATAAATAAATAAAAATCTTTATCTTAAAAAAAAGGTTATGCCCAGTACCTGCTCTGTCCCTTGCTCTCTACTTCCTGGCCATCAAGTAAAGAGCCTCCGCAAGTAAAGAGCCTCCTCCGTCCACATTCCCACTGCCAGCATGCTCTCTCCAGCAGCACTTGGGGGCCAAGCAACACCCCCCCACGGCTGCTGTCTGAGGTATTGGGCATACCTGAGAGTTCCAGGACAGCCAGGGCTGCACGCTGAGACCCTGTCTCAGAAAAAAGATAGATAGATAGATAGATAGATAGATAGATAGATAGATAGATACATACATACATACATACATACATACATACATACATACAGTGTTTATTTATATATATAATTTTATTGTGGTCTTTCAGTGTTCACAGACTGTAAGCAGGAGAAAACATTTTAAAATGTTTAAAAAAGTCCCAAATCTGTTATTGTAGCTTCCAACGAGCTGGTAAAAAGATTTTAAAAATCTGTTAATTAGCCTAAAGTTATAAAAAGGACCAAGGGAAATATGGAAGTCTTTAATTATTTACTCTATCTCAAGCCCTTGTTTGTTTTTTGATTTTTTTCTGTTTTCAGTTTTTTGAGACAGAGTTTCTCTGTGTATCCTTGACTGTCCTGGAACTAACTCATTATGTAGACCAAACCTATCTCTCTGATTTTAAAGATGGGATTAAAGGCATTTGCTGACACTGCCACTCAGCTCTTTCTTTCTTTCTTTTTCTTTCTTTCTTTCTTTCTTTCTTTCTTTCTTTCTTTCTTTCTTTCTTTCCTTTTTTCTTTTCTTTTTCTTTCTATCTTTTTCTCTTTCTCTTCCTTCCCTCTTCTTTCTTTCCTTTTTTCTTTTTCTTTTCCTTTTGTTCTGGTTTTTTTTTTTTTTTTTTTTTTTTTTTCTTTTTTTTTTTTCTCTACAGTTTTTCCTTTGTAGCATTTGTTGTCGTGGACTGGCTTTGTAGACCAGGCTGCTGGCCTCAGACTGACAGTGCTGGGATTGAAGGTGTACACTACACCCGCGGCGGCGGCTTCTGCTGCTTCCTTCTTTCTTTCTTTTCTTCTTCTTCTTCTTCTTCTTCTTCTTCTTCTTCTTCTTCTTCTTCTTCTTCTTCCTCCTCCTCCTCCTCCTCCTCCTCCTCCTTCCTTCTCCTTCCTTTTCCTTCCTCCTCCTTCTCCTTCCTCCTTCTTCCTTCTTTTTTCTTCTTCTTCTTTCTTCTTTCTTCTCCTTTCTTCTTCTTTCTTCTTTTTTCTTCTTCTTCTTTTTGGTCAATTTGTCGATTTTGAGACAAGGTATTGTTACCCTGTCTCCCAAATGCTGGAATTTTGAATAACAGTGACCAGAATCCCAGAGAAAGTTCTGTGTAAGTCACAGGAGGAATCATGGGTTCTAGACCATAGGAATTGACTTTGGTCCATCCTTTTCTCTGTTTAGTTATAAGCCAGATCTTTTTCTTCCTCTTCTTTCAGCCTGCTCCTTATTGAATTATGGACAAAGGAGAGTAGTGACTGTGGCCCTTGACTACCCATGGTAGTCAGTCCTGGGCAGAGCACAGAGAAGTTCACGCTCCTCTGTTCCATCCTGTTTGTGCTAGGACCAAAGTCCAGGGCCTTTGGCTGGTGGCATGTGGCCTAGCGCTGGAACTTTCCTGAGGAGAAAGACAGTGACTGTTTTAAAGAGACCTTTTCTGATACTGTCAAGGTGGGAATTTGAAGTGCTGAGTGCCATCGGAGGGAGGTTCAACTTGGCCAGGGCACTTTGTCAGGGCATTATAGGAAGAAAGCCTAATCAAGCTCCTTTGTGAACTTTCGGGGTCTGTCTTAGTTACTTTTCTGTTCCTCCTGGCCAAAGCAACTTAAAAAGAAAGCATTTAATTGGGGCTTACCTGCAGTGAGTCCATTGCCATCATGGCAGTAGGCGTGTTC
Organism: Rhombomys opimus; assembly: GCA_010120015.1. Taxonomy (NCBI): domain Eukaryota; kingdom Metazoa; phylum Chordata; class Mammalia; order Rodentia; family Muridae; genus Rhombomys; species Rhombomys opimus. The sequence goes on along the minus strand of REGO01000325.1, from coordinate 1,060,035 downwards.
TAGAGCAGCAGCTGAGAGCTGACTCCACTTCTTACCTCTTTCTTGTCTGAGGTGAGAGGCAGAGAAGGAGGCTGGGCCTGGCATGCCCATCTCCTGTGACACACCTCCTAATGCTTCCTAAATAGTCCACCAGCTGGGACCCAGACATTCAAATATTAAATGTCTTTGGGACCATTCTCATTCAGCCACCAGAGAGTCCAAGGGCAAGGGTATTCTGATGAAGGGAGTGGGTTTTCACAAAATTAATTTTATAGTAATACATCTATTGCTTTGATGTTTGAAGACAGTGGGGTACCAGAGTGAGGGGACAAAGCTGATTCTTTGGGGAGATGGGTGGACAAGGTCTCACTCGCTTTGTACCCTTGGCTGACTTGGAACTCAACTGTATAGACCAGGATCCCTGCAAACTCTGCTTCTGAGTGTGGGAATTAAAGGTGTGTGCTACCACATGTGGCTTACAAAGCCAGCCGTTACATTGCAGTACTGTGGGTATCATAAGATGCTTGTTTGGGTGGTGTTCTGCTTTTTTAAGGGACGCCAGGGCCCTGGCAGCCTGTACAGCGAGATGGGCAGTAGGAAGACCTGGGTGGGTGTGGCATGACTTAGCTGGCTCTTACGAATGGCGCTGTGGCTACGATGAGGTGTGCACGTGCATTTGGAGGTCAGAACAACCTTGGATGCTGTTCCTCAGACTCCTTGTACCATTCATGTGAGACGGGGTTTCTCAGTGGTGTGGAGTATCACCAAATAGGCAAGGCTGGCTGGCCAGCTCCCCGATCTGCCCGCCTCTGCTTCTCCTCTCGCCAGCACTGGGATTGCAAGTGTGCATTCTGAGGACTCAAACTCAGGCCTTCATGGGTAGAGGCAAGCTCCCACTGACTGAAACATCCCCACTCACCTTAATGTTTTTTAACTCCTGATTGTTCACTGTAGTATACCGGGTAAGTAGTGTCTGCATTAAATCTGAAACCCAAAGAATTTGCAAGTAAAAATTTGCTCTGGTGAGAGGTCACATCTGTGTTAATATTTTAGGCTGGTCCTTTGTTTACTTTGAAATGAGTTTTATAGTTCTTTTAGAGCTCTGTGAAATGCCCTGTGATAAGAGCCAGGCATGGTGGCACATACTTTCAGTCTTCTCAGAGTCAGCGAATCTCTTGAGTTCAAGGCTAGCCTGGTCTACAAAGCCAGTCTAAGGCAGCCAGGCTACACAGAGAAACCCTGTCTTTTAAAAAGACCTGAGTGAGAACAGCAGTGTTACACTTCTCTTTTTACAGGTGAAGAGGCTGAGATGCAGAGAGGAGAGACCTGAGATTAGACTTGGTTTTCAAACGCTGTTCACTGTTGGGGAGCACGTCTCCCTTTGGCTGAAGGTAGTGCACCCTAATGGGGTTTGCACAGCCAAATGTCCACAGTGCATTTGGTGATGGTTGCCCCTGCTTACCGTTCTGAGGCAGCCCCTAATGCCCTAAAATAGACTCACCACTTGCCTGTGGTTTGGCAAGCCCCCACCGGAGAAGGTAGCTGCCACAGTGTGCAGGAAAAGGCGGTTGAAGGGGGTGTGAGGAGCCAAGCATGACAGCACATGCCTTTAATCCCCATTACTCTTGAGGCAGAGACGGGGGGTTACCGGCCAGCCAGAGCTAAGGAGGGAAAAAAGTTCTAGGGAAGAGCAGCAGGTGTGTGCCAAGACCTCTGGTTTTTTACCTAATTCTTGGAAAAGAGATTCTGGGGAAGAGGTTCATTAGGAGGGGTACCTATAACCCTAGCCTTCAGGAGGCCAAGGCAGGAGGATCACCAAGCGTTTGGAGCCAAACTGGTCTTCGAAGTCAGACCCTGTCCTAAAAAACCAGCAGTAAAACGGAGTTGGTTGTGAATGTTTCCTAAAATGACTGTAGCTAATTCTTGGTTAGTAGTTTGGGTCGTCTTTGCCAGTGCTTTTGTCTGTGGTGCCCAGGGCCTTGCAAGTGCTCTGTTCCTGAGTTCCATCCCACACTTGTGAAAGAAGAGTCTACACAACCTCACATGCAGAGCGAATCAGGGATGCCTGCCTGGTTGTCACTGTGGCCCTGTGAGCCGGGAGCTCTGGTGCCAGTGGCTGCATCACCTCCCCCCAGAGCTGCCCGAGCCCTCCCCCTGTTTCTTTTCTGATTACAGGTGTGACTCAGCACAGCTGTAACAATGGATGGGAGTGTGTTAACACAGGAAGAGGGAGAACAGGAAGCAAGAACCAGTAATTAAGGGTTCTTTTGTTTGTTTGGAGCCAACACATTGGTAAAGCTACGTATTGGTAGCTTGAGGACACTTAAAAATGGTCGGAAAGGTTATGCACTTCCTGGAGCCCAGGCAGCCGGTCAAAGGGACGAAAGCTGCGTGTTGTGTTTCAGTGTTTTGTAGACTGGTGGGAGCGGTCAGTAGTCACTGCCATCATCAGCTCTGGTGAGCAGAGGGGCTGTGCCCTGGGCTGGGCAGCAGAGGCCTGCGCCCCTGCAGGGAGACGCCAGGCCGTGCAGTGTGGCTGCGTGGAGCTTGCCTCACCACCAAAGCCAGGCGCCGAGTCTGATGCCCTTGGCAGGCAGCGTGGGCTATCGGCCCCTGTTTGGAATCCGGTCTCTTGGGCAGGGTCTGTAACCTGTGTCTCCAGAGTCGTCGTGTGTGGGAAGGGCTTGGTGTAAGCACCTCTGGTTTCAGCCAGGTACTCAGCAAAGCTCAAAGTGTGTCCGGACAGACCAGGTGTGGTTGCTCACGCCTACAATACCAGCATCTCGGGGCTGCTGAGGCAGGAGGATGGAGAGTTTGAGGCCAGCTTGGGCACACACAAGATGAAATTCTTAAGGGAAATTGTTTTGTTTTGGCCTCGTGTTAAAATTTTAACACTTGTGTCCTGGTGTGGGACTTTACTGTAATTTGGTCCCGTGGGAAACCTCCGAGGCATTCCTTCATTCTGGATGGAGCTATTGAGGGGAAAACAGCCTGAGCACCCTGCCCAGGGACTCTGGTACTGGATCCACGGCCCACATTTGAGGGTTTCAGTTAGACTTAAGTAGACCGGGAGGCTTACTTCCTAGTTTTCTCTGACGTATCAGGGGCTTAGCGGACTCTTGACACGGGGCAGCTGTTTTGAACAGTACAAAGAAGGGACATTTTTATCTCTGCAGAATGTTCTGTAGAGAAGCACAACTCTAGAATATTCCAGGAAGTGAGCAGGAAGAGCCTACAGTCTGAAAGGTTTTCTTCGATTATGGTGTTGAATTTTTTGTTATTATTTTTGTTCCTGTTTAGTTTTTCCAGACAAGGTTTCTCTGTGTAGCCTTGGTTGTCCTGGAACTCGCTCTGTAGACCAGGCTGACCTCAAACACAGAGATCCGCCTGCCTCTGCCTCCGGAGTGCTGGGATCACAGTGCCAGTGCATCCGGCTGTGGTGTTGAATTCTTTGTGGGGATGAATCGAAGGCCTTGGGCGTGCTCAGGGAGCCCTCTCCCCCTGTAGCCTTGTTTCGGGGGCGTTTCTAGAGCAGGTGGAGCAGTCTGTATCCAGAGCTTTAGCAGAGACAGCCACGCCTGTTGGTGCTGTTAGCTTCAGCTCCTTAGGGCCACAGCTGCAGAGCTGTACCGAACAGACACCTTTGTTGGCCACAAGAGCTGAAGTTTATATTCCAATCTTTTATGAAAGCTCTGATGGTCCCTTTTTTATGGCTGACGTGGGTTTTCTCAACCTCGCTGTAAGTGTGATTTTGTTGCTAACAGTTTTTTGTAGTGAGTGATCCTGTGCATTGTAAAACATCTTCATAGCATCCCTGCTCCTACCCAGTAGATGTCATCGTCCCAACCTGTTGTGGTGACCAAAATATTTCCTTATGCTGCTCAGTTCCCCAGGTATCCACAGAGCTCAGATAGTGGGAGTCAGGAAAGCCTCCATCAGTGCCAGTCCACAGGCAGCCATTAGAGAAACAGAGCAAATCCTGTAAGGACAGCAGCGCAGAGTGGGGAAGTTGGAAGAAGAGGTCTGACGTGTGCTGAGGATGGGATTTCATCATCTCTGGGTTAGGGAAGTGGGGACTAGGTCATACCCAGGTTTTCTGTGGGGTTCTTCCATCCCTAAACTACCAGAATGATGACCCATGAGACTCAAAATAATTTTACAGATACCTAGGCCATCCAGCTAAGCTCTTCTCTGACTAGCTCATAACTCAAAATAACCCATTTTTCCAATCTTCATTGTGCCACATGGCTGATTACCTGAGCCCAGGTATTGTGCGTCTGCCCTCCTCACACCTTGCCTTCTGAATCCTGAGCACAGGGCCTGTCTCAGACTCCCTTCTGCCTGCCAGATGTCCTGCCTTATGTCTCCCGCTTCACCTGTAGGCCAAAGGTTTTTACATACAGACCCAAGAGATTCCTTGTGCAGTTTTCATGCTTCCTTTGTCAACTTGGGGTGATTGCTGTATACAGAGATCTGTGTATGTCCAGTAAGACGAGTTAATACTAGCAGTTAGTATTTCTGCAGTACTCTGCCTGCATATGTGCTTACACACCAGGAGAGGGCACCAGATCTCACTATAGATGGTTGTGAGCCACCATGTGGTTGCTGGGAATTAACTGAGGTCCTCTGGAAGAGTAGCCAATGCTCTTAACCTCTGAGCCATCTCTCCAGCCCCAGCTTTCTTAAATGTCTTACTGTTATCTATAAGTGGTTTGTATAGGTTTCTGCCCTTCTTATCTTGCATAATTGAAGAACTGGATTATCTCTGTATCCAATAGAAGTTAATACCAGCCCATTCTTAGAATCCCAGCCCTCGGGAGGATCATGAGTTCAAGGCCAGCTTAGATACTTAATGAGATCTTGACGAGGGACTTGGGGAACAAAACATTAAATGTCAAATTCTCTTAAAAAAAAAAAAAAAAACAAAAACAAAAAAAAAAAAAAAAAAAACTTTTTTTCCGCTTTCCAAAACAAGATTTCAGTGAATTGCCAGGCTGGCTTCATCCTCCAGCCAGTCCTCCCGCCTCACCCCCTGAATGCTGGGATTGCCTGTGTTCCCACGGCTTGGGGGGTAAAGCAGGAATGTAAGGGCACCCTCTGGCCAAGCTTGTGGCCAGCCTGAGCTGTGAGAGACCCTGTCACAGACAGCAACAGTGATGTACAGCAGAGGACTAGAACATCATAAAGGTGACTGTTGTGAGGAATTACTCAGAGGACAGAGGTTCAGTTCCCAGCACCCATACAGGCTCCACTGCTAGTGGGAACTGCTACCCTCTTCTGGTAGCTGTGAGCAGTGCACACATGCAACACAGACACGCAGGCAAAACAGCTACAAAAATGAAAAACGCACAGGAAATTAACTCACTTTGAGCTGGTAAGATGATGCGGTGTGGGTGAGCTGTTTGCTGGGCACACTTGGCTTCCTGAGCTCAGTCCCCAGAACCCACATGACGGTGGAGGCGAGAACCAGCTCCACAGAGTGTGGGCTTGAGCACGCTGCCAAGGCGCTGGCCTCAGAGTCCTCATGCAGGCCCGGAATGCTACGTTTTAAGAAGTTGCAGTAGCTTACTGGGGCATGACTTTCAATAAATAGTGTGTGTTTCTAGACTCTCAGTTTGGGAAATGGAGTGAAATAGAATTGGGAAAACAGCTGTGCTCATACTAGCCTCACAAGACTGAATCCAAACTCTCAGCAATACAAAAAAGGGAAACTGGGGTTGTGGTAAAGGCTGGGAAAATTGCCCTCCAAAGAGAACAAGAATGTGTGTCCTGACCTGGTTCCTTACGTTTAAATTCTAAAGTGTAGTTGATGTTGAAACAAGGATGTTATAGTGGAGCACACCTTTGTGGAGTCATCTCCACAGTAGTTGGTATTTAAGCAGGTGAGCAGGAGGGGTGGGGTGCTGGGGGAGTAGAAAGAAAAGTGTGGCTAAGAGTGCGTACTGCTCTTGTGGGGGTGTGGCCCCGCGCCCCCAGGCTTCAGGGCACTTGATGCACGTAGATTCAGACAGCCTAAACACCTACACGCTTTAAGTGCAGGGGAGCACGCTGTAGTCCCAGCAGAGGCAGGGACAAAGCGAGTCCAGGACAGCCAAGGCTACACAGAGAAACCCTGTCTGGAAAACTTTTTTTTAAGTTATTTAAAAGTGGAGCAGGCATTCTTGCCTGCTGAACTCCATGTGACATTGTATGCCTCCATGCATGAAGTGTGTGTCTGTTCTTTCAGATCTTACCAATATATTTGAGTCCTTCCTGCCCCAGTTGCTGGCCTATCCTAACCCTATAGACCCTCTGAATGGCGATGCTGCAGCCATGTACCTCCACCGACCAGAAGAGTACAAGCAGAAAATTAAAGGTAAGCTGGGATGTGCTTTTTAGTTGGCCATTTAAAGTCTTTTTGGTGGTTGTTTTGTTTTGCCAAGCAGGGTTTTTTCTTTGTAACCCTGTCTGTCCTGGAACTCGCTCTGGAGCCAAGGCTGGCCTCAAACTTAGAGATCAGCCTGCCTCTGCTTCCCAAGTAGGAGATTAAAAGTGTGTGCCACCAATGCCCAGCTTAAAGCCTGTGTAAGTTACGCAGTCCTGCTGTTGTAAATAAAAAATAAGGGTTGGGCTATATAATGTCTATTATTATCCCTAAGATTTCATGGCAGTCTTATCTAACCCCCTATCACAAATAACAAGACACAGACACCTGTTAGATTTATAATTGCCTATTTTACCTTCGGCTAGGCAGATACTTTACCTGCTCTTGTTTCAATATCCTCACCATCCACCTCCCAGCCCCCCATCCAATGCCCATCAGCCTTAATCCTCCTCATCTGGTCTTACCGTACTTGCTTACATTCTTCATCGGGGCCTTTCCACCCCATTGTTGGAGTCCTTCCTCCCAGGCAACGTGGCTGTTTCTCCACACTAATGCATTGGGGTGTCCTCCTTCCTCCTCTCTTCCCTGGCTGTGTCCCCTGTCTCAGAAGCCTGGGAACCTTAGCCACACCTACCCTGCCCAGGTGTGGGCCATTTAATCAACCAATCAGGTATGTCTTAGGCAGCTTTACAGCAAGGATGGCTGTAACAGGCATCAGACCAACCTTTAACATAGTTCCTTGTCGTTTTCTCTAGTCTAAAAAGAGGCCGCAGTGGCAGGGCCCCATTGACTCCCCCGTAGGGTTTAGATTCTACTTTCCCACACTTGGCACCACTTGCATACTGGGCTGGCGCTGGACTTTAAAAAATTGTGAAAGATCACCTAAAGCTTGAGACACAGACACACCCATATTCACACCATTGGAAAACTGTAATGCAGGTGTAGAAGCAAGGTTGCACACTAAGCGGCCTGTGGACGTGGGCACCCTTGGCATTGTCTAAAGATAGGGCACCACCTGCCCAAAGCTGCTGCTGGCACACGCCTCAACCAGCACTCAGGAGGGAGAGGCCGGGGAATAGCTTGAGTTGGAGGACTGCCAGGTGTACATAGAGAAATCCTGAAAAAAAAAAAAACAAAAAAAAAAAAAACAACCAAACAGGAGCTGGAGAGATGGCTCAGTGGTTAAGGGAACTGACTACTCTTCCGGAGGACCCAGGTTCAATTCTCGGCACCCACATGGCAGCTCACAATGTTTATTCTCCTGCTTCAGCTGTTGTCTTGGAGGCCTACTGCCTCCTCCTCCTCCTGCTAACCTAGGCCTAGTCCTGGGCACTTCTGCCTCTGTTACATCTAACCTAGGCCGAGAATGTTTTTAGCCTCTGTTCTTACTGCTGAGTATCACCCTCTCTGTTCTTACTGAGCTCTGGCTGCCACCTTCTCATTCTCTGGCTTGTTCTTAGCCTTCACCTGTGTCTAGCTTGTCTGTCTGTCTGTCTGTCTGTGTGTCTGTGTGTGTCTCTCTCTCTCTCTCTGCATTGTCCCTAAAGTAGCTTCCCTTTCCTCTCCTCATGAAAGTTGGGCATATCCTGTCAAATCTTCTCTGATTTGTCACTGTTTCTGCCACTCAATTGAAAACATTGGTGCTTCCTTCTACAACCTTAACTTTACCTTCCTTGTTTGGGATTAAAGGTGTATACCACCATGCCTAAACTTTTCTTTACCTGAAACTTCGCATTAATTCAGGCTGTCCTTGAACTCAGATCTGCTGGATTAAAGGCATATTGTATTTCAGACAGATCACAGAGACCTAGGTCTTTGGATGTGATGAATTCAAAGCAGTCCCGTTCTGAATTAAAATTCCTCTACACATGGCAGTACAAGCCTATAATCTCAGCACTGGAGAGGCGGTGGAGGCAGAAAGATGAGAGGTTCAAGGTCATCCCTTAGCCTCAGATCAAGTTAAAACCAGCCTTGAGTGTAGGAAGATTTACTTAATATTTATGCAGTGTTCTGCCTGCATGTGCGCCTACACGCCAGAAGAGGGCACCAGATCCCACTATAGATGGTTGGGAGCCACCCTGTGTGTGCTGGGAATTGGATTCAGGAAGAGCAGCCAGTGCTCCTAACCTCTAACTAACTGGTCTTTCCAGCCCCCAGGAAAACAAAACAAAAAAACTTAAGTAGATTTGTTATGGCTCAAAGGGCTCTAAGTCTCAGGTCTACAAACTTTGTTCAGAAGAAAATATGGTTCGGTATGGTAACACACACCTGTCGTCTGAGCACTGGACACACAGAGGCAGGAAGCTCACAGCAAGGCCCAGCTTAGCCAGGGCTTCACCACTGCCTGACAACACTGAAGGAAGGAAGATAGGGAAGTACTCCTGCCTAGATGCTGTGCTGGTTTTTGGGCATCAGCAGGCTGTGTGGTCTTGTTGCCAACCTTGTCATGGCAGCTCCGATGGCTCCATAGAAGACGCATCCTGAGGATGTCCGTCCAGAGTGTGTGTGGGAGTTCCTTTCTTATACTCCTCAGCTGGCACATTGGCCTGGGCTCCTGAGGCTTAGGTCAGGGGTGAACAGTGCACGGGCGAGCCAGCACACAGCAGAGTGAGACCATTAGTGCTGTCTGCTTCCACACCCGTGTTCTCCAGTACAGACCTGGGCTAGCTGGGTTACTGGGCTGCAGCTCAGAGGAGGCTGTGCAGTCGTCACTCCTGCTCTGACTGGGAGGTAGACCACTTTACTCAAAGGGGAGGTAAAAACTGGGCTGCCCATTGCATCTCACACAAGCCACTTCCTCTGTGGAATTCCCCCTTGGCTTTAGTAATCCTGTCACATCTTACCCCGGCCTAGCAGGTGCGTGTGCCCTGGGCTCACTGAACTCAGCCTGTGCTTTCTTCCTCCCTCCCCGTGCAGAGTACATCCAGAAGTATGCAACGGAGGAGGCCCTGAAGGAGCAGGAAGAGGGCACCGGCGACAGCTCCTCAGAGAGCTCCATGTCTGACTTTTCTGAGGACGAGGCCCAGGACATGGAATTGTAGTGGAAAGGGCTCCTGCCTTCCAGAAGGACTGTTATTTCCTAACCATGAGAAGCAGACTCTGATATTCATATTTAAACAAAGCAATTTTTTTTATTACTAAACAAGGTTTTTATGAATAATAGCATTGATATATATATATTATATATCACCCTTTAGATCTTAATTTCTTGGTCATTTCTCAACTGAGGTGCATAGCATATCCCCACATTCCATTTTGGTAGCAGTATGCAGTCCGAATGCATGCATTCATAGTCCATTTGGCCAAGTCAGCCTGTGTGCTGCTCAACTGTCAAGACTTGCCGCTCTGATAGGTAAACACGAGTGAACTAACAGGAAAAGGTTGCTTCTTTTTATTGATGGTTCCAAAGAAAAAACCAAATCTACCAGCTCTTGGATGAAGATAGAACAGTGCTTTTCCAGAGTGGAAAGGAAAAGGCTGAGAGGCATGCTTTGTGGGCGCGTGAAGCCGGCCCTGTGTCGTCAGCTGCTCCCAAGCCCTCAGTGGCCCTTTCTGAGAAGCAGTACAAACAGGCTGGATGAGAAGTGAGACCTAGAACCTCCCCTTCCTTTTTTTTTTTTTTTTTTTCATACGACCATTTAAGTGATATTCAAACAGGACCTACACCACGCGTTTACAAAAGAAAACAAAGATGGCACTTAGAAGAATGGCACTTGGATTTAAGTGCATTTTTCTGGGTAGATTCCTGCCTTCTGTGCTACCAGGCCTGCGGCCACCTTGGTTTCACATTGGAGAACATTTGGGAAGTGTTTTTCTGAGCCCGTTTCTTTTGGGGGTGTAGCTTGTCATGCAGAGCTTTCTTGAGAGAACAGGACTAAAGGAGAAAAGTGACTGGAAGATGGAGGTAATCTGACCTAGCTGGGCCTGATGGAGACCACTGCCTGGACTGAGCGGGAAAAGCTGCAAGCGGTTTGGTTTGGGTTTGTTTTTTTTTTTTTGTTTTTGTTTTTGTTTTTTTTTTCTTCTTTTTAAATTTTTTTATTTGTGTGAATTGTTGGTAGACAGGTTGCAGATTTAATTTCACCAGGAGACAGTCTCCTCCCTGGGTGAGGCGCTCAGTGGACCAGCAGGTGAGGAAGACCGGTCTCGCGGCTTGAGGCCCGCACGGCCCTTGAACTCCAGTCTATTTTCCTTCTGGACGCATCCCAGTTGCCAACTGCTTTTGGGAATTTGAGAGCCTAACGCCCTAACTCTGGAACGGGCGACAATTGAAAAATCATATGGAAGTTCTTGTACCCAAAGTGGCTTGAGGCGGGGACAGCCGCCGTGGTGGGCGAGGAGAGGCGAGGAGAGGCGTGAGCTGTGATGGAGGCGGGTGTGGTCGGGTGCTCTCCCTCCGAGGGAGCACAGGCCAGACAGTGGAAGACCCTGGCCGCTGCTGCCCGCGCTGCTCGGCTGGCTGACTGCGGCCACAGTGGCCAGCACTTTCAGGCCTGATGGGGTAGAGGGGGTTGGAGACAGTTTAGACAGCAGCTCTGCTCTGGATTTTTTTTTTTTTTTTTTTTCCTGAAACCAGAACAGTAGAAGTAGCCAAGCCTAAGACCTTCTGAAGACGTTTGAATGTCCCACTGGACTAACTTTTCTCTTGATGTGTGTTTTTAGTTTAGAAGTGCTATATTCCACAAGGTTTAAAGTCAATGAGGTTGGAAGACACCTATCTTTTTTTTAATTCAAAAAGCACAATCAGTCTTTCCTTTGAAAATCTCTATAAAGTACAACTTTTAGCATGATTATTTTCCTAAATAAAAAGAAATAATTTACTTATTTTATGTTAATTACGGGCATGAAGCAAAAGGTTTTCTTTGGGGAAAATGCAGTTCTGTGGGGTTTGATTGGTTCTGTGCTGTCCTCTGGCACCCTGGCCTGTGGGAAGGTGGCGTTAGCCGTGTTGTGTGTAGCTCCGCTTACCTGGCCTCCCGCTTGCTCCCGCGCGGACTAGCCGCTTGCTCGTGCTGTAACCTTCACTGTGGGTGCCACATAGGAAGGCTTGAACTGCTGGGTGGTGACTGTGAGTTGAAACAATAAAAATGTATTTTTTTCAATACTGTATAAAATAGTATTCTAATTACCCCCCCCAATAAAAAGTCCAGATAATTGCTTCTGATCTTGTTGGAAACAGATACAAAACAAACCCAACAAAACACGACTGACAGAGCCAAGTTTGGGGAATGGGCGTGAGCAGGTAGCACTCTGACCCTCGTGGGGACCCGCTCTGCTTTGGTGAGGACACCGTTCCCTCCCGGGCATGGCCGACAGTGCAGGAGTGCAGGTGTGGAGCCTGGGGCTGGAGGCTGTGGGCACGATGTCCGAGGAGCGTGTGGTGAAGGGGTCGCTGGGCTTGGCAGAGCCAGCAGTTCCCTTGATCCCTCCGTCCCCTCTCCCAACTCTCCGACGCCGTCTGGTGTGTGTGTTGCAGCTCCGAGTCTTGACTCTATTAGAAAGTTGGCAGTCTTGCCGGACCTTCCCTACTTGTTGGTGACGTCAGATTAGATGACCTTGCCCATAGCTGCGAAGTCCTGGAAAGAGCCTGGCTGTGGCTGGGTTCTCCAGGTGCCCATGGGCTTTCTCGGCGCCAAGCCCCTTCAGAGGGTAGCAGTGAGCCAGGCTGCTGGCACTCGCCCTGCCCTGCCCTCTGGGCGACCATTTTTGAGGTTCTACCTTGTGCCCTCCCGGGGGAAGCCGTTCTTTGGCCCTGTTGATGACTTGCAGGCTTGCCAAACACCGACAAGCAGAGGGGCAGGCTGGCAGCCCGAGCTGCCACGTGCCTGTGTCGAGGCGTGTTCCAGGTTGCCGACCTAAACCCTGACATTTGACATTTTTGTGGTAGTCTCCGCCCTCCACTGGGCTTCAGCCAGCGTTTTGTGTTCTTGGAGAGTTGCCTCTGCTCTCCAGCACTAAGTTGTTGTTGTTTTTCCCACTTCAAACTCTGTTCTAATTGCCAACCAGCTGGTGTAGGCTCCTGAGAAGTGCCCCTTTCCAGAGGAACTGTGCCCAGGAAAGGGCTCCCTGAGGTGGTAGTTGGCCTTGACCTGCTACTTGCATTTTCTAGGCCACCTTTTGGGATGGCTAAGGACTATGACACATCCTCTGCCAGTTTCTTGTTTCTGAGTCGGGTTTGAGTGCTGACATTTTTAGTGGCGTATAGCCCGTCTGTTTTAGTGACTCAGAAAAGTGAAGCCATTTACAAAAGTTAGCAGTTTTGTCAACTTCTGACTCATTTGAAATTGGGCACTCGAACTGCACTTCCCTGGATTTCAGGGTCCATGTCCACCATTCTCTGGCCTCTGGACACCTTGGCCAGCTCTTTAGGGACTAGATGCAGTAAGGGCCCTTTGAGGTCACGGGTGTGGAGGGGCGGGGTGTGGAGGGGCGTCGTCAGCAGCTGCTTGGATGGGGCGTGAGAGGAAATGGCCTTTAATTACTGATTGTATTTGGTACACAGTGTGTGAAGCTTGAACAGACAAGGGCCTAGAGCCCTCGCTGAAATCTCGGCTTCTACAGTCCCCTCCCTCCCCTCCCTCGCATTGTGATGATCTGGTGGGCCTGTCACCTGGTCAAATGCCTCCTCTATAACCTCTCAATAGTTGTGTATAATGAAAACTGTAAAACTTTTTTAAATAAAATGTGTATATACCTTGGCAAATGGCTGAACTTGATCAATAAGAGCTGCCCCCCCCCCCAACACACACACACAACCTGATCGGACAGCGGTCCTCCCTGCAGAGGGCTCACCATCCTGAGCACGCCTGAGCCGCCTGCAGCCTTGTCTGCCGAGGGTGAGACCCAGAGCTGACTGCCCTGCCCGGGAGGCAGCCTTCCAGTCCTCGCTCGCACAAGCGCCAGCCAGCAGGTGGCAGTGCTGCCCAGGCCACTGAGCGGTGGTGCCCCGAAGGCTGCCTCAGCTCTGTCCACGGTTCACTGTCGACCAGGTACGGATGCCAGCTTCAGCAGCCGGGAAGGGACAGTGCTAGGTGAGTGAAGAAGGCGCTCCAGCCATCGAGGCCACCAGCACCGTTAGCGGGTGGCCCTTTGGGAGCTGGCTACTCCAGCACACCCCAGGCTCTTCGCTAAACAGTGAGGTTTGGGCTGGTGGCTTCTGACACTGCAGGCCTGGAACAGTGCCAGGATACCCGTGTTGAGAGGCTGCTGCGGGCGCCCCGCTTGGACAGGCTTAGTGCAGGCTTAGAGGGTTCATGTTTTTGTTTGGACAGGGAAAGAAGGGCCTCGGCCCCAGGGGTCCACCATTCTTGACACCTCGTGGGCTGTCACACCCTCAGTACCCCTGGGGACTGCCGGCTTGTCACAGCTTGACCCTTTTCCAGGAGGGGGTTCAGGGTTTCTGAAGCATGTGATTCTAGGAAGTTGGGGCCTCAGGCTGAAGGCCAGGGTGTGAGTTGTGTTAACACTGGATCTTGGGGTGCCTTCCCACCAGAGGAGGAAGACAAGGACCCAGGACAAGTGGGGCCACCAAACAGCAGCCTTGATAAGGACCCAAGATAGTCCATGTGGCTGAGGCCTGGTGGCCAGAGCCACGACCTTTGGGAAGGTAATCAGACCCTCTAAGACTTGAGGCCACCTCAAATTGTTTGCCCATCTGTGATGATGGACATTTAAGCAAAGGCACTTCCTGGTCCCTAAGAACTCACTGGGATTCGGGGCGACGTGAGCACAGTATTGTCCGAAATCAGGAGGGGAGTCCTTCCTAGGGCCCCTCCACCCTAGCTGGTGGGCACAGGGCAAACAGCCCAGTTCCCTAGCAGCACGCATCAGCTTTCTCAAGTGAAGCCACGGGTGTGCATTAGAGGAGACTGGGATGAGGCGTTTTAAAGATGCCCCTCGGGCCAGCCATGGCGCATGCCTTCAATCCTCACTCCCTCAGCAGGCAGAAGCAGGTGGATCGCAGCGCAAAAAACCTTCCAGGGCCAGATCCTATCTCAACAAAACCAAACCCAAGAAACCTGGTTAACTTTGAAAGAACTCTGGTCACATCAGGGAGATGGAGGCATGCTCTGCCATAATGCCTTCCTTGAGAGCCATGTTCTCAGCCTGTGGTCCACACCCCTTTGGGGAGCCTGGTGACCCTTTCACAGAGGTCGCCCAAGACCATCAGGAAACACGGGTGTGCACAATCACAAGACCAACAAAATCATGGTTATGAAGTAGCCGTTACATTACGGCGGGGGTCACCCCAACATGAGCTGTATTAAGCGGTCACAGCAATGAGCGGGAGGGCCACTGCTCCAGAGAGGCCTGGATTCAGGCAGCTCTGCTAGCTAGGATTCCACTGTGGGCACTCCAGGAAGTAGACTAGCCCTGTCCTGCTGACCACAGAGAGAGTGGCACCAGGCTGGACCCTGGCGTCCAGCTCGAGCCTATGACATTGTGCTGTTCCAAGTGCAGAGCCATGGGCAGCACACACACACACACCGGAGCTCTCTGCCCTCTGGGACCCAACCAAAAGCATCATGGCTGACCTGCCTGGTGTCAGTTCCAAATCTGAGAGTCAGGGACTTGTCCCCCACATGCCCCATTTCCACTAATGGCAATGTCCCCAGTGTTTCTGACAGGAAATAAAAATGTGAGGCTCCAGGTTCAACCTTCAGTACCAATAAATAAAACTGACCAGGAGCCCACTCTCTAGAGCAGGAATAGAGGATGCCGCTTCCATAGGTAATTAAAGCCTCCTGTCTCGGGCAGTGGCGGTGCACGCCTTTAATCCCAGCGTTGGGACACTGAGGCAGGAGGATCCCTCAGCTTGAGGATAGTCAGGGCTACACAGATCCTGCCTCAAAATACAACAGAGCAACAAAAAACTCTCCAGCGGTTGTTTTTTGTTTTTTAGATGAAACTAGCATTTCATTAACTCAGTATTAGCCACTTTGCTGTCCAGCAAATACTTGAAGATGCACTTTAGTATCGGCATCAAGGCTTAACCTCAACATGGATGAGCTTCTCTCAACATGGGTGCTAATGTTTCAGTGTTCAAAGCCGGGCTTGGTGGTACGCACCTTTAGTCCCAGCACTTGGGAGGCAGAGGCAGGAGGATCTCTGTGAGTTCAAGGCCAGCCTGGTCTACAAAGTGGGTCCAGGACAGTCAGGGCTACACAGAGAAATGCTCTCTCAAAAAACTATTATATAGTTTATAATATGCTATATTATAAACTCCCGCCTCTGTCTTCCAGGAGTTTTGTGACTCTGTTAAGCATTTTAACCAGAGCAAAGCTGTTTTGCAGAAAAAAAAAAAAAGTACGGTGCTTCTTTTAAAATCCAGTTAACTAAAATCATATACCATAAAGAAGAAAAAAAAGAAAAAATGCGGTGCTCTCTCTCTCCCAGAGCAAAAGCGCGAGGTGCGCGGGGCCGGGGTGCTGGAGGGGAAGGAATTGGGCTCTGGCCGGCAGTGCCGCCATCCCCCGGCTGCGGGGCTGGGGCAGTCCTGCGACACGGGCTGCGGAGCCTGCAGCCGCTCCCGAGGCACCGGGCGGAGGGAGCGGAGGCTCGCGCCGCGGGGCTCGGCGGATGCTCACTGGCCGGATCCGGGGACCACGGAGCCCCGCGCCACTGCACCGCTGCGGCGGCGAG